>JACGDI010004598.1:746739-810981 GCA_014898725.1 Jacaranda copaia
TACTTGTTCTTTGGGCCTGTTGGGCTTTATCCTTTAGGATTGGACCTGTTGGGCCTATTGGGCTATCCCATATTAAAAATATTTGTAAAAATAGTGGAGAAGTTGATAGTTTTCTGTTTTTATTTTCAGCAAAAAATGAAAATGAGGTTTGAAAATGAAAATAAATGAGCTATAAGAGAAATTTTTTATTTTCTAAAATTTATTATATTATTATTTTAAAAGTTAGGAAACATTTAAATAGGGATGTATGATCGTGGGAGTTGGTTGATAATTCAGAAGGCAAAAATCAATTATAATAAGACCGAATGGGAATCGCCATGAGAATGCCAACCCAACAAAATTAGCCCTCTTTCCCCACCCCATTTAGCTCATCAGTCGTCTGATCATCCCCCACATTGCCATGTCTGGCCGATGATTTTGACAACCTGAACTCATTTATTGCTCTTTTATACTTATTCCAACAGTGGGCCCCTCTCATTGACCCAACCCAACAATCCTAGAATCTTGGTCCATTTACTGTACTAATCATGATTATCAGCCCATGGGTCCCAATTTCAGAAAGCAGTGTAACCAAAAGTTGTCCACTTTGTAGATTTATCCATATATTCCAATTTAATTTTCTAGATCAAATTGAAGGGGTGTGGGATGGTTGCCAAAAATTTTGAAATAATATGCATATTATTATTATTATTGAAGTAATTAAATATTCTTTTGTAATAATAAAGGTTTATAATTTGAGTATTGAAAAATGAGTTGGCCAGCTTGGAAGATCAAGCTGATGGGAAACAAAAATTTTTAGGATAGGTTTTTCTATATTTATAAATTCATTTTTATGTATTTTTATTATTTAGAGATAAATTATTAAGAGCTTAGCATTATTTTTATGAAAATTCAAAGTCATTTTAATTTTAAAACACAGTTTCTAATAGTTTGTATATCTTTTCTCAACAGTCTTAATATATCTTCTATTTTGATTTTATTACTACTATATCTCTTTCCACTTACAATTTACTAAATTTTATATAATAATTATTATTTTTATTAAACTAAATAAATATAAATTTATTTTTAATTTATTTTTTAAATTAATTTCTTAAATTAACAATAAAAAATTATTATTGTAGATAATAATTTCGTGTCAAATAGTAGATATGTTAATTTCTATTAATAAATTAAGATATGTTAGATTTTAGTAGTGATAGTTATAATTATAATAATATTAGTATTTTTTATTATAATGTTGATTATGGTAGATGTTAAATGTTATTATATTTAATCTCTATTATAATAATATTAGTTGTCCTAAATTATAAAATAATTTTATCATGTTGTTATAAGAATAACATGTAAATTATTTATATACTTTTACTGAAAGTATGAAGTTATAGAAACTAAAATGCATAAGCAGTTTGTTTTTACAATAGTAATTTTATAATTTAAGTAATTGTATTAATAAATTTATTAATTATATTTGAAGTAATAAATAGTTGAATCTACATTAATTAAAGAAATGACAATTATATTTGAAGTGTTTGTGATATTTTTTCAAATTTTAGTTGCCTTGCAAATATTTATTTTTTTGTTTTCATGTATTTCATTTAATTGTCTATTAAAGTGTCATTAATAAATTTCTTTAGCTTTTTAAATATAATCAGTTATAATTGTCAGGAAAAATATTGAACTATTTGTGACATTTTTTAGTTCTAGTTTGCTATTTTTGTAGGTGCCTATTGCAGCTCTTGAACTTTAAAGTCTGGTATGTATTTTTCTTAAAGTTTTTTTTTTTCGTAATTAGAGCAAATCTATTATTATTTATATAAATGCATTATATTTTAATATTATTTAGTATTCTATATAAGTAGTGTAATTTTTGCATCACATCTAGGTTTTTGAGTCTATTGTAAAGTACTATGAACATAATCATTGTGTCTTGTGTTTTTGCTTCAGTTCTTGTTGTTTAGGAATTTATTTTGTTATTATTATATAAAATTATTGTTTAGTACCTTTAAAATAGATAATCTATCTTTCATTTGTTTTTATTTAGAATATATTAGTACTTTACTATGGATCAATCTAAAGAGAAGAAATAAAGCGTAGAGAAGGGGGGTAGCGATTTTATCAAAGTTCGTTTTAGCGTTGTAATCTACGTAGAGAATTTATAAATGCTCATGTATTACAAGACAGTCAATTCAATGAAATTCTTCCTGGTTGTTTTAGTCCTTTTACAATTCTAGCTCATTTTAATTGTTTGTTTTTAGTTCCAACAATTCCGTGGATATTACTATCAACACCACCCTGTCAATATTGCAATGCTCAAAGATTTGCTCATGAGCCTCCTTCTTTTTGTTGTGCAAATGGTGAAGTGTATTTAGCACCTATTTCTTGTAATCCAAATTTGCAACATCTTTTTGCTTATGACATTTCTATGATTGGAACTAGATTCAGGCGGAGAATTCGTACATGTAATAATAATTTTGCTCTGACATCTATCGGAACTGATTCAAATTTTTGTTGGAGTAATCAAGGTATATATACTTTAAAAGTAAATAATCAAGTTTCTCATAAGTTAGAAGCTTTTAATAATAGTGGTGAGCTTCCAAGACGCCTTTAGTTATTTTTCATAGACACAGTTGAAGATATAGGGATAATGCTCTAAACAAATATGATCTGAAAGCTGATATTCTTGATTTGCTACTTAAAACTTTAGCAAATAATCCATATTTTCAAATTTTCAAAAGGATGTGTTCTTGGGATAATTTGAAAAATTTTTCAGTTGTGTTGTGTGCTCATCCTTGATTGAATAAAAAAGCACATAATATACCCATAATTGCGCAGATTGCTAGAATTTGGGATGAAACTACTGATGAACCTGAAGATATGAATTGCGATTAAAGTATATGGTTAAGATAATTCAAGCCATACAATCTTGTATCATTATGGTTATTATGACCTTCTACAATATCCTTTACTTTTTTTGTTTGGAGAACCTGGTTGGCATGTTGGTATTGAATGTTCTTGTTTATCTACAAATACAAGAAAAAGATGTAGATGACAAAACATTATGTTGCCATTAGTAGAAAGTTAGCAATTGATGTGGTGCAAATTGAAAATAAAGGTATGCTGCATTCAAATGAAATAATTCAAAAACATCTTGGAAAAACACATTTATTTAGAGTATTAGATTTATATTTATATTTTTTTTGCAGTTTACCTTCAAAATAGAAACAAGAAGACAAATGTTATGTGTCGTGAACACACTTCTTATAGGTGCCAAATGCGTGGAAATCATTTTAATTCTATACTTCATTTAGGGAGATTAGGACAACAATATAGCATTGATTCTTATATAAAAATCGAAACACAATGCTTGGATTTCTATAGATCAGAACAAGAACAATTTGATGCAAGAGCTGAAAGTTTATAAGGGATAGTTGACTCTCTAGGAGTTGATGGCCTAGATGACCCCAAAAAAATAGGTCGGTGTATTTTGTTGCCTTCGTCTTTCATTGGAGGACTAAGAGATATGATGAAAAGGTATGTTGATGCAATGACTTTAGTTCAAAAGTATGGTAATCTTGATTTATTCATTACAATGACGTGCAATCCAAATTGGAAGGAAATTAAAGATTATCTTCTATCAGTTGAGGAGCCTAGTAGAGGAGACAAATGATCGACCTAATTTAGTTGTTCATGTTTTTCAATCCAAGCTTGAAGAATTTAAAGAAGAAAGAGTGAAAAAGTGGGAAAGTCATTGCTTATGTTTATGTTGTTGAGTATCAAAAGTGAGGTCTCCCACATGCTCATTGGATTATTATTTTGAAAGAGCCACATAAACTAACTAGTCCAGAATTATATGATAATATTATAAGTGCAGAGATTCTTGATGAAACTAATTTAATGTTACATTCTTATGTAATAACTCATATGTTACATGGTCCTTGTGGTGCAAGCAATCGTAAAAATATTTGTATGAAAGATGGACAATGTAAAAATAAATATCCTAAATATTTTTGTGATATTACTACTCATGGTAAATATGCTTATCCTAGTTATAGAAGACGAAATAACGAAAAAACAATTCTTGTGCGTAATGCCTATCTAGATAATAGATATGTTGTTCCTTATTGTCCTTACTTATTAGCTAAATTCAATTGTCAAAGAAATGTAGAAGTATGTTTTGATTTTAAACTTGTTAAGTATCTTTATGAATATATATAAAGGACATGATAGAAGATATTATAATATAGTAAATGATTCTTTTACTAATAATGCTGATGAAATAAAAGAGTTTCAAAAAGGTTGTTAGATTTGTGCTATCGAGGCTTATTTGCGAATTTATAGTTTTGATATTACGCAAATGTATCCTCCAATTATTATTTTACCTATACATTTACCTAACGGACAATATGTTTATTTTGGTAGCAAAAAAAATCATTAAATGAAATTCTTTCAAATCCATTTGTTGGAAAAACAATGTTGATTGAATTTTTTTGGACGAATGGAAATGATCCGATTGCTAAAAAATTGAATCTATTATATAAAAATTTTCCAAAGTATTTTGTTTGGGAGCAAAAGTATCGAAAATGGAAACTTCAAAAATGTCAAATTGTTGTTGGTAGAATAGCAGTTGTTGATCTTTCTGAAGGTGAGCGGTACTTTTTAAAAATACTTTTATCAAATATAAGAGCTCCTAAATCATTTGAAGACCTTTTAACTGTTGGAAATGAACAACATATTACTTTATGAGAAGCTGCACTTCATCGGGGTTTACTTGAATCCGATATTTATACTGAATAATGTCTAGAAGAAGCTGCACAATTTCAAATGCCCCAAACATTGCCAAAGCTCTTTGCTATTCTTTTAGTACATCATTCACCACCAGAACCTAAAAAACTTTTTGAAAAATTCTTTTTTTTTCTCTTTAAGATGATTATAGACGAAAAAGTCATTTCACTAAATTAGAAATTGAAAATAAAACTTCAAAAAGTATAGATGAATTCCTTATGCCAATGAGTAAGTCTATTCATGATTATTCTTTAGGTCCTCATTTTCGAAGTTTAATTGAAGAGAAAAAGTTTACAAAAGAATTAGCTTATGAAAAAGGTCTTATTCCATCTACTGATGATTTATTACGCATAAAGAGACTCAATGAAATACAAAAAAAGCTTTTATTGCTATAACTAATAAAGTTAATTTTAGTCAACTAGGAGCATTTTTTATAGATGGTCCATGGGGAACCAGGAAAATATTTTTTTACAGAGCATTACTTGTATATGTTAGGTCTAAGGGTCTAATAGCTTTAGCTGTTGCAACTTTTGGCCTTGTTGCTTCTCTTTTACTAGGAGGTTGAATAGCACATTTTAGGTTTAAGTTACCCATTGAAATTGAAGAAAAAAATGATGTAAAAATTAGCAAACAATCAAGTCTTGCAAAAAATGATTTTGACTGCAAAATTAATTATTTAGGATGAAGCTTCAATGGCCAATAAAAAAATTGTTGAAGCATTTAATAGACTTTTGCAAGTATTATTGATGGAAAAGATGTTTTGTTTGGTGGGAAAGTTGTTGTTTTTGGAGGAGACTTTAGGCAAACACTACCAATTATACCTCATGGTAGCAAATATCATATGGTAAATGCAAGTTTTGTTTCATCTAACCTTTGGCCACAACTTGTCAAAATAAAGTTTCAAGAAAATGTAAAAGCAAAAGATGATCCATTATTTACATCTTTTTTTGTTAAGAGTGGGTGATGGCATTGAGCCTTTTTTATTTGAAGACAATATTTTTATTCCAAATAATATATTTTTGCTATACAAAAATAGAGTAGAATCCATAGAAAATTTAATTAATTATGTTTTCCATTGTATAGATTCTTATTTGTATCAGCCTTACGATTTAATAAGTAGAGTAATTCTTACACCGGAAAATAATTACATGATAGAAATAAATAATATACTTATTAATAAACTTCTTGGTGAACAAAAGGAATATATTAGTTATAATAAAGCTTCAAATTCATAGGATTAAGGATGATATGAAAACTTTTTTTGCTCAGTTATTTCCAATAGCTTACCTCCACATAAGTTGGTGTTGAAAAACAAATTTCCCTATAATGTTATTATGAAATTTAAATCCTGTAGAAGAACTTTGCAACGGGACGAGATTAGTTTTCGTGGATAGGTGAGAACTTTATTGAAGCTACAAGAGCAACTGGAGATCGTAAAGGCAAATCAGTTTTTATTCCACGAATTCCTTTAGAATGTACAGACAAAGAAAAGTGCCCAATATCATTTAAAAGATTTCAATGTCTATACAAACAAAGAAAAGTGTCCAATATCATTTAAAAGATTTCAATGTCCTATTAAGCCATGTTTTGCTATGACAATCAATAAAGTTCAAGGTCAAATGCTTGATTATGTTGGAACATATTTACCTCAGCCTGTTTATTCACATGGGCAGCTATATGTTAAATTATCTCGTGCTAAAAAATCATTTTCTGTTAAAGTAATGATTGAACCAACATTAACTGAGGGAGAATGCCAACAGTTCACTAAAAATATAGTATATCAAGAAATCTTTGACCTAATTAGATGAGGTTATTCTTTTGTTTCTCTATATGTTTATTAAGCTTATTGTATTACTTTAAATGCTGTTTAATTTTTTTTTTTTCATAGGAATACAACTTACTTAACACATCTATCTTTAATACTCACATTATTTTTTGTAGGTGCATCTTCTGAATATGCAGATTTTATTGCACATTAGAGATATCACTCATTTATCAAAAAGTTGGTCAGTTAAAGTTTTAGTCGAATCTAAGAATGCTGAATGGTAATCAATTCGCAGCCCAAAAAGATATCAACACATTACATTAGTTGACGAAACGGTATAGCATTATTACAAGTATCTGCTAAGGCAATATTTTTTTTTTTCTATTTATGAATTGAAATATTTTTTAACCAAATATATATACTTTTATTCTTAAAAAAATCTTTGAAAAAGTTATTATGGATTAAGTTTGATTAAAATAAAAATAGATCACTTAATCTATTTAAAAACTTATTATTGCTAAAAAAAATTTGTACTTAAGATACTATAACGTATTGTGTTTTTTGTAACATAAACTGTTTCATTTATATTCAAGCAAAATTGCATTAATTTAATTTTCTTCATTTTTTAATTGTAGAAAATTCAAATTATTCTATAATAATAACTATCACATTTAAATAAATGTATAATTTGTAGTTATCTAAGAAAATTTAATATTTCTTTTAAATAAACTTTAAATTTGAGTTATCTTTATTTTTCTTATTATAAATTAAGTTATACTATATATATATATATATATATATATTTAATCTTATTGCTCTAGCATATATGATAACGTAAGATTGTTATTTGGAAACACATAGTGATGCTTATTAAAATAATTATAGTTTTATAGATTGATAATTGCTTTTTGTCTTATGTTTATTTAAATAATAACATTTTTAGTTAAAATTATTAAATTTAACTATTAGATGGTTCTAAAATAACTATCACTTTATAATTATATTTATTGACTTACAATTATTTTTACAATGTTCTCAACAGTCATGTTCTAATTTAATAATATATTTTGGGTATCTATAAATTTCAGGGCATAAAGTTCAGGCAACAATATTTGATACTGCCATCGAGTACTTTGAGAAGACCCTAGTAGGTCAGGACACATACATAATCTCAAATGCTCGTTTTGCTCTTGTTAATCCTCTTTACGATAATTATGGGCAACTATATAGTTGGATTATCACACAAAAAAACTATCGTCAAAAGAAAGTTGGTGAATGTGATTTCTTTATCTGTAATGATGCCAACTTTTTGGCCCTTCACTTCTTTAGCTCCTTCAGTTGAGAAACATACTATTGGTAAATTAATAATATTTATTTAATATTTTTTTATATTCCTAACTATTGTTATATATCACTTTTCTTTTAAAATATTGATTGCAAATATACTAGCTACCGTGATTAAGAAGTTTGATCAGCTCACCATTGGAACTCCTCCAAAAAGTTTCCTAATTCATGAGTTTGCTCTTTTGAATTATGAGTATAGTATTTTGCTTTCTATTTGTTTAACTACATACTTTATTTATCAATTAAATTCTATAGCATTTAATATAAAATGTTACCAAATTAATTTATTTTGATATTTCTCTTTTATTAGGAAAAAACCAATTATTCTGTCTCTTTAGAATAATATAGCTACATTAGAAGATGATGTTATAATGTCTGCTCTAGAACAAATGCCAATTATAAGTGCAACAAAATTAAACGTCTCTGGTCATTATGGTAAGATTTATTTTAGTTACAAAATTCTTTCATGAATTCTTCATTCATATTTAATTTGTTGTGTACACAAAAAAATATACATTATTTTTAAGATTAATTTAATTAAATAAATTTGAGTAATTGTGTAACTAAAATTTATCTATATAGTATCTCTTGGATCAACACCATTGACGACGATAGTTGTGGACCTTGCTATTCTAGACGTACAGCGACTAAAAACTTGGTTCATGATTTTTCTAAACAAATTATTCATCTATTCTATTAAGCTATTTCATTTTTTCTGTTGGCTTATAATGTTTTTATTTCGTTGCATAGGAGAAGTAACAATTAGCATGCTGTCACTGACGCATTACTACAAGTGAATGAAATGATGAAATTTCAGAAAACTTCTTTGTTATCAATTGAGAAGATTTTCTTTGTTTTCAATGTCATAGAACTGATAATGTATGAAATTGTCATATATAATTAATGAAATTATAATGATATTATTTTTTTCTTTAACTAAATAACACTTTAACATTACTTTGCATTTAAATTGTATCAGTTGATTTACTACTGTATAAATTATCAAATGTGCATAGGTTGAAAGATTCATGTTAAAAGCTAAGATTGAAGTGATGAATCAAGATCAAAAGTTCTTTTACATGACTTGTGAAAGTTGCAATACTTCATATGCAATTGAAGCAAATTGGACAATAGTTGTGGTCAAACAACTTTGATAAGGCCAAGGTAATTTATTATCTTATATTCTAATTTGTTTTCAATTCTTTTAAGGATTTTATTTATAAATATATTATATACATAACTATAAAAAAATGTTCATTTATATTGTGCATATCATCAAATTAAAAATATTATCTTTTAAAAAGTCATTTTTGTAATAGTATTTTATAAATAAGAATTTATTTTGAAAATTTTTAATATTTATTTCATACTTTTATAATAGAATACTATTAAATGCTTTATTTTGATATGTGGAATTATCTTAGGGAGTTAATTATTGCAAATGTTGTTGACAAGACTGGATCTTTAGAAGTTACTATCTGTGGTGATGATGCTGTGAAGATCATGAACATGAACATGTGTGCAATCATGGAAATGCATAATATTGTAAGTTATTTTGCTATAACTTGTATTAATATGTTCTTTAATTTAAAAAATGATATATCTTTACACTATTTTAGGGTATGACACCTTCACTTGCTGATATGAATCATGCTATACAAAATAAGTTATTTGTGATTAAATTCAAAAGATACTAGAAGACAAGACATGATGGTATACATGCTCAATACACAATTTCAAATCTACAAGAAGATGCTTATGAGGAAGGCAACAATCTTATAGTATTTGTGAGTGCTTGAGCTAAAAATTTTTTGGAAGAAATTCTGCTAAATGATGCAAATGAGAAAACAATAGCTATGAAATGACTGTTTTCTTCAAGTATGTTGAACTATAAGCTAATACATTAATATAAATAAATTAGCAATTTTAGAATTTATATTGAAAATATACAACAATTACAAGTATTGAAATAAATTGTTTATTCTTATGTAATGAGTAGATGTTGGTGATAGTGAAGATGTTGGCTCTTCATTTCAAAGAAAGAAAATGAAGCAAATTGTAATAGGTACAAATGTAACAATTAATTTTAAAGCTTCTTGTCAATTAACTCTTATTGTTACTAAACCAAAATAAATTTGTTGATATCATTTAAACTTGCTTTTCAAGACGAAGGTGAAAGCAATGAAGAAGATGTTGGAAGTGGTAGTGATGAATGAGATGAGTGAAATTTTTGCTGCTTGTTTTTGATATAACAAGATCAAGAAAATTATTATCTTGTTCCAAGTTTTTGCAAATCTTTTGTAAATAGACCTTATCTGCAATAAGAAGAATGATTTCATCATATCATGTCCATATCTTGGAACAAGATAAGATGATTTCTTGATCTTTTATAATAATAAGTAAAGGAAACAAATGCTAATTAGATAGTTAGTTAATAATACTTCAAATATGTGAATCTTCTATAATTTCACTATTATCCTATTGTCTCCAACTCCCTATTCATTTACCTATATTTAGTGCATATGGACTATGAATTCACAAAAAATTACTTTTCTATATCATTTTGTATAGATAATGGATTTTAAAAAGTCCACTTGTCTAAGAAATCCTAAGCAAAACAACTCATAATATTGAAAAAACAACACTAAAAAAAATAGACAAGCCAATTAAAGTAGTATCAACTCGCACGGCTTTATCCGTCTAATTCCATTATCACAAAATGAAAATGATTTGCGAAAAACAAAATCATCTCAATGCAGAAGCAATCGTGATGTATCAAAAGATTAAAAAACACAAGTTGCATATCTATCTTTCAAAAATATGAATTTATATTTTATTAAATATATATTTAAAACACAGATTTTTAATTATGTGATTAGGCACAACATTGCACTTTGCACAGTGCGCTTACACTAGTATATATATACATAATATAAAGGTATATATATATATATCAAATATACATTATTTGAAAATAGTTTTTGTAAAGAATTTTTATTCATTTAAAATTTAGGTAATGTTTGGATATGAATTATGTATTTTGGATTATGTGTTTTGGGAGAATGAGTTTTGGGAGTGAGGTTGGAGAATGTGAAATTTATATTGGAAAATGAGATGTATATTTGTTTATATTTTGGAAATAGTAAGTAAACTGTTTTGGAAAAATTTGATATGTTTGTTTATATTTTGGGAGAAGAAAAATTCTACTGTAGCAGTCAAATCAATGCCTTTTTATTGAATTTTTGGAGTAAAAACAAAATTAAGTGATTTTTTATTATTAGAATAATAATAAAATATCTATGATGTATATATACTATATGTATGTATAAATTAAAAAATGAGGAAGTTTTGAGGATAATGAAAGATAGAAGAGGGTATTCTGGAAAATTTGCATTTTGAAGGGCAAACTTTTGTATGTTTGGTTATATTTTGGGAAAACAATTTTATTTTCCCAAAATAAAACCAAACATAGCCTTAGTTTTTTTTTTATTTTTTAAAATTCTTTTTGTAAGGGTTAAGTAGGTATTTCATATTTTGTGGTGTTTTATAGAACAAATCAAATTTCAGGGGTTTGTGGATAATTAATCTTTTATATTTTAATGGTTTTCATTAATATTTAATGAGGTGGGATCAAAAGTATTAAAAAAATTATGAAATTTGAATTAAACGTGAATAAGTGTCAGTTTTTAGACCAATAGTATAAACACAATTATATTACGGAACTAAAAAAATAGTTTTCCACTTCAAACTATGAAGAATTAGAAGATATCGACTTAAATTGCTAGTTTGATATTTGGTGGATTAGAAACACCAGCTCCATAGTAAGAGGACCAAAATAACAATTTTGTCAAATTAGAAATTGCTTAGATGGAAATGTAAAATGGGGAAAACTTGTGTGAATAAATTATTGGGATTGTTACACGTTATCCCCAATTAATATAAGTATGTCATTAGATTAATTAATCTTTCCTCTTAATATCAAAATCATAAATACCTCCTTTAACTATAGGAGTTTGGCAAAGTTGACCAAATTTATCAAATGACAAATTTACTCTTTAATAAAATCTCATGAAGACAAAAATATGTAATACATATATTTTATAAAGGATGCATATTGCTTTTTCTACATATATTATGTAATTTCCAATTCAACCACTCATTTTGAATGTTTCTCTGTTTTTCTCTCGCAGCTTTCTTTTATTTCATTCTCTATACCACTCTCACTCAATTATTTTCTCTCAGTTTACTCTCTCTCAATCACTTTATATCTCAACTGTTTTTTAGATCTCACAAATATATGTAAGGATAGTTTGAAAAGTTCATTAAAATTTAATGACGATGTCAATAAACTATGATAGATTGATTGTTCGAGGGGTTGATTATAAGACAAGGATAAATTATAAGAGAAATATACGTAATTTTAAAATTAAGAAGGGAGCTTTTTGTAATTATGAATAATTACATTGAAAAATGTTGTAATTATCCCATAATTATTCACAAGGACAGAATACATACTATGGTATATATTTTTTATATATAATAGATAAGAAAGATGAAATTAAAGAATATTATTGTACAATTAGGCAAGCAAGCAAGCAAGCAAGCAACAAATGCAAATGCAAATACAAGATTCAAGACTTTCTACACACAAGTATATAATGGTAGATGTGCTGGTAACATTCTTGGATGAAAATGTACACGAACATACGCGTCAAATTAGAATTTCACTTCTTTATATTTTTCATTTTTTTGAATTCTTTGTTTGTTATTAGGCCATTGAGCACATCAACTAATGAGAATATATCCCAAGTACATGGGATGCTTTTCATTTCCAAGGGCACCTCACAATAGAATCTTGCTATAATATAATAGGAAAGAGTGTGCTTATGCATAGTTTATGATGATTTTCAATCATTAGGAGAAGAATTGGCTTTATAATTTTATTGATTTTTTTATTTTTTATCAGCAAAAGGAAGGAAGGAGTAGTGAGGATCTTACCTCCTCCCGCTACGCCATGCTTGAGCTTTTGTGTTCAATTACTAACATATAAGACACCTAAACAATCCGCCCAGCATGGATCCCATTAGCATAGCATTACTAAGGGCCGAGTAAAGTCTATAGAAACCGACATTAGTCCACACTTAGGCCGAAGAGCACACAACTAGAATGTGGACACAGCAAACTACATGGAAATGAGTTTGAAACCACGACCACCACCCCTGGTGGTTATTGTATTTGTTGTATAAGTAATCATATTAGTATCATTCAATGATAGTGTCCTCCTATATATTGATAAGCTCAATCACCAACAAATCAAGATCAATTGCAAGGGGCTGTACTAGGTCTAAAGAATAATCTAGAAAACAAAATGGAAAATGTTTAAAACAGATTAAGCTTGAATAAAGAAAAATTATAAGAACGCTTGTACAAGTAATAGAAGACATATATTGACCCTGATCATATTCGTCATTAAATATGGAGGATTAGCTGCTTTTGAAGTATTAACTTGTCAATACATAATTTGATGGAGATTTTTTTCATAAAAAGATGTCTAAAAGAGTAAAAAATAGTAATAATTCATAACTATAAGACAAATTAGATACCATCTACAAAATATACCTATGTTCATGACCGTACTCGCTTCAGGAACTATGCCCCAATTTTGATCGATGGATCAAAATTAGGGCAACTCCCAAACTAAAACCATCATAAGGATTAAGCTAAACGGTGAATCAAGCCTAACTAAATCTGATTCCACATCTTCAACAGAGAAATGTGAAGTTTTTGGAAGTAAAAGACATAAATTATCTTATTTTCATTCTCTATTTTAATAACTTATTTTCATCTTGAAAATTATTTTTCATGTGAAAACAAAAATATAATTGGATTATTGTTGTAGAAATTTGTAAAAAGATGCATTTGAAATAATGTATTAATGTACTAATGTTAAACAATTTAATATTATCAAATATTATTATTTAATTTTTTATACGTCCCTTAACATCTTATATATTTTATCAACTAAAATATATAGAAATAAGAAATTATTATAAAATTTAGAGTGAATCCCATATTTTGGGATGATACAAAAAATAATATATAAGTAGTTAGTACATTATATTTGAGTAACAACTTATTATTAAATGCAGGATATGGGCAAAATTATCTTGGATAATATATAGAAAAAAATTAATTACATATTAATTAGTGGATTTCAATTAATTTTAAATTAATAGATATTCTAGATTTAAAAAAGATAATTATAAGTATGAGAGCTAAGCAAAGGTGAAATTTTCATTGAAAATGGGATGAATAATAATATTTCCCATTTTGGAATAGTATAATTAAAATAGAAAATAGTTGTTTTTGAAACAAAACAAATCACCCTTGGAGATTTATGTATATAATCAATAATTATATTTCGAATAAAATTTTCAAATATTAATATTTTGCAATTTACAAAACATAATTTGAATGTCTTATATATTTTGACTACAAAAACATCTTTATAACATTTTCATTGAAGAGTTACGTCTGTTGGTAATCAAATTCTGATATATCTATAAAAGAGACAACACCCTCTGAAAAATCAACCACACTCGGCTTTCTCCTCCTCTTCCTCCTTCTAAATTAACAATGGCCGGCCGGGCCGGAAAGTATACGGGTCGCAAAAAGATTGAGATCACGAAAATATCAAATGAAACCAATCTTAACGTCACATTCTCTAAGCGTCGCTCTGGTCTCTTCAAGAAAGCTAGCGAGCTTTGCACCCTCTCCGGCGCTGAAGTCGCCGTTATAATCTTCTCTCCGGGGAATAAAGTCTTCTCTTTCGGGCATCCCAGCGTCCAATCGGTAGCTGAACGTTACCTGGAGGAGGCGGCGCCACCGAATGCTGCTACGCAGCCGAGCATGGGCCGGGTTTTGCAATTCGTGGAGGCATATCAAGGTGCCAGTGTGGAGACACTGAACTTGCAGCTGAACTACTTGCTTGGCGAGCTGGAGGTGGAGAAGAGGCGGGGAGAGGAGCTGAGCCGTCTGAGGAAAGAGGGCCAAGGCGGAGGGAGGTGGTGGGAGGCTCCCATTAGGGAGCTGGGATTGGAAGAGCTGGACAGGTTGAAGGAGGCGATGGAGGATCTGAGGAAGAACGTCTCCGTGCAGGAAGAGATTCTGAAGCTCGTGGAGGAGGCAGCAGAGAGGGCGGCGGCGGGCCCTTTCGCGCCGCCTCCACACGCTAATGCTACGGCTGCTGGTTTTGGGGCGCAGGTTTGTGCGACTCCGCATGGAAACGCGCTGGGATTTGGGCGTTCATTTTTTTAAGTGCTTGCGGATTTATTTGCAGGGGAAGTTAATAAAGAAATAGAAAAATCGTGATTATGTTATGTTCTTTCTTCCTCTATGTTTTAATTTTTCGGCATTTAACTTTAAAACCTTTTGCAATTTTGAGTTTTGATCTTTTTGTTTTGGAATCATTAATGGAATGGCAATTACTATTAATTTGAGTGTGATCTCATTTTGTTTTATTGTTATGCATAGATGGATGGTTTAGGTTTTTCATAAGTAATGCCTTCACAAATGACTTTGGTGAGCCCAAGAATTTTATATTTGCTTCCTTTTTTTGCGTGAAATTTCTTCCATTTCGCATTTTCCTTAATTATGTATATTTTTTTTATGTGATGTATAATATAGTAATATAGTAAGTTTCTCACAAATGAGGCTCCAAGGCCCTTAGGCTAGAAATGGGCTGATATTGGACCGAACTATTTGACTTACCAAGAATAAGTTATGGGGTCAGTATACTGGGCTAGATTAGCTATCTAATGGTGCTTGAAGGTGTTTGGGTGACCTCACAAGCTATTCAATACATCTTATAATAAATTTAAAAATTTATAAATAATAAAAAGTGTTTTGTAAATTTTTTTAAAATAGAACTTATACAATTTTAAAATAAGATGTTAGTATCTTATAAGCTCTTTTAAAAATAGTAAGGAAATCCTAACTTATTTTTAAGACCTTAACAAGCGCATTTATTTTTACTCATTTTAATTACAAAATTGTCATTATTAATATCTTATAAGTTCTAAAATTTTATTTTATTCAAATACTTGAATAACTTATTTTAAAAATAAGATCTAACATCTTATAAGCTCCAAGAATATTTTATAAAATGTAGGGATTTATAAGATGTTTTAAATAACCTTAGACGAACGCCCTCTTAGTTGGGTTAATTTACGATGGTTTGAATCTTCTATTTCATTCCCTATTTCATCTCCTATTTTATTATATGTATATAATATGTGTATTAAATATTTTTTTTTATAAAATTAATTGATTGATAAGTAGATACACCTAGTATAAATATATTAAGTTGAAATAGAAAATGAAATTGAGGACCTATATTGAATTTAAGAGGGTAACCAGTGGTGTTCATGGAAGCTAGCCTAGCCCATTTGTTTATCCATTTCAATGTACATGAAAGATCTTAGACAATGCTTTGCTAAGCGAGTAAAAGGGTAAAACGATTATTGAGAACCAAACGAGGGCTACGAGTTGTTATCCTGAGCTTTATATTGTGAGGGAGGTGTCATATCTATTTAATGGTTTTCAATCATTGTATTAGTTTTATAACATCCCTATAATTCACAATATATTAATGTTTTATTTAAATATTATTTTTTGAGAATTTATTTAATAATTGTGAAATTTTAAAAAAATTTTGTGGGTTAAAATACAATTTTTAAAGATGTAATTGCACTATTTATTTATTAATGAAGGGTCAATCTCTAATTTTATCAAATTGAAGGACCTATTATGAGGTCTCATGAAATAGATGGCTAAATTGAATTTTATCCAAATATTTTGAACTCAATTGCATAGCTTAAATTATTCAGGGACTAAATTGCAAAATGAAAAAGGATGATTTAACAAAACTTGGTAGCAGCAGCGTGTCCTCATTTCTTCACTTGTCTTCAACTTTCTTCTCCTTCATTTCCTCTCTACCATCATGACCACCACCAACCACACACTCCACTGGCGACGACCATTTCTTCCAACCAATACCACAGTTAAGACCACCTTCACTCCAGCTCTTCGAAAACACCATCAGTTGTGGCGGATAGCCACCGGAGATGTGTGGTGGAGAAGACTGAGAGAGAGAGAGAACTCACGGTAGCAGCTGGGTTTGTTTTTTTTTTGGTGACAAACGGCTAATCTGAAGGGTGTATGTAGCTATGATTTAATCGACTAAAGTTTGGATTTTATTGGTAACTGGATTGCTATGATCAATATCGAGTATTAATAGGATAATTACTTAGAAGTGGGTTGTTATGGGTATGATTCTAAGTATTGATGATCGTTGGGGTTGAACATGGATTTTGATATAAGGCTATTCTTTTGAATAGGTGATGGAGGATTTAACCTTAAGGACCAGTAGAGTTGACTGTGTCGCTGACGTGATTAAGGCGAGGATCCACTGACATGGTAATTTCTTAAGTAAAACAATATTATTGATTGAACTTTGTGTGGTTTAGTTGATTTGATACCTGTCATTACTATTGACACTACTATCAGTTGATTGTCAAACCCTGTGAGGGTCTATTGTTTGATTCCTGTTTTGATTATGATTCACTATTGTGTTCTGAACCTTGTAAGGTTCTATTATTAGACATTTGATTGATTATCGTTTATTGTTGTTTTCTGAACCTTGTGAGGTTCCATTATCTTGACTATCATTATCATTTATTATTGCTATCTGAACCCTGTGAGGTTCTATTGCTTGGTATTCGATCTGATTATCATTTATTGTTGTTATCTGAACCATGTGAGGTTCTATTACTTAATATCTGATCTGATCGTTTATTGTTGCTATCCAAACCTTGTGAGGTTCTCTTAACTTGATTATCGTTCATTGAACACTGCTAACTATTGAACTTATAAATCATACTATTTTCAATTTGTGTACTGAAATCATTTTAAATCCATGATTTTGTTCTATTTTGGTACCATGAACAACTTTGTGTCTCACATGTTATTGTATCGGTCAGAATGTATCGTATATTATTGTTAGCCATGTCGGCTTTCTTGATTGATATGATTGTCAATGTTATGTATTGACTTAAATGAAATCATTTTGTGAAGCTTATTATTCTGCCATGTTAGCATATTGATTGACTAATCGATTGATTGAACTAAAAAGAATGTATACAAGAGAACTGTTGGCCGAGTACTTTGCCAAGTTGTTATACTTGTGCTATTGTTAATGCTAAGCTGTTATGCTTGAGCTATTGTTAATGCCAAGATGTTATGCTTGAGTTACTGTTATTACCGAGCTACCATGCTCGAGCTACCGAACTGATTGCTATTGTATTGAACTGAACTGTTATTGCATTGTTACAGAGGGATAAGGATGCTCTAATATGTATGTTATATTCAATTTATTAACTTGCATATGTGGTTGGGTTTGTTATCATTGTACTTGTATTATGTTCTTGGAGTAATAAGGCTGTAGTGGTATTTAGCCTAGATCGGATTGACATTTTGGGCTAGTTTTGACCTAGCATTTGCTAGTAATTCGATTGCCTTTATTGCTTTCTTTGACATTTATTTGTTGCTTTCGTGCTACATCGTTATTGATTGATATCCGTGAATCCTTGATGTTCAACTGTTCATATATTGCTTTACATTATCTTCACTGAGTCTTTATGACTCACCCTCATGTATTACTCATTTCTATTTCAGACATGTATAAGACAGTGGAACCTGATGATTGACAAACCTGATAAATGATGATTGAAATAGAGCTTGTTATGTAGCTGTATATATGACTGCACTTTGGGTTACTTTGTTTAGAGATATTTTGATATGTTATGATGATTGATATACTTGTGGTTAATATGTGTGAATTATGGTACTATAAATGACTTTTTGGTTTGAATATTGTTGAACTCTTTATTATGGTGTTTAGCACTCTGATATAACTTTTGTATTTTGGGTTAAAGCATGCTATAAGATTATGATGCTGTTGATATTATTATTGAAACTTTGTGAAAAATTTTATGGGCCTTTTGATAGTAATGGTGCATGCTTAAGGATTGAACATTTTAGTATCTCAGCTTAGCTGTTATCTCGAGAGAGGGTGCTATAGGTGGTATCAGAGCTTAGGTTTGGTAACTCGAGCTAAATTGGGATAGGACCTTGGGATATGACCTTGAGTGATCTGCATATATTGAGAAAGTGTTATGTATTTGGGAACTTAGATGAATTTGATTTGTTTAATATTGATAAAAGAAAGTTATGACTACATGATGGCTAATAGACATTAGGATGGATAGGAACCTATTAAGGAAAATGAAATTATCGAGACCTTACAGTAGAAGATTAGAGTATTGAAGACAGAGAAAGGGAAGTTGAAAGGGAAATATGAGTTTCTTCAGGAGAGATTACATGATTTGAGAGAGGACTTGATAGATAAGGAGGCCGAGGCTTATCATTTGAGATCAGCAATGGGTGTTAGGAGCTATATGTTTGAGAGATTGCAGAGGGATATAGAGAGAGGGGAGGTACGGGTTAAGATAGTAGAGGCCCAAATTAAGGAGTTTAGGGCCATATGATTTTAGATGGAGAAATCTTTTAGGACTTTAGAGTTTGGTCCTAGGGGAAATGATGAGGTGATTCAGGCTATTATGGAGGAGGTTATGCAGATAGTTTCCTATTATGGTAGTGCTATAGATCGGGCCATAGGATTTGGGATAGAGATCAATACTAGAGTGGAATTATCAAGGATCTGACCACTTCAGGAGTAGGGACATGATCGGGATATTCGTATTAAAGGGGTTCCTATTGGAGAGCTGGCATCGGAGCACACCGTAGGACTTGTGAGGATGTTTCTGAGGAGGACCCAGTAGAAAAGGATCTTGAGAAGGAGAATTTGAGTGATAGGGATCCAGAGATGGACCTAGTGTAGGAGTTCCTAGTTGACGTTCCATCTTAGGATGGCCTGACTGAGCCATAATTCCTAGATGATATGCCACATTAAGATGACCTTATTAGACTAGAGCTTCTGAAGGATGCTCCCCTTGAGGAAGATGAGATCATGGAGATCGAGGAGGAAAAAAAAGATGCTGAGTCAGTTATCACCGATGAAAAAGACTTAGATTGAGTATTTTTTTACATATCTATATATATGTGTACATGTATCGTGGCTTCACTAATTAGACTAAACTAATTCGGCTAGGTTATCTAACCCAGGGATAGTACCCATATAGCCTTGTCAATTTTTTTATGACTAGGCATACCAATAGCGTGACCTATTCAGAAATTTTGAAATTTTGAAACTGTATGCACTCGGATGTAGTTGCTCTTGCTAGCTTATATGTATATTGAATGGAAGTTTTTCTTGATTATAATATTCATGAGTACTACTTGTTTTATGTGGTTTGACCTTTCAATTACTTTTATATTTATTTTTTGTATTTTCTTGTTGTGACTTGAGTCTGAGGAAGTTGATAATAATTCGGGTGCTGTTACCACAAAATGATCACGGGTCCAAAATTAGAGAAAGATATAGCTTGTGATGGCAGCTCAGGGAAGTGTTGCCATCCCTAATCTAGCAAGGAAAGGTTGTAGGGGAAGACCATTGGGTAGGTAAGGCATCACACACTAAAAACTTGGACGGAGAGGACCTACCTATCAGCGGGCATAGCCTGAGGAAGAAGGCTTATACTCTAATCTATTAGACCAGCCAGCCATGAGCCAAACTACTGAGTAAGGGGACCCTGAAGGACAATGAGGTTGGTAGCATTGCCCAGCTAGAGCAGGCAAAGCAAGGGTAATTAATGAAGATATTAATGGTCGAGTATTAGAGCAATTTTTGCGGCTCTAACCCCTAAAAGTTTTTGAAGAGCCTGATGACAAAAAGGCTAAGATGTGGGTTGAGAGTTTGGAGAATATATTTGACACTCTGCGGTGCCTTAATGAATGGAAGATCAGATTCGCCACCTTTTTCCTAGAAAGCCTTGTACATAATTGTTGGAAGATGATTGAATGAAGGTGGACTGCCATAAAAATTCTTAGAAGTTGGGAGAATTTCACTCGAGAGTTCATGGAAAAATATGTTCCCTTGGTAGTCAAACAGGCAAGAGAAAGAGAATTTATGAGTTTGATTCAAGAAAACCAGTCAGTCGGGCAATATGAGACAACATTTAGTCGATTAATTCAATATGCCCCTTTCATGATGAAGTATGAGGGTAGACAAACTTGGAAGTTCATACAAGGGTTGAGATTGAAACTCCAATGAGGACTGATAGCTTTTGACCTGCCAAACTTGAACATTGTAGTGAGTAAAGCATTACAACTAGAGTTGAAATTGTAGAAAATCCATAAAATTAAAGAAAGGAACTAAAAGGTGAGACCACATCCCGAAGGGCAAAGTGGTATGGGAAGGAAGTAGCCTAAGTTATAGATAGAAGTGCTACCCCTCAAGCACCAAAGGTTGGAAAGACAGTGGACCTAGCCCAGGGTGTAGGTTAAAAATAATATGGATTCTGTGGAAGGTTGGGACATGAAGAAGCCGAATGCTGGATGAAGCAAGGTAAATGCATGGGATGTGGCAGTGACTAATATTTTCTGTGAGACTGCCCTAAGAGAAAAGGGCTAGCATCGACTAGCGAAAAGGGAAAACAAGTAGTGGGAGGAAAAGAAAAGCAGAAAGTGCAGGCTCGAGCTTATGCTATGATAGGAGAGGAGGCACCTGACTTGAATGATGTAGTTGAAGGTACGATCTCTATCCTTGAAATTTCTAGTAATGCCTTGTATGATCCTGGTGCATCCCATTCTTTTTATCTACCTTATTTTCACAAAAAATGAATAAACCACATGAAACCATAGTGTACCAGATAGAAGTTCTAACACAACTAGGAGTAGGGTTGAGTATTGATACTATATATTGAGAATGCTCACTCACAATAAAGGGTGAAATCTACCCGATTGATTTGACTCAAATGCCCATTCAAGGATATGATCTGATTCTTGATATAGATTGGCTGTATAGACATCAAGCACAGGTGAACTATTACATGAAGAGGGTGATGCTTGGAAATACAATGTCGGTATCAGCCTACCAATTGATAGATAAAAATCATTCAATCCCAATTATATCTGCATTGAAAGCCAGGGAAATTTTAAAAGAAGACGAACGGGGATTTTTGGCTTATTTTATTAACAAGTCACGAGATACAGCCAAAATTAAAGCTGAATGCCCTGAAGTATTCTTGAAAGAATTAAACTTATTACCTTCGGACGGGGAGATAGAATTTTTCATTTACACTTTTCTGGGGATTACATCTGTATCTAAAACTCCTTATAGAATGGCACCAACAGAATTGAAAAAACTAAAGGATTAGCTTTAGGAGTTGCTAGAAAAGAAATTTATTTGGTCTAGCACATCTTCATGGGGAGCCCCAATACTATTTGTTAAGAAGATAGATGGGTCCTTGAGAATGTACATTGATAATTGGGAGTTAAACAAGGTCACTATCAAAAACAAATATCCACTACCACATGTGGAAGAGCTGCTTGACCTATTACAAGGGTCTACGAACTTTTGAAGTTAAACTTGAGGTAGGGGTGTTACCAATTAAAGATCAGAGAGGAATATGTCCTGAAAACTACTTTTAATTCATGATATGGTCACTTTGAGTTTGTGGTGATGCCATTTGGTCTAACAAATGGCCCAGTGGCATTCATGGATCTAATGTATCAAGTATTTCGATCATATCTAGATAAGTTTGTAGTTATCTTCATTGATGATATTTTGGTATACTCGAAGACTTTAGAACAACATACTAAGCACTTACACTTAGTCCTCAAAACTTTGAAGAAGAACAAGTTAGTAAGTGCAAATTTTTGATAGAAAGGTATCGTTTCTTGGCCATGTCATATCCGAGAATAGAGTGGAGGTTGATCCCTCTAAGATAGAAGCGATAGTCAATTGGAAGAGACCCGAGAATATGATGGAGGTTCATAGTTTTCTAGGTCTAGCTGGCTATTATTGAAGGTATGTACATGACTTTTCTAAAATAGCTAGCCCTATGACTAGGCTCACTTAAAAAGGATCAAACATTTAACTAGGATGCGGACTGTGAGAGAAGTTTCCAAGAACTAAAAAATAAAATAACAATGGCCCCAGTTTTGGCTCTTCCAGAAGGGCTGGAGAATTTTGTGGTATACACTAATGCCTCAAAGGAAGGACTTGGGTGTGTATTGATGCAAAGGGGGTAAGTCATTGCCTATACATCTAGGAAACTCAAGCCACACAAGGAAAATTACCCCACTCATGACTTAGAGTTGGCCACAATAGTTTTTGCACTGTCTAAATGGAGACATTATCTATATGGAGCTATATTTTAAGGTATATATAGACCACAAAAGTCTCAAATATCTAAGATCACAAAAGGATCTAAACATGAGACAATACCGATGGATGGAATTTCTTGAAGATTATGATTTCTCAATCTTCTACCATCTAGGGAAGGCAAACGTGATGGCAGATGCGCTAAGTTGCAGAGCTAGAGCAGCCAACATAATAGGATCGACAGTAATGAAAGCTTTAAGGATGGATGCCGTGCGAATATTGAAGTAGAAAGTTTGGTTTGCAGGAGTGAGTGTGAGGCTAGAGATATATGCTAAAATATGGCAAGCTCAAGCCTAAGATAGTTAGATATCAAGATAAAAAGAAGAAATCAAGGAATCTGGAGAATCTGAATTCAATATTAACAGTTGAGGTACTCTTTTATTCTGCAAGAGAATCTATGTGTTGGAAGAAATGAGAAGAAGACTATTAGATGAGGCACATAAAACCAGATTCACTATACATCCAGGAGGTACTAAGATGTATCGAAACTTAAAGAAATAATTCTGGTGGAACAAAATGAAAAAGGATATTGCAGATTATGTGCGTAGATGTTTGACCTGTCAGTTGGTTAAAACAGAACACCAACGACCATCGCGATTACTCCAACCACTTTCGATTCTTGATTGGAAATAGGAGAAAATCAGCATAGACTTTGTGACGGGCCTATCTACAGCTAGAGGAGGTTATGATGGCATATGGGTGATAGTGGACAATCTAACTAAGTCAGCTTATTTTCTATCAATTGGAATGCAGTATAAAGTTGAGAAGTTGGCAGAATTGTATGTAAGAGAAATTGTTAGACTACATGGAATACCTATCAACATTGTATCTGATTGAGATCTAAAGTTTATTTCAAGACTTTGGAAAGCTCTATAGGAACACTTGGAGACAAGGTTACATTTTAGCTTCACCGCTCATCCTCAAATAGATGGCCAATCTTAGAAGACCATCCGAATACTAGAAGATATTTTAAGAGCTTGTGTCTTCAACTTCAGCAAAAATTGGAGTTGACATCTACAATTGATTGAGTTTACATATAATAACACTTATCAGTCCACTGTTCGGATGGCTCCATACGAGGCATTGTTTGGCCGAAAGTGTTGATCCTCATTACATTGGGGCCTTGAGGAACACAAAGGTAGAAGCCATGAGTCTTTAGAAACAATTAGACCAGAGCTAATTCAAGAGGCTATAAAAAAAACCTTAGATTATTAAGCACTGAATGAAAGCTATACATGATCGCCAAAAGAGTTACATGAATAATAGAAGAAAATATTTGGAGTTTAAAGTGGGTGATTAGGTATTTCTTAAGGTATTTTCTAGAAAGGGGACTCGAAGGATTGGAAGAGGTGGAAGGTTGAGCCCCGGATATGTTGGCCTTTATGAAATAAGTGAGAGAATTAGGCCAGTGGCATATCGCTTGGCGTTACCATAAAACGTGATGGGCATTCATGGCATCTTTCATGTTTCTAGGCTTCAAAAATAGTACCTTGACCCTTCCCACATTGTTCCCCTAGCCAGCATATCATTGTAAAGTGATCTGATATATGAAGAACAACTAGTTAGCATTCTAGATTGGAAGTTTTGAGAATTAGGAATTAGAGGATTCTTCAAGTGAAAGTTCTCTGGCGCAATCATAATGTTGCGAAAGCAACATGGGAACTGGAGGACCTCATGTGCCTACAGTATCCAGAACTTTTGCAGTATTCAGGTGAGAATCTGGGTACCAGATTCTTTTAAGAGGGGAGGGATTGTAACATCTCTATAATTCACAATATATTAATATTTTATTTAAATATTATTTTTTGAGGATTTATTTAATAATTGTGAAATTTTAAAAATTTTTTGTGGGTTAAAATACAATTTTTAAAGATGTAATTGCACTATTTATTTATTAATGAATGGTTAATGTATAATTTTATCAAATTGAGAAACCTATTGTGAGGTCTCATGAAATAGATGGCTAAATTGAAATTTATCCAAATATTTTGAACTCAATTGCATAACTTAAATTATTCAGGGACTAAATTGCAAAATAAAAAAGGATAATTTAACAAAACTTGGCGACAACAGCGTGTCTTCATTTTTTCACTTTTCTTCAACCTTCTTCTCCTTCATTTCCTTTCTACCATCGTGACCACCACCAACCACACACTCTACCAATGACCACTTTCACTCTAGCTCTTCAAAAACACCATCAGCCATGGCAGATAGCCACCAGAGATGCACGGTGGAGGAGACAGGGAGAGAGAACTCATGGTAGCAATTGGGTTTGTTGTTTTTGATGACCAACGGCTAATCTAAAAGGTGTATCTAGTAATACTTGATGAGGATAACTACATGGAAGCTTTGCATGGCAATGAATTGTAGTGGCAAGGGCAAAAACTAGCAGCTGAGTTAGGCAATTTTAATATTTTAAGGTGGCAGTTGACCCACTTTTCGATGGAGAAATAGGAAACCAAAGGTACCATTGGAAAGCTCTCGATGAGAGGAGTCAAACAATGGTGGCGTTGAACTTTCTGGCGGCGATGACCCAGAGATCGAATTTTCATCTTGTTTCTAAGAGTGCATGCACACAAACTGATCATTGAAATTTTGATTCAATTGTGAGATATTGGTATATAACGATGATATATATATATATATATGTGATTACATATATGTATATATATTTCAATCATCATCAAACTTTGTATTCTCATGTATTATGATATAAATAATGGATTAGGACACTTCATCATAAAAATAAAACAACTTTGATAAATTAAACGAGCCTAGTGAATTCAAATGATATTATTTCATGTAAACTATAGGTTATAAGTATATTAAGTGTAGAAAATCCTAATTTTATGTAACCATGATTTAATCGACTAAAGTTTAGATTTTATTGGTAACTGGATTGCTATGATCAATATCGAGTATCAATAGGATAATTACTTAGAAGTGGGTTGTTATGGGTATGATTCTAAGTATTGATGATCGTTGGGGTTGAACATAGATTTTGATATAAGGCTATTCTTTTGAATAGGTGATGGAGGACTTGACCTTGAGGACCAGTAGAGTTGACTGTGTCGCTGACGTGATTAAGGTGAGGATCTACCGACATGGTAATTTCTTGAGTAAAGCAATATTATTATGAATGAACCTTATGTGGTTTAGTTGATTTGATACTTGTCATTGCTATTGATACTACTATCAATTGACTGCTGAACCCTACGAGTTTCTATTGTTCGATTCCCAATCTGATTATCATTCACTATTGTGTTTTGAACCTTATAAGGTTCTATTCTTAGACATTTGATTGATTATCGTTTATTGTTGTTTTCTGAACCTTGTGAGGTTCCATTATCTTGACTATCATTATCATTTATTATTGCTATCTGAACCCTGTGAGGTTCTATTGCTTGATATTCGATCTGATTATCATTTATTGTTGTTATCTGAACCCTGTGAGGTTCTATTACTTGATATCTGATCTGATTATCATTTATTGTTGCTATCCAAACCTTGTGAGGTTCTCTTAACTTGATTATCGTTCATTGAACACCACTAACTATTGAACTTATGAATCGTACTATTGTCAGATCATGTACTGAAATCCTTTTGAATCTACTATTCATTTTATTCTGGTACCATGAACAACTTTGTGTCTCATATGTTATTGTATCAGTTAGAATGTATCGTATATTATTGTTAGCTGTGTTAGCTTCTTTGATTGATATGATTATCACTGTTACGTATTGATTTAATTAAAATCGTTCTATGAAACTTATTGTTTTATCATATTGGCATATTGACTGATTGATTGATCGAACTGGAAAGAATGTGTATAGGAGAACTATTAGTCGAGTGCTTTGCCAAGCTGTTATGCTTAAGCTACTGTTATAGCTGAGCTGCCATGCTCGAGCTACCGAACTAATTATTACTGTACTGAACTAAACTATTATTGTATTGTTACGGAGGTACAAAGATGTTCTAATATCCATGTTATATTCGATTTATTGACTTGCTTATGTGGTTGGGTTTGCTATCCTTGTACTTGTATTATGTTCTTGGAGTAATAAGGCTAGAGGGGAATTCAACCTAGATTGAATTGATGTTTGGGGCCAATGAGCCACATTATGCCTCTTGATTGTGATCGATTGAGATGTCTCTAAACCTCTCGAGGAGGATCGGTTGAGATCAACACGCCATTGAGCTAATGGTTTCAATTTTTGACATAGCATTTACTAGTAATTCGATTGCCTTTATTGCTTTCTTTGACATTGATTTGTTGCTTTCGTGCTATGTTATCCTCACTGAGTCTTTATGACTCACCCTTGTGTATTATTCGTCTCTATTCAGACAAGTATGAGATAGTGGAACTTGAGGACTAACAAACATGATAGATGATGATTGAAATGGAGCTTGTTATGTATCTGTATATATGATTGCACTTTGGGTTACTTTGTTTAGAGATATTTTGATATGTTATGATGACTGATATACTTGTGGTTAATATGTATGAGTTATGGTACTAGAAATGACATATTTGTTTGAATGTTGTTGAACTCATTGTTATGGTGTTTAGCACTCTAATATAGCTTCCACATTTTGGATTAAAGCATGTTATAAGATTAAGATGCTGTTGATATTATTATTGAAACTTTGTGAAAAGTTTTATGGGCCTTTTGATTGTAATGGTGCATGCTTAAGGATTGAATGTTTTAGTGCCTCAACTTAGGTGTTATTCAGAGAGGAGGCGCTAGAAGTTTAATAACATTTGTACTATTCAATAGGTATGAATTGTTAGACAAAGCAAAATGCAAATATACCCTTGCACAGATAGTGATGAGCAAATAAATAATCACTAGTCAAACTAACAATTTCTTTATCTTATTAACATGATATATGCCTTCAATTAAATCTAACATTTCTTAATATTATAAAACACTGTTAATAATCAAATGTAATTAGTATAATATTAATTAAATAATGAAAACCAACTAATTGCACTTTGACATGACGATCCATTTAATAATATTAATAAAATTCATTATTAATATTATTAATGGTGCATTCATTTCATGAATATCATTAATATTTAATTCATTATTATTATGGATAACATTAATGAATAAAATTTAATGAATATAATAATATTTAAATAAAAAAAATCAAGTAATGGGTTTGTAAAATGGCAAATATTTGTAGTAAGAAATGCATGAGTATAATAATATTAATTTTTATTATTATGAAACACATAAATAAATAAAATGTAATGGATATAATAATATTTAAGTAAAAGAAATAAAACTTAGTACTGGCAATTTAAATATAGTGACTAGTTTTAATAAGAAATGCATATATTTACATATATTGTTTCTTTATTTTACAAAATATATTAATAATACAAGTATAATGATTATATTAATATTTAAGGAAAGAAAATACCCAAATATTTACTATCCAGGACGACGATTAGATTTAGCATGTAACTTTAAATGTACTGTCTATAAATAATTTTAAAAAAAGGTAATTGCTATTTAAAGTGGCCACTAAATATACATAACTTATCCTTGTGTCTGGCGTCCATTTAAAAAAAAAAAATCAGTCAAAAAGGTTGAAAGAAAAAAGAATATCAACAAGATTTTGATAAGATGAATAGCCTATGTTTCTAAATAATGTATTGTTTCATTGAGTAGTTTAAGTGTTCTCGGAAAAAAGTTACATTTTAAAAAGACAAGCATGAAAAATTAAATTATGTGTAATTATTAGTCAATGCTTCACTACGTGAGGATTTAAATATGTTTTGTAAACTAATTAATGATGAATGAGTATTATGGAAAAATCAAAGCATTAACTATAAGCTTATTTTAAAATTTATATCTCTAAAAAGATAAAAATTTCATTGATTTTGAAATTTATTTTGTGCATTGGCCGTGAGAACCCTATTTTGTAGAAATACTGTGGGCTAGGAAAGGATAACAAAAAATTTGATGAAATACCGTGTGCTGGGAAAGGAGAATGAAAAATTTGATGGACGTTGGGTTCTTGGTATTCCACTGAGATGTTGGGCAAATAAAATAACCCAGTAATAAAATTAGGTCCATCACTGCAATCAAAATTAGAATCTCTGCCACACAGATAGGTCCATATAAAAACTATATTTTTTGCAAAATAAAGGTCAACCAGATCCAGTCTATCCCTCCTTCCACTAAGAGTGACTGAAATTCTTAAATATAAAAATGTATAAAATAATTAATTATCATGTAAATTGAAGTTGCTCAATTAGAAATTAACAAGATATGTGATCGCAGTATAAATTCAACCTAAGCAAATAGAATTGTTAATTAAATGTAAATTTCAAAATCTCCTTATGAATTATTGGGACAATTTTTTATAATATAGATAATTTGGAAGTAGCTGCTATTCTTGTTGAACAGGAAAATGTTGACATTCGACAAAGATATGTTTCATTGAACAATTTTAGGTATTTAGTTTATAATATTACCATTATATAAAAAAGAACAATCCTAATGCAAAAATTGATATTATTGTCGTTGTCCTTTCTAGAGACAACTTTTAGTATAAAATTAATTAATTCGAAATAGTTTATAGATTTTGAATTTTTGTCATGCACTGAGATTAAAATAGAATACACACTTGAAAAGAAGTGTAAACACTTATTAATTCTTTATTGATATACATACATATGGTCATGTACCTGGGGGATTTTTTTTATTTTTTTAAATTTACAATATATGATAGACAATTTTATTAAATTTTTACTTTATGAAAATCATGGAATGTTGTTTAAAGTAATGATGAATGGTTGCTAATTTTTTTTACCAATGTTTAATTAAGTAATTTACTAATAACATTTAAATGTATTTCATAATTAAAAATTCGTTAAAACATAAATATAAATATAAATTAAATTAATGCATAACCGTACACCAAAAGTAATACAAACCTTGAACTTAAATTAAAAATAAAACATGAAGATACATGGAACAACCTAACCTTGAACTTCAATAGAAAATAGTAAAAACAATAACATAACATTGCAGCAGTAGTAGCACCAAGCAGGGGCATTCTAGGAAGACAATTTTTTTTGGTCAACCTCTTCGCCTTGGAGTAGTTAGTTGGGTTAGTTCAACAATTTTATTGGGTTGATTGGCATGTTGTTCTACATTGATAGGAATTGTTTTTTGTGACAGCCTTGTCCTCATTGTAGTCGTGGTTGTGTGTTGACTGAAACACTTTGTTCATCTTCACATTGTTGGCCTTCTTCATCAGTATTTTTCCTAAGACGACCCATTCGCCATTGAGGAGATCTGGTAGTTGGGAAAGGTGGTGGAGGAGCTCGTTGGAATGAACTTATTCTTCCTAGGCATGCCTTTAGGACGTGGCGATTTGGGAGTAGGCGGAGGTGATGATGGCTTTGATTGTTCTTCTTCATCTCGCATTGAAGATTTCTTAGCCCTACCTCTTCCCCTCCATCTTGGTTGGTCTAAAACTAAGATTGGGTTCTTGAAACTTCCTAATCTTGGTTCATCCCCATTTTCACAGTCGGCGTCTTCTTTCCCAGTCATCTTGAGGGTTGCATTACTAACCATAAGTCTTTCAAAAATTGTCTTCAAGTCCTCGCAATGTTTGGGTCCTTTCTCAAAGTATTGGACAGTTGGAGGCCACATCTAATACATCACAAACAAAACGGGTTGACTTTAATATAACGTTAGACGTTATGTTAATAAAAATATTAAAAATAAAATTATATGAAAATTGACTTTACTTGTCATTTGTAGTTTGTCCCTACAATGTTGTGGAACATAAACAAAATTTGTTGTCAGATAGTAATGTGTTCCCTTTGATGCAAGGACAACGCTAAAGTAGCCATGATGGTTGTATAGCTCTTCATACTTGCTATTGGTCATTTCAATGGGAATTCTTGATTGAATGTAGCTAAGAGGTGATGGGATGCCGAGGCAAAAATTATTTATTTGTGTCAGGGTGTCCATGAGGATTGTCTTTGGATGTTTGCAAAAAGAAGTCTAGGAAGAACTTGGCCATAGAATCATCCCTTTCTTGGGGTGGATTTGATGGTTCTAATTTTTTGGGATGGTGTGAGGTTGAAGAGGCATACATAATTAATTGTTTATGCCTTTTGAGGTCAAGAATATTACTTGTTGTCTTCTTAATGAGGGGAATGCGACTGGTTAACACCACAACATTCTTATAAGCTATTAAATTGAATTGAATGGTAAAAATTGGATGAAATTCATTGATGTGACTATTCAAATCATTACACTATCCTTTAAATTAAAAAATAATATGTGATCTTTGAAGACGTGATAAATTAAAAATAATCATTACAACTCAAGGGCATAAAGAAAAAGAATAGGACATATTGATTTCCAAAAATAAGTATGAAAAGACACAATTAATTAGCAAGTTGATATATTAATATACATCCCCACCCCATAAGCCATGTACACATAATGAAGAAATCAATCATCATGGAGTACAATTGAATGAGAAATGAATATTCAATATTAAGTGCATAAATGATTGCATTAATATAAAAATTTACACTAAAAAAAATATAATATTAGTAATAAAAAAATAAGTGGCAAATTAAAAGTTGTCACTAATAATATGCATTGATGGACAATAGTTTTTATCCCATCACGAATGATGATTTTTTGGTGACGAGAATTTTTATCTTGTTACAACAAAACTCAATAGTGACAAAAATTAGTGTTTTAAGTTGTCATTATTAATAATTAGTGACACTCATATTATGACAATTTAGCTACAATAAAAATTGCTACTATATTTTGTGACAAGATTTTCATGGTCACCATAAGTGTATTATTAATTGTATAGGTTGATAACTTTAATACTATTCTTATTACTATTTAGTTTATAAAAATCATTAAAGTGACAAAATTAAATTTTTTGTGACTTGATATACATAATTAGTGATAACTTTTGTATTGTCACTTAGAAATTTTGTCACCAATTTATCCTTTTCTTGCAATGAATTAGAATACACATAATTGAAAGGACAAGTAACAATACAGTATTATAAAATATGATGAAAAGGACATAATCCCCTTAAAATAAATTTTTATAACTGGAAAACCCATAAAATAACTCATTTCATATTCCTTTTGTTCCAAAAAGTTTGATTTTTAACTTTTTCTCTATTTTTGGATTAAATTATTGTGGAATATATCACATTAAGTTTTTTTTATTTATGAAATTTAATTCTCTTTAAATCTCTTTGTACTGAAAATTAGAAAAGTTATTCATGAACTTAAAAATAAATTTATTCTTTTTTTCAATTCATTGGACTTTAGTATGTTTAAGTATTTCTATAGTAATTTATATATGTATATATATATGTAACTTAAAAATTAAAGGAATATATTTCCTCAAATATTTAAATTTTATTAAATCTATAATAATGAATTTATATAAATCATTTCAAAAAAATTTAGAAAACATCAATTTATAAAAAACTAATTCATTAAGTTTCTAAACTTAATAATTTATTGGTAAAATAAAGAATTTAACAAATTAAGTCCCATCCTAAGTATATGATTTTATTTTTAGTTGGAATCAAATTTTTGCACAATTGACGAAATAATTCAAGACAAATAAACATAGGTGGACAATAAAAATGAAAATTGAATTGGTCACAGAACCATAGATTAAAAATATCCAATATCCATATACATACACACACATATACTAGAAAGGGTGCACCAAGCCTTCCGTGGAATTATATGCCTAATTCTTTTGTATTCATGTAAATTTTTTAAATATTGGGAAGTGATCAATTGAGATATAGTAATATACTCAATTAAGTAAATAAATTTTCCATACATCTCCATGCAAGAAACTTGGAAAACCATTGCAAAATATCATGTAAAATAGTCATACATTCTTTTTTCTTTTAAGTTGTATCAGTAAACCGTAATACATGCGTAGTATGAATATTAATGCAACAGTATAATAAAAGCTTCAATAGGAAAAATAACTCAAAAATATGTAAATAAATAAAAAAAAAATCTTTCATTTATGTATTCTCAATACTGGATAAGTAAATAAAACAACTCAAGAACATCAACTACTAAAATCAATTATTTTAGTGCTCAAACTCCCAACATATCATTCAAATCAAACAATTTGGCTGCATCATCTATTCATTCATGCATGAATGACATGTTCATTTTTTAAGGTGGCTCCTCAGTTTTTTCAGCAAAAAGCGACACAATATTAAACCCACAAACAGCAAAATAAAATAGTTTATAGTGCATTTCTGCAGAAAAATAAGTCAGTAGGCAATTGTACCAATGAACTAGCGAATGAACCGCCAGCTTGGGACGCCTATACATATTGTTCATCCTTGTGCCTCTTTGTTACAATGACCTTCTTAGCAACCAAGTACGCAGAGTAGAAACCAACAGCAGACTGCCCAATCATGCTCACATCAACACCAGGAGCAAGGGCTTGCATGAATTCCTCTGTTCCACACCTGACAATTGCACCAAGATTATTCACCAAATTAGCCTTGGTCATGCCAATACCACTACCGATGTTAATAGAGAGGGTGTTATTAGCCTTGTTAGGGATAATATGGATGAAGAGTTCTAGTTGAGCATCAAGATTGCTCTTATCAGTCAAGCTTTCAAAACAGATCTTGTCCAAAAGCATTGGAGGAGTTACTGATTAACTCACGAAGAAACACCTCCTTCTTGTTGTAAAAAGTGTTGATGATCAGACTGTTTGATCCTAGCCTGGAAAGCAAGCGTCTTTCTGCCATTACTGCAATCTCTACTGGTTTCTCCTCCAAGTGATTTTAAGAGCCAAATACAAAGAGAAGAGAGCCAAGGTTTTTTGGGAATAAATCTATAAAGAGAGCAAGAGACCACATCTCTGCTTATATTAAAAAAATTAGAAAAATTGAAAGTCATAACAAAACCATATCATTTCCTAAAATTTTTAAGTTGCCATGTTGCTTGTCCACATAATATCTTGTCTGTACCATCATTTTTTCATCCTTGCAGCATAGTTGTCAACACAAGTCCTTAGGCAAGATGAGTTAAACTATTCTTCATCAATAAAGATATAGGAGGTGAACTCCTGCTAAACATGGAATGGAGAGAGATGATTAGATAGAGTAGAATTACAAACAATATATTCTGAGGTTATTGCATGTCAATACTATTTAAAAACTTTCAGCACCAAAAGTTGAAGTAAGCACTATTTGATATCAATATTAAAATGTTTATACATACAAAAACTCCTCCGGAATGCGAAAAGATAATATTCAAGCTAAGTATTAGGAGGACGAAAAAGAAGAAGCCTAATGCTGAGATATTAAGTTATGTTATAGAAACATATTCTATCATTAAGGAAAATAATGTAAAGAAATTTGGGATATTTACCTAGCCTAATAAAATCCGAGAGACCAAAATCTATGACTGTCATTGGAGCATCTTAATCTTTTGTGACAAACAGGAAATTTTGCTAAAAAATATAATGGTTACTCCTTTTTCAGATTGATGCAAACGTCCAAATAATTAAATCACTTCTCTTATATCATTCTAAGTTGAGGATTTATGGAATGTTAGCTTGATATATCCTGGCTTTGGATCCCAATATACAAGACTTTGTACGTGACAAAAGGCAACAACACTCAACATCTGCACAACTATATTCTTGGCATCTTTTTCTGTATATATTCCACCTTTACAACATAGAAGCAGTAAGATATTCAAGCTAATTTATCAATTCTTTAATATATAAGAAGAGATGGATATTTATCCCAAATTACTGTGCTAAATCCTATCTAGCAGCTCACCTCCTTCACATAATCTGTTGAAACACAACCTTGTTAATACTTCAGCATAAATAAAATTCCTAAATTCATAAGCACTAAAATCACAAACATCTAAAGTATCCAAAAAATGAAAGGAGACATCCATACATAAGAGGAAATTATATTTACCTAATGGAAACCTCAATCAGCAATAATAATAGAACCGAACTTCTCTCACTAAAATAGAAACACTCAGAACCCCACAAGCAAATGAAGGGTAATGAAATATCAAGAAATATAATCCTAATTTAGAGGAAGAAATTGTAGCAAACCGACCCCAAAAAGCCAAACACAAAAATCGTAACAAGAGTTGAAAACACACAAAGATTATGCATATATTATGCATATTTAGAAATAAAAATATGAAAGCAAGCATGGATAGCCACTCCCCTGCATCGAACCAGCTGCAAGCCCTCGCTTTCGTATGCCCAAGTACAATAAAAAAGTAATAGCGTGCTAACTTTTTTCCCCATTTTCTCCTTTGAGTTTCCAAACAACTCCAGAAATATATCTGAAAAAAAAAATCCCTAAACCCGGTCTGTGAATTCCCAATCTACAGTGTCTCTCTCTTGATTGGTATCTTTGGCACCCAAAACAAACAACACCGTATAGCAAAGAACATAAAGGAAAAGAGACCCACCAATTTTTCCTCAAAAAATATGAAGAAGCTTCCAAAGCAAGATACAAAAATCCCCTAAAATCAGTCATACGAAAACCTATAATCCCCTAAAATCCGTTGTAGAAATCTTAATTTGAATTTTTAGGCAGCCCTTTCACTTTCTATGTGATACAAAAAAAAAAAAAAAAAAAAAAACGATAAAGAAAGAAAGAGAAAAAGCGAAAAAAAAAAAAATAGTGCCCTTTTCTGCCAAGAAAATGCTTCTTCCAACATACCATCAGAACAACGTTTCTTCTGAAATGTTGTGGCCCCACATTTTTAATGAAAATAGAAAATCAATCGCACAAATGATAAAGCATGAGGTACAAATGCACGTACCAAACTAATCCTTAAAATTGCACCGTTTTGACAACAGCCAAGGAAACAAAATGAGAAAAAAATTGGGCAAGAGCCGTGGCACTGTTGCCACGCTCATTCCCACTTATAGTATACAGTAATGAACTAATGTATTTGTGTTTGTGTAATTTGTATGAGGAACATATGTGTGGGTAATGATAATGTGATAAAGCTAAATTGTGTTTTAATTAAGGTTTAATTATGACATGTTATTTGATAGTGATGATGCATGGGTCTCTCGCCACATGGCGGCCTCCCCCCGAGGTCCCGCCTACGCTCGGTTGACCATTCGCTACGGGGCGTCCGGGCCAAGCAGGGGGTTTTGTCCTTTTCTTATAAAAAGGTGCCTTATGAGGGAGGGGAGGGCAAGCCGCTTATAAGCTGGTCAAGACCCTCTTCTCCATCCGATGTGGGATAGACTCCACACATATCATCAGCCCCCCAGAAGAGGGCTTGACAGGCCTTTCGCTACAAGGCGTCCGGACCTGCATGGGCTACCAAATGATGATGCATGGGTCTCTCGCCACATGGCGGCCTCCCCCCGAGGTATTGTCCCGCCTACGCTCGGTTGACCATTCGCTACGGGGCGTTCGGGCCGAGCGGGGGGTTTTGTCCTTTTCTTATGAAAAGGCGCCTCATGAGGGAGGGGAGGGCAAGCCGCTTATAAGCTGGTCAAGACCCTCTTCTCCATCCGATGTGGGATAGACCCCACACATATCAGATAGTTTCAATTTGTACTCATATTTTTTCAATGTTGAACAACTAATTGCTAGGGTATATTAAGGGGCTGTTTGATACATGCTAATAGTATCTATTAGCACCTTTTAGTAGCAAGTAATAGTATATATCAAACATTTTATTAATAGTGCAGGCCGGCCCAAAACTTGAAACAGGCCGACACTATTGAGTATACTAGTTGCCACTCATGTCGCAACCAGGGGGTGTGATTGATTAATCGCACCCGCTCACACGCATCAACGAGTCCACAAAATGTCTTATTAGGGCAGGTATTTGGCTGGTATATTACTTTAGCACCCTTGACATAAAATTTCCACCATGACAAAAGATAACATCCCATTAGAGGAAAAACCCCAATTCCATCTGCAGTCGTATAGAGAAGCCCTAAATCACAAAGAAACACTGCAGTCCACAAGAGAAAAACATTGTGTTGGAAATTTATTTTTCTCAATTTTGTATATTTCTCGAATTTCTATTGCTATTCCTTGAAATAATCCCTTTTTTTGTTTTTTCGCCTTTGTTGCAGCTGGTTCTGTATACTTGGTTTGTGTCCAACGGTTATTTCTGAGATGAGTTTCGAAAGCCTAGGCAAACAAGGCATATAAGAGATCCCCTTAATCTTTACATCTGCACTTACAAGGTTTTAGCCTTCACTTTTGAATTAGGGCTATTATTTTCATTATTGCATTTTTTCATACAATTTTTAAATTACATAAAGGTGAGCCCAAATTTTGATTTGAGCACTATTGGAGCACAACCAACATTCTACACATAGAAATTCATTTCGTATACAAGTGCTAAATTGGAGTGAGGTATTGAATATTGCCTACACATATTTTTGCCTTCACTATTTTTGGCCTTACTTATATTGTAAGAATGAGGTTCGATAAACTTGTAGCTTATGTATGATTGATCTCTTTTCTATTTTTATGAATTACGTATTATTTTATTTTTTTGTTTAACCTAATTTGTTGTAAGCACATAGCGTAGTGTCCAAAATGCATAAGAGTATGACTTTAAACTATAGTACTCACTGGATTAGTTTGTGCAAAATGGTTTTCAAATTTCTGAATTTATATTTTCTAGACATCTATGGGCTACAATGCTTGCATACTAAATGGTAGTTTGTGTTATAGCAGCAAAATGGTCATTATATAAGGTTCCTAAATGTGCTTGCTCTCAAGTATATGACAATAGGCTTACAAATTCTAGGCCTGCCAGCAACCCATTATGTAAATTGTGTTTTAGTGCATATTGTTGGTAATTCAAACCATAAATACGTATATGTATGCACCTATGCTTCCAACATGTTTGTAGACTAGGGATCTACTAGTTTGTTAATCTACCAATATATATAGCTTTCTGTGTGAATTATACATGTATCCTTCATTGATGGGTAAATTCAACATTTGTTCGTATCCAATATGTAACCTAACTTGGTTGCTCCTCCACAGTTGATTCCACACATCAATTTATAATTTTTTGTAGGAGTTGATAGGGGCCGCACTATGAAAATTTATATCCTGATATAGGTTGATCTGTCTATGCTTTGATGAATCTTTGCATCTATTTACTTTATTGAGCATACCTTATACATGTTAGGAGATGAGGGGATAGACATAGTAGGGTTAGGAGTTGGAGCGTGATTTCTAAAATCATGAATCAATTAAAACACTTGAAAGAGATTGTAGAGGACAGTGATGTAGCATGTTTGGATAATCTCCATATCTATATAAGTGCATTTTGAAGGCTTTGCTATTTATTGGAGCATACCGATGGGGTTAGCTCCAATAGATTTATCGACATACCTAAGAAAGTAGCTACTTTCCTATCTATTTTAGCACATCATAAGAAGAATAGGATTGTTAAGCATAATTTTAAGAGATCCGGTCAAACTATTAGCAAGTATTTCAAGCAATGCCTTAGAGCAGTTGTCAAGGTTAGTCCACTACTCATCGTTGAACCTCGCCAGTTGATGATGATTGCACTAATGACACGTGGTGATGCTTTAAGGTAATTCTAGTGTGAGTATTGGTGCTTTAGTTCTTTTATTTTTACTAAGTTCTTAAAAACATGTGAACTTGCTAATCTTTATTTTGCATGGTTGTCTTGGTGCACTTGACGGCACATATGTATTGGTTCATGTCTCTTCTACTAAGAAAACTCGATATAGAAGCCAGAAGGGTGAGATTGCAGTGAACGTACTTGATGTTTGCAACTGAGATATAAAATTTACCTATGTTCTTATAGGATATGAGGGATTCACGGTGGATAGCTAGGTTTTATGTGCAGTGGTTAACAAACTTATGGGTCTCCGAGTACCTGTCGGTATGCAATTCTTGTTGCCCACCCTAATACTTATTTATTAATTTGCACAAGTGATTCGCAACATTTGATATGTTATAATATTTTTATACTTATGTAGGATACTATTACCTATGTGACACCGGTTATGTGAACTCAGAAGGGTTTTTGACTCCATATCGTGGAGTGTGGTACCAACTTAATAAGTAGAGTGAGGGAACCCTTGCACCTCAAAATGAATGTGAATACTTCAACGTGAAGCATGTTGGGGCACATAATATTATTGAGAAAGTGTTTGGACTTCTAAAGGGATGATAGGTTGTCATGCGATCTACCACTTTCTATTTGATCAAAGAACAAAATATGATCATCCTAGCTTGTGCCCTATTGTAGAATTATATTCGCCAGCAGATGCCTGTTGACCCTTTGGAAAATACCATGTTTGATGCCGATGTGGGAAGTGAACCAATAAATGTTGATAATGTTGAGAGTATTGAGAGCTCACCTGAGTGGAGTAATTGGCGTGATACCTTAGTTGCCAATATGTATGCTTTATGGAGAGAATCCCACTCGAGGAGTTAGATTTCATTGTAGATATATAGTATTACTCATAGCAGACATGAACTACATGCTTTTTATTTACCTTTATTTGTGAAGTACACCAATACATTTCATGGCATTTACGTTGCTTATATTGTTTTTATCCTAGAGAATTTCTTCTTGGATGGATGAATTAACAGTTTTATGTATAATCTACTAGTGTTCTTGATATTTTGACATATCAATGCTATTTATGCAATATAAGATATGTGTCTATACCCTTGCATTTTCACACCATTCGAACATTTATTCCTGTGTTGCCTTGACATTTCATATATAAATCTATTTTGTTTCAGTAGTGAATTTATATGCCAATATGTTAATTACTATGATTTGTCTTAACATAGTCCATGGCGCAATCGAGGGCTTTGTCGCAGAGCATTAATAGGTCATTGAAGGGCACAATTGTCCCACATCATTTTTAGACACATCAAGAGGAAGAGGCCCTGATCCATGCATTAAAGACCTTGCGGGTTGGTGGATGGCATTGCGATGGGTCCTTCAAGAGAGGCTACATGGTATGTTTGGAGTCTATGTTGCTGGAAAAGTTCCCCAATTATGCAATCCTGGTAAAGCACATCAATTCCAAACTTTAGGTTTGGAAAAATACGTATTCTTTAGTAAGAGGTATTATCATGTGTAGTGGAGGAAGGGGGCTATAATGGACCCCAACTCTCATATGATTATTCTTAAGTTAGAAACATGTTGGTCGGACTATGTGAAGGTAAATATTAATTATTTGTATTTCTAATTGTGATAACTATGTATGTGTGACTATAATGACATGTCAGATTATGTTTTGAAAGTCCAACCTGAAGCCGCAAAGCTAAGAAGGAAGCCACACTCATGGTACTATCATTGGGTTAACATATTTAGCAATAATAGGGTCAATGGTGATTAGGCATTTGACGTAGCAGACATCGTGCAAAAGTTATTGCATGGTACTCAGGCTGATAGGTGTGAGAAGTTGGCTAAGAATGATGATACAACACAAATGTTTACCCCAGTCAACATTGCTGAAAATGATGTTGTCTCCATGATGCCACATTCATCGTCGGGCACAAAAAAGAAGGCTTCATCATTTAGCAAGCATAAGAGGATTGATCCAGGCACAAACAACTATGAGAGGATGATAGGATCTTTGATCAAAGAAATCAAGATAATGATGGGAATGATAGCTGAAAAGATCTTGCAAACGATAGAGCCACAGACTAACTTGGACTCTTCATTAAGAACAAGCCTATTTTAGGCGGTTGGTGAATTACAAGATTTGACACTTGATGATTAGGTCAAGGTGACCCATCATCTAGCCCACACTAAGCTTGACATGGATGCTTTATAGGGTATGAACTTAGAGTGTAGGTCACATTTTGTGCGACTTCTCCTAAATGATGGCCTGTGAAAATACCAGTGATGTAATTTGGTTGGGCCAAGACATATGGTATGTTGGAACAACTTTAGGATGGTTATCATGTATGCCAATGGACTTATAATCTACCTAAATGTAGTGGCTAATAGCTAATAGGGCACTGATATTCTGATGAGTTGAATTTGGCATGTTTGAGTTAGTGGCTTATGCATTACTTTTGTCTTAGTTAACAAACTGTAAATGATAGCTAGATGTGTTGGCTCCATGTTCAGTTTTTTAGCGTGTGGATGATTATGCATTAAGAATGTTTTTTGCTTGTGGTGGAATAATAATTATTCAATTTTCTATCATCTGCATGAGATTTTACATGGTTAGTTTGTTTCCAAGTATTCTTGCCATGGAATTATAATCACAACATTTTGTGACTATACTTATAAATATTTAGTTTTTTTTTTATATATTGGTTAACACAACATTCTAAGTTTTTTGTTGATCCATGATTTAAGTTGATGTTATTTGATATATTTTTTGTATATTAATGCATATCCATTGGGGAAGGCATATTTATGTTTGTCTGTATGTGTGCTCTGTTGTATGTGTTCAGCATGTGATTAATTTTCTGTACACACGAATGAATGTAAATTATATTGTGAAAATTGGGTAGTGCGTGTCTTATGGAATGAACCACGCAATATTGAGCCATCAGTTCAAGTCAAACAAGTGTTCTTGATGCTTTAGTGCATGTGAAATATCTAACCAATGATAAATGAAGCCAAGTTTCACCCATTATCTTATTTAATAATACCATTAAGCACGCACTTGAACTGACACGAACGAGGATTGAATTTTAGCTCTCACATTCAAACATTACGATTTAAAAATACATGACCAAGGCTATATTACATAATTTTTGACTTCATAATGGCTGTAAAGCAAACAAAGTGACATATATTATGCGCTAAAGCAAAGTATCTCTTGTTATTTATTTTAGACACACCAATACCATAATGGCTAATGTGAGGCAGGCTTGATTTTTTCCCCTATAGTGGAGATTCAATTTTTGCCTTGGCAATTGGGAGGGTTACTGGTAGATGCATTTGAGCTTGCTGGCCTGTTCATTGGGGAGGGACTATTAAAGGGAAAAAACTCACTTTCATCAGTTTAACTCCAGCTATTATCGTAGTAATAAGTTATGGGCACTTCAAATGGGATTGGTAATGCCATGTGCATTGAAGGCTTGATCGAATCTTAACTCCCATAATAACGCCCATAGAATTTTTCTAGGTTACTCTTGAAACTAGTGTCCAACAATGAGATTTTTAGTCCTAATGTGCACGCCATGCTCATGTTATCGTTGTTTGTAATTAGAGGATTTTGACCCATGGTACTATCAACAGAAATCTATATGACATCCTTATCTCCAAACACATCGATAGGCTTTGATGGGCCAAAAACCTTACATAAGTTAGACAATTGAGATTCTCCTTTCATCATATATGCTTTGGGCAGTGGATACTTCTACAAAATAATGAAAAAAAGGGATCTAAAAAGTGCAATTAAGGGAAACGTCAACTGATATTTCAATGATAACGTCAAACTTGCTATGGTAATGTAGTCCCAAATATATGCTTCCATTTGGATGATATTTCAGCTCTTTTCATACGTCACCGGGTTGAGAGAAATTAGATCCCTAATGATATTATGTCTCTATTACAGGTACGTGAACTGAATGCTTGCATCTTTGTAGGTGAGGGTTGTCCCAAACATAGCATTCACAAAGTCAATGCATAAATTAATCACATTAACATCGGAGCGACATAATGTTCTACCATCTAACCAAGCATATTGGGCAGTGTATGAACTCTTTGTCGACTTCCTCAACCCAGGGTGCTGTATGTAGGATTTGTGATTGAGCTCGAGGGTTTCTTGAAGCCATGTTGTTAGAGAGAATGAAACTTGTAGCTTATGCAAATACAAAGTGGGAGGCATTCAGTATTGGCTATGGAATGAGTATCGAATAACATGTTCAACGCACTGATTAATAAGTAACAAGCAAACTGGTTGCAACCTATGAACTTGTGATTTGATATGGTGGCAAGCCTTACAGTGCCATTGTGTCATTACATGTTTGAATTATTAGTTGTGTAAGGAAAAAAGGGGAATAAAGTTGGTCATGCGTGCAGACGGTAGAGAATCTTAGCCACTATTATTTTCAAGCACATAGGATTGGACTCATGCATGATGCAAATGGGCTTATTTTTAAACCGTGTATAGTGTCCAACAATGTACCACATGCATAGTACTGAATAATCTCTTAAAAATAGGTAATAAGGTTATAATGAATGATGGCAACAGTTGTCATACATTTGTGTTCAAGTCTTACACAACCAAGCATGCTTCTCCATGATACACATTATAGATCTGGGACTACTGATATTGAAAGGAAAAATCTGTTGCACCTTTCAATAAACGATCATGATTGCATATGACAAGCGCAAGAGGTTTGTTATCACCCTTTATTATGTGTTAGTTACAATGAATCTAAACCTTACGGGCCGTCACATATCCATGCATCAAGCAAACCACTAACCATGCATAATTAACCCAAACTACTAAAATGAAATTGCCACCAGTTCACAAGTACATACAATTCATACAATGCCACATGACAAAAATTACATATATTACACAATTGTTCAAAACATAGGATACTTCATATAAATTTGGTTTGGCCACATGTTGTAAAAGTTCACCATTGTGTATTTGTAAATTAACATCCAGCCAATGATTTCACTCTACAATACTATGTTAGGAGTGAATATTTAACATCTAACAAAAGTTCTTATAGCACCAACTTGCTGATCAAAAAGCCCATCAACAGCCCCATAAATGCTACGATAGTAAGAATGCCACAGCTAAGACATCCACAAAAAAGAAGTGTACTTTTCATTTAAGAGAGGGGGTACCACTTTAAATAGGTCATGTCTAACTCGCATAAGTATTTGGATTGACGGATCTGAATGGGAGCTTGAACCAAAATTCGTATAATGATTAGTGCCACTTTCATAGGACACAGTATCCTTTGGTGCCTATGGAGAATGAATATGCTCAGTAGGAGTGGAAGTATCTGTATATGACTTTGCTGGTCCAAAATTGCCACATAACGGTTGCCATTTGACTCTCTGGTATACATCCCACCATATGAAGTGTCCTTCGTGATTACTACCACTAGGACACTTGTAGAACCATCCATCTTCCAAGGTTCTTAGATGTCTAGGACTTACATATCATCATTGGGCCTACACTGCAGCAACAGTGAGGCGCTTCCTTTATTTGCATGTTACCAAAGCAAGTGCTTCAAAAAAAACCAAGACAATGGTAAATAACCATGGCCAACTCATAATTGGTGTGATAATACACATATATAAATAATTCAGTTGTGAGAATTACAGACCCATAGATGTACCAGATTACTATCTTGAAGAGGGGTAGGGAAAAATGCCACCATTGGTGGGAGTCCCAAAATGTAGAAACGTATGCAATACCACAATTGAGAAGTACACAAAAGCATGAACAAATCAAAATATTGCATGTTAATATGGCATTTAGACATAATAGATAACAATCTCCAAATATAAAATGATCATGTCTTTAGTGTTGTCATACTACCAGAACACAATACCATCACTAATTCAAAAAACTACAATCAAATTGTCATATTTTGAAAACACATTACCATCTCTTATTTGTGGAAGTGGCTATTCTTAGGGCTCTAAACAGAATGACATACAAATTGAATAATCACTTGAATGAATTGAAAAAAAATAAATTCGTCTTCATTAAACAAAAGGTAAGATTATGTACTTCTAGAATGCTGAGGTAACGAAAATTGTTTGTCCTATCAACGATCAGCTCAGAATAACGACCTCGTTAGAGTTTGGTTCACCGTTAAATTTGATCATTCAAAGATCTAAAAGGTGTGGTTAAAAACTCCGCCGGAAGATTTGCAAAGGGGCTTCGTGAATGACTGTGAAAAATAAAGGGATCTTACTTTCAAATCATACAGCCCTTATTTGTCGATCACTATGAATTGCGTTGAGCTTTATCAATTTAGGGATTTTAGACTCCTACGCTAGATATGGTAATGAAAAGAAAATGGTTGTACAAATAGACTCAATTATTTGAAGGGCAAAAGAGTCAGATTACAAAATAGCGGTGTGTATCAAATGGTCGGATGAGATTACATGTGATTTGAGTAGTGCCAAATAGTGTGTAGCAATCTAACATATCAAACAACACATTACCTACACATATCTCACCATATAAGCCATCATTACAATAGTATCTATTGCCAATATTCTAAATCAAACTTCTCCTAAAAAAAATTATTGACTAAAATTGGAGCATAAAGAACAAAGAATATTATTAATTTTTTAAAATTTTCGCTATTGAAAGAATAGGTAACTATAATGCAACAAATGTTTATGAAAATATATTTGAAGTCGTATAAATTTTTTATATGAGTAAGTTCTGCGTGGATGCACCATGTTATGATCTCCCATGGGAAATTATGTTCGTTTAAAAGTTGATGAATTTCTCAGTAGTATTTAATTACTCTTAATCCTAACATAATATGATTTTGTAGCAATATGATTAAGAACAATTTTCAATATGCTAATATTCATTTTCTCTCCAAAAGAAAAAAATGTTAATATTCGCTACAAGGAAATTTGCATATAATGGGAATAACTTAGTGATAATCTTAATCCTAACCTAATTGTATTTCAAAGACACTAAGTTATTGCCACAAATTTTTGTTTTTTCCCACTAACATGTGGGCATGTTGTTGTTTTGGGGGTGGGGAGGGGTGGAAATGTCATAAGGTATAGTGGCACTAACTGGCATTTTATGGTACAACAAACTAGAAAAATAATATAGGGACAATTAGTTTAAGTGCAACTACAATGAAATATTTAATGACATTTGCTTGTTAGATGACATATAAAATACTGTGATTTAATTATAATTTTCAACCAAAAATTAATTTCATTGCTATTAATTAGTGCCACTAATTTTCTTAAACAACACCACTTGTAAATATTTCCGAATGCAAAATAATGGCACCAAATCAGTAACGTTCTATATTTTCTAATGACACACATATGTAATATGATCATAATTGAAATAGAAAAATGTAATTGTATTGTAGCAACACCAACTTAACATTAGTTTACATTATAGTGGCACCTACAAGCAATATAGTAATGGCAATAAAACATATCACTATAATATAAACTTAATGGCAATTGATGAATAAAGTTTTTGATTAAAATAATTTATTAGAAAAGTTAAAATAATTATATCTATAAAAATTTTTAACTAGTGTTAATATTTTATTTAAAATAAGAGTACATTGCCTAATTTAGTTGTGACTTGATAAAATATGAATACATCAAAATTACATAAAGTATAGGTGCATTAATAATTGTAAAATCATTTAATTTGTGCCTTATCATAAATTTATTGTTTAAATTATGTTCTTGACATACTTATAATGTAGCAATTAAATTAATCATATTTTAAAATAAGTGTCAAAATGTAAGTTTTTGTCCATTTTTCTCTCACGTTTTTTTTGAATGTTTCCTAACTCTAAGTCTAGTCAATTTTTGTCAACAAGTCTTCATGCCCATCAATGATTCACATGAACATTAGTACCATAACTTTCCACTCATATGTGACTTACATCAAAAGTAACTAGATTCAAACTTAATATCCTTGAACTAGTGTGACAATTCATACACTGAGATATCGCAATCTACCTACTCACCCAAGTTGTATTAACTTAAATGACATTGGAGACTTAGAGTTTATGATATCATCAGTATCAAGATCTTAATAGCCCAAGTAGATACAAACTAGAAAGTTCAACATAATTACATATCCGAAAAATGTGTAATAAATTCAAGTCCATAGTTGTCATCAACCCTAGTCCACATAAGTATAGACATTTACACAAGTCACTCTAGAGTTCAAGCTTACGTATATAATACTTCACATAACCAAGATAGTTTCAACATATTAAAAACCAATAATGGAATCATTTACATTAAAACCACCTAAGATCTCATAACAAGCCATACATATCCATATAGTTCATTACTAGTTTGCAAAATTTATATGCACTAGATACAGTCACAAGTGATGCATTGAATCCTTTGATTCCATCGATGGGATAAGGCCTAAATTACATAGAACTAGGTCCTCAATTGACATTCAAACTTAGACAGTACCTTTAACTGCCTATGTGCCCTTATCATTTTGAACACGTGAGGTTAATGACTTAACTTTAAGATAATCTCAAACAAAATATTCATTGCTATCGTACCGCATGATTTCCATGCTTCTTCCAACATATGCTCTTGTTATGAAGGAAGTCACCATAAAAGCTACAAGCTTCAGTTAAGCATAGCTGAGGAATCCGAGGTCATCCTAATAGTTTACTTCATCTTCAGGTGAATCTTAAATATTACTGATGATGTCATTTAGCTAATCACACTTGATATTCAATCACCATAACTTAACATCCTATTCTTCCGTAGCTAAAATCTACTCAAGATTCCTCATTTCCATGTGGGGTCTTTAGTTGTCATTCACATGTCCTATATCTTTAGATTTCAATGATTGGTTATGTCTCACCAAACCATAGCCCTTGTCATTTATCAAATTCTTTCTAAATTAAGACACTTTCAAAATACATCTTACCCTATCATTTTCATTCAATTATTCTAAATCCTTTCTCCTGGATTTTTGTGCCCTTACTTGACATTTCCTTTTAGACTCCATTATTAACCCTAGATATCTTCTGCATTCTTTAATATCTTTATTCTTATAATCAACCTCTGCCTCATTTGTTTGCTATCATCTTATAATTATACCAATGACTTTTCCTATTATTAATGAACTGGCTTCCCAAATGTTCAAATTAGGCCTACATCTCCATGAAAGTCATCTTTACCATGAAAGACTTTCTTATGAGAATTATTCCTTGTTTTCCTTTCAAATACCACAATATGATCACACTAATCAATCCCATTATTGAAATATCGATTCCTTTCTAATAACACATCGTATGGACCTCAGCCATATGTGTGAAATAAAATGCTAATTACTCCAAAATGATCATTTGCTTCTCAAGTTCTATTATTACAAGATATATCTGCACAACAATGCAATATTGAAAGTACTACTCCACCCAACACCAATGAAGTCATGTGCTTAACATTTTGAGAGTAGCGGATTAGATATTGGTTGGTCACTCCGACACCAATCCTTTACTCTCTTAAAATCAAATAGTATCCCAACAGTTCACCTCCTAGACAAATCTTCATACCAACCTCAACCTCCGTTAATCTTAATATTCCATACACCAAGGAGATTCTAGTCATCAACATACTATTTTTCAAATAACAATATCTTAAACCACAACATACTCTGATGCCTAAGGCAATAATCCCATAAGATCCCTTTATCCATCAAACGCAACCTTATCTAAAATAGTCATAAGCTCATTTACTAGTTGAAATGTTCCCAAACAAATTCACACTCAATGTAGTTCCCAAGGATATTATTCTTACCAAATATAAAAAGTCACATGCTCGATACCTTAGGAGTTATAGATTATACATTGGTTGCGCACCCCAACTATAACCCTTCATGTCTTTCGAATCAAACATTACCCAGAAATTCACATCCTAAATTGAATTTTGAATCACACTTAATCTTCGCTAGCCAACACTTTCGTGCCTCATTCAAATCTCAAAATCAAGCTTACTCTTTACTAATCAAACCTTTCATATTCTAAGGTTTATATCCTAGTATGGCTCAAGTTTCCAAACCAAAGCTCTGATACCACCTGTAACACCTCGGTCAGGAGGCGCTTGCTTTCGATCAAGGTGCTACCTACCTTATATCACCTCACTTACCATAACAGAAAATACACTTCTTAAAATTTTCAAAATAATTAACTTCTACAACAATATTTATCAGGTGTTGAGTTTTGAATTGAAATATTCTTAAAGGTACTTAGCACTTCTATCACCCTTATTACCTCATGTGTTGCCTGGGTCAGTCTATCTTCATTACGTTATTCTATCTGGGGTAAAGAACAAAAGAAATAACAAAATAATGTAAGTTCGAATGACTTAGTGAGATAATTTAGCCATAACAATAAGGTGACAATTTTACAATTAGTAGAGGTAAGTAGAAGTATAAATATTTTCAGAAATTGTGAGAGACGATTTTATTTAAAATTTAAGGATGATCCATTCCATCACCGTCCTATACTAGTGATGAGGCTTCACAAAATTTACTATCTCTCACTGAGGTTTCAAAACATAAACATTGAGATGAGAAATTGAATAAAAGATACAGGCAAGGTACAAAAGACAAGATTAAATCACACTAAAGGTGAAATCCATAATACTTTTACAAAACATGTTGTTGGTAGTTTTCCCACATTGTCACTCCACTTTCAAAAATACAGAAACCCTTACTCCTCCAGCCCGAGTGATCGATCGGATATTTACATACAGATGACATGGCTAGCTACATGCTTTATCCTGCTCATAGATAGTTACCTCCAATTGACTATGAGACAGGATAATTGTAATAGGGTATCGATTGTAGACTAGCCACCATCGGTCTATATTACCTGATCGTCTTTCGGTACCTATCCCAGGGTGCACCTCCAAAGGTATTAGTAATTAGTTTAGTATTAGTGACCAGTAATTAGTGCTCAATAGCATTTCACAACACAAGTCAAGTCGTAATGTTACAATAAAAACTAACTTAGCATCAGGTTGGTTTCCAAGAAGACATGGCGATAAAATATATATATATATATATATATTTCGAAATCATTTTTAGTTTCCTCAACACAATTACCAATTTAAGATAAAGCGATGTCAATCAAAGACAATAGAAGCACTCAATATGAAAGGGCGATATGCAGTGCTATTTTTAACACACAGATCAAAAGAAAGCAAATGAATAGGATATAGTAACAAGTATATATATTCTTTTCCAAACAAAAAATCTCATACTATTGAGAATAAACTCATATGATAAATACAGAGGAATTCCTACTCATGGTTGCTCAAGTCATAGCTTCCTAGTCAAGCCAAGAACTATCATAAGATAACTCAAGTTATCATTCTATCAATCCTCTAATCCTCAACTATAAATGTAACAAATATCTTTATCAACTTAAAGGTATTCTGACATAGTCTTGATAATTTTTAGATGTTCAAGTAGTCCATGACCTTCTTTCCCACTTCATTTAAAGTTCAGAGTAGATAACCTTAACTTAACATTGATTGCGATTTCTAAATCATAAGTCTTAATACACTTAAACATTCTCCTTAAGTTCCTCAATTACTCTAACTATTCAATCATAATTCTCAAATTTCATTGCACACAGAAATGCAAGATAATTACCTATCATATTCTTTAACTTGACATGTTGGTAAACTGGTAGCTAAAACTTACGGAAGGTTTCTACAACGATTTGATAATTCATCCCAACATTCACACAACTTAAAACTTTGATTTGGGCATAACCCTACTCAGTTTATAACATGTTTTGTTATTAACCTAGATGAGTTTGGAATTGAATAGCCTAGATGCTCCTTAATGCTAGAAGTAAAATGGCCTAACCAATTTTCAATTCTGACGATGATAGGCTGGTCAATTGGCTGTTCAAAGCCGTGGCCAATCTTAACCTCTGCCGTCAACCACCACTGTCAATTCTCCTTCCACCACCTATCAAAATCTAAAATCAACACCATCACCAAACTACCCACAAGATTCCAACCAAAACCCATCCCAGTTCAATTGGAACCATCACCGAAAAATGCAAAATCGCCACACCCGCTGCCTATCATCATTGATCTCTTTTTTTTTTGATCGATTAATCGGTGGTCTTAGGTCAATGTTGGTATGGTTTTGTTTGTTGTGATGAGAGGAGTCTAACTATGGGTTTGGTTTTAGGTTTTATGGTCAATCTCTGACAATTCGCCATTGAAGTAAGGTTTGGACTACTTTTAAAAATTAGATAAAAATCTATCCTCAGATGCATATATAGAAATAACTTTCAGCTTCTTACAAATTGATCCTAGAATTTCTTGACGGTAGGCTTTTATCTGCTTTTCAGTTTAGTCTCTAATCTTCCATTCAACCCCTTAAAGTTTATTTTTCACACATTGACCCCTGTCCCTTTTAATTTTAGTCAACTAAACCTTAATTTAATTATTTCAAAGTCCTTCAACTTTCAACTTCTTCACATTAACCCTCTAAACTTTATAATCTTGTACAATTAAGTCCTTTCTTATTTACAATGAAATCCTCAATTTCCACATTTTTGTCTAAACTTTAATCAACTTAATTTTTTATCAATTGAAACTAATTTTTCAAATATCAGGGCATTATATATACAATTATATAATATATATACATATATAATATATACACATTATATATATGGTAATATATTATATTGTATATATTTTATATATTTTTTTAAAAATTACAATATGATTTGATTTAAACCGTTGATTTTTTAAAAAAAGATCCAACGGTTAATGAATAAGGGTATAATTATCTTTTTATATATACAAATTTAAGCCAGATGCACGCATGAGCGCATCTTGCACCCACGCTCTTAGGGGAGTTCATTGTATGATTTTTTAAAATATGAAGGTGTTTTTTGTGTATATTTTTTTTTTACAGAAGGGTAGTTTGCCAATTTTTCTTAGCACATAAGGGCTGTTTGCATTTTACCCAAAAATAATTTTGTGTGCAGCCAACTAGCTCAATCAACAAGAATTCTAAGACCAACTGCATATCTTACCCCATTTTTTGTATGCTCCATCGAAAAAATTAGAGGGAGATTCTTATTGATCCATTCACTATCACAAATAATTTATATGCTATATATATCGTGATATTTTTACTGGAAATGGTTACAGCATTGCTAACCCGTTCTTTACGGGCCCTGCTGAGGAAAGAGGGAGTTTTTCAGCAGCATAAAGATCCATTCATCACCTATAATATTCACTAGCTATATCATGGTATTCTTTTGCTTGATTTTCATTATGCTTGATCATAAGAAATTAGGAAAAAGAAAATGATTAAAACAATTTATTGACGTAAAAACTTTTCCATTCTACACAATTAATAGTACATGCACTATATATGTTATCAACTTGAGTTTGATTTATGTAACACGTGTTACATAAGATAATCAAGCATCATAAGATAATAAAGTTATGATGAAAATAATTATTTAATTATACTTTAATAGAAAAGCTTATGTTACACAAAGAGAATAAAATCGTATTTATTTGTCTCAATAATTAGTATAAAATATTGTCTCTCTCTTCCTTAACTACATATATTCAATGTATAACAAATTCTTAAGTAGGTTGACTATTGTAAAATATCTACCAAATTTCATCATTACACGGCAAACTATTACACAAAAAGAGTTGACTTAGCTTAAAATGTTAAATGTGTAGCTTCCAATAGTGCCTACCAAACATACGTTTTAACCTGACAAAATCCATGCATTAAATCACAAAGATTTTTAACTCCAAAATCAGGTGCAAAATGTTAAAAACAAATGTATTGCCAGCTTTCATAATGATCACACAAGTCCAAGTCCCCTATAAATTATTACTACATGTTTCTTTTTCTCCCCCCACAAACCAATACTTAATTTTCTTCCATCTTTCTTTTTAACTCCCACAAAATAGAGAAACAATTATCAGACAGCATGGCAAAGAAACCTAGTATAGGTCGACAGAAGATTAAAATCCAAAAAATAGAGGTAAAAAATCACCTACAGGTGACCTTTTCAAAGCGTCGATCTGGGCTCTTCAAAAAGGCCAGCGAACTCTGCACACTTTGTGGGGTTGAGATTTCCATAATAGTTTTCTCCCCTGCTGGAAAAGTTTTCTCCTTTGGCCACCCCAATGTGGAATCTATAACCGACAGGTTCTTGGCACGGAACCCAGCCCGGGTGATGAATTCCGATGATCCACTCCATCTGGTTGATCAGGCTCAGAGGAATGTTAATGTTAGGGAGCTGAATTTGCAATTGGGACAAATTCTTAGTGAACTGGAAGTGGAGAGGAAAAGGGGTGAGGATTTAGACAACATGCGAAAGGTTACGAATTATTGGTGGGAGGCCCCTGTGGACACGCTAGGGTTGGATGAGCTGGAGCAGCTTAGGGTTGCCATGGAAGAGCTGAAGAAAAATGCGACTCAGCAGGCTAATAAACTGATGAATCCAACCACGATTTTTGCGTCGAATGGCACAGGGGTTTTCGATCAGTACGAGAGTAAACCTAGTCATCTGCAGGCAGCGGTGGGTTCGAATAGTAATATTGCTGCTGCTAACAGTAGCTTTGGATACTGCCATGGATTTTTCTGATGTGTATGTTTTCATGCGCCAGTACCTCACTAGCTTATAATTTGTGGGCTAAGTATGGTTATTTTTCAATTTTGTTATAATGAATCATTCTGGTTCGTATATTGTATACATTTTTTTGAGGTTAATTTTATTAATCACGTGATTCAGATTTTCTGAGGATTATCTTTGTTTATTAATGTTTTCTTCTGTTTCATTCAAATTCTTAATTGGAATTTCTAGTTATCTTGATAGAAATTTGTTATCTTTTATTCTATCTTATTAAATCATATTTTTTTCCCATGAAAGTGGTGATGTCTTTCATGGAGTCAAAATAGAATTAGGACACTATGAATACAATCGACCTATTCAATTTTTCTTAACAAGTTGAATTTTGTGAAAGGATGAAATATGAAATTTCGAGATTCTAAGAAATTACAATATGAACACTACTAATTTGGTGCTTAGAAATATGGTTAATTTCAAAAATTTCATACGTATTGCATTAGTCTGGATGTAAAATCACTAAACGATAACATTAAATTACAGTAGCAATGTATATACATTATGTCAATTGACTACAATCCACAAAATTTGATTTTTTTAACACTCAATATATATAAATATTTACTCTAAGTACGCAAGGCAAGCAATATTTTTGATATATATAGTAGGATAATTGATAACTATATGAATTTGCATGAAAGAAAATAAGACCAAGTTGCTGAATTCATGTGTTTCCTTTATCAGCTCATTGCTTGCAAATGTGACTCCATTTGGAAGATGTGGTAATTAATTTGCTTGATTTATTAATATTACAGGCTGCCAAACTTAATTTGCATCCAAATGCATTTAAGCGAATAAAGTTGATGCCATAAAGTGATAAATTTATACGGTAAGATAACGTAAATTCACATAATCCCAAGCAATAAAGAATATTGCTAGCAATTGTTCTACCATAGGGAAGTCAAAATTACTCATCTCCATGGACATCTGCAGGGAACTCCTTGTGATGGGATGGATATGGGAAGAATTTTCTCTCCACAGAGATAAAAATGGTGACAATTTTGATTCCCAACTACTAAATAGGGTAGGGGCATCATGGTCCACATCCCTGCCGGCATTTGCTATCTGTTTAAATTAATTAAATTACCATTTTATACTTATGTGTGTGTGTGTGAGTTTGTTGATTGAAATTTGTTGAATTTATTAAAATTTATGTTTATATATTATTCATTTATTAATATTTTATTGTAAAATATAATTAAATATCGTGTGTTATCTACATAGGACAATCTTTTAATTTTAGAAGTAATTTACATTATTAGAAAATTTTAATATTTTTTTATTTTTAATTTTTTTAATAAATTTTATAAATTTTAATTTTATCAAATCCATAAATACACCCCATAAATACCCATCTTTCCATGACAAAGTGAGGTTGGATATCCCCTGCGGGTGTTGTAATTGGCATAATTAGCATAATTATGTTGTTAATTAACTTTGGATGGATGCCAATTATGGTTGAAATCCAAAAATTAATTGTAGTGGTGCAATAGAGGAAGTAATTGGTTAAGTGTTTCTTGTTGAATTGTTCCACGTGGAATGTTTGAGAAAGTGGAGACTTACTTGGACATTATAAAATCAAGTGGAGGAGATGAAGGGTTATTCCAGCCCTTCACTTGTCCTACATTGATTTTATAAACTAGTGTGGACTAGTTTATATTGAACTCAAGTAATAATGCTTGATAAAGTGTTCTTTAAGGGGTTCATATGAGTGGACCACACGTGCGCTGCCGCCGCCGCTCGGCCCAACTTCGGGTCCGGGTTGCGGGCGTTAGGGCAAATGTCTCAGTCTCAGTCTTATCTTTTTGGGACCAATTCAATCTGAATTTTGAACTTAACTTGGATAATCGGATAAGGACTGACTTGGTTAGATTAGTCTAATTCGATTAGACTAAATCAAATCTTTGAAGATTAAGATGAGATTTAGCCGGATTGATAGAGATTAAGTGGGATTTATTAGGAGGACGTGGGACACATGGCGTCATACTGATAGACATGTGACGTGTGTGGGACACACGGCGAAAAATTGGTGGACGTGTGTGGTTGACGTGGCAGAATATTATTGGTTGGGTGACGCGTTAGAGGCCATTAACTGGCGGACTCTAACCTTAATCCTGACTATAAATAGACTGCCTCTGGCAGTCTTCAGATACATTGCATTCGTCTCTTAATACGCCTAAGCATTCCGACTTCTGCCCACTTTCTTGCTCTCTCTTAAGAATCCCTCCCTTCTCCTATAAAAAATATTCCCTGTTTCGAATTTAGATATACACACCTATTTTATTCTTATTTGGTGACTGAGTATTGTTCGAGGTGAACGAGACGGAGTGCACCTAATCATTTTGGACCATCTCATTCTAGAAGGAGCTGCACTATACCCATTGCACTGGTAAGTTAGGGCGCTCGTTTCTTCAAGGAAAATAGAATTTCTCTGTGATTTGATTGTCCGATTAATTATGTTATGATACAGAATCCTGAAGATAAGTTTACTTTTAAATATGATATTTATATTAGATAAAACTGATAGTATGTTTTATTATTTTATTATCTCGATTGATGTATAAATTTTTGGCTTTTTCTGAACTCATATTTGATTAAATAATTGCTAAAATTCTAATTTTCCTTAAATTTGATATATATATTTGAACACGCATACTGTATGTTTAATTTTGACGATGCATGTTAAATCTAATATCGCATGCTTGATTTGAATCTCATAATTATAAAAACGCACGTACTGACTCAATTGAGATTATCTGTTCTAATTTCTGATAATCCGATTTGCATATTGGTATATCCTGCTGCGCACTGAATTTTTGAACAATCTTGAAGAAACAACATTTTTTCGTGTGTTTTTATCTGCTGAAATTCTGATTAGATATCCTGTCTAGGAATCTTGCCTGATATTTATGAGTAGATGTCCTGTTTAGGAAATTCAACCTAGATATTCTAATTTAGGATTTATTTTGTAATCAATCATGGCTACAAGTTCTAGTGCTGTTGGTGAAGTTGTGTCAGCAAAAGTTGACTTTTTTGGCCTTCCGAAAAAGTTCTTGGGTCAATTTTTTAAGCATTGGCAACAGCGTATGAAAATTTAGTTAACGATGAAAGGTCTTCTTTCGTTGATTCAGTTAACCATGCCAGAACCAACTAAAACTGATCTCAAAATTAAGGAAATAGCTGATTGGAAAATAAAGCATCAGATTGTTCGAGAGGTGATTCTGTTAGCTTTGTCTGATACACTCTTTGATGTGTATTGTTCTGATTCCTATTCGGTTAAGTCTTTATGGGATGAATTGGATAGAAAATACAATACTGAAGAGCAAGGGCTCAAAAAGTATTCGATTTCCAAATTCTTGAAGTATTAGATGGTTGAGGGTAGGTCTGTATCTGAACAGACACATGAATTGATCAATCTAGAGCATTTTCTAGCTGATGCTGAGATGAAACTCCCTGAGAAATTTATGGTGATGTCAATTGTCGATAAGTTCCCTAAGTCCTGGGAAGGCTTTGGCATGACACTAAAGCATCAAAAAGGAAAATTAACTTTAGATGATCTAATAATTACCATAAGCATAGAAGAGGAGCATAGAAATTAATCACACAATGTTCCTTGTGAATATATTCCTAAGGCTAATGTGATAGTGGGAAAGAAGAAAGTCAACTTGAACTCAAACTCTAAAACCATTGATAAAGGAAAAGCCAAAATAAGTAAGAAACTGAAGGCTAACAGGCCATGCTGGAATTGTGGACAAAAAGGGCATTGGGCTAAGGAGTGTCCCTCCAAGAAAGCTAAGGCTAAAGCCCAGTCTGCTGGACTAGTCGTCAACATGGTTGTTGAAGATACTATTGAAGCTGGAGTTCCTGATGCATCCATTGACGAGTATGTTTCTTTTAAACTCAAATTATTCTCTATCTATGAACTATATGATTGGCTGATAGACACTGGCACTAATGTGCACGTTTGTGTTGATAAATTACTATTTGTGTCTACCAGTCTGTTAGTGAAAGGACTGTGATGATGGGGAACTCAAGTGCAGCCAAAGTGTTTGGGATAGGACGCGTGGACCTGAAATTTCCTTCGAGGCATATATTGTCTCTGCAAAGGGTGCATCATGTCCAAGAAATTCGAAGAAATATAATAAGTGATTTTGTAATAGTTAGGGAGGGTTTTGAGATTTCCTTCAAATCAAATAAAGTTGTAATTTTACATTACGGAACTTTTAGTTGTAAAGGCTATCTTTTTGATGGTTTGTTTAAATTGTGAGTTGAGAACATTCTTTGTTCAAATAAAGTTGATGTTTCTAATTCTGCTATCATAAATGTTATTGAGAATTCTTCTATTTGGCATAGTCATTTAGGACACTTAAATTTTGGTTCTGTCAAATGTATGATGAACATAAATTTAATTCCTAAACATGAAATTGAACGAGGTCATAAATCTCAAATATGTGTTGAAGCTAAGCAAGTGAGACAGCCTTATCATTCGGTTGAAAGGAAAACTGAAATTCTTGACTTAGTGCACACAGATATTTGTGAGTTTTATGGAGTCTTAACAAAAGACAATAAAAGATACTTTATCACCTTTATAGATGATAGCAGCAGATACTGTTGTGTTTGTTTATTAAAACATAAAGATGAAGCACTATAAAGGTTCATTACGTTTAAAAATGAAGCTAAAACATACACTGGTAGAAGACTTAAACGGTTAAGGTCAAATAGGGGCGGAGAATATGGGTCCAACCCATTTCATGAATACTGCCAGAATTTTGGCATAGTTCATGAAGAAATAGCCCCTTATTCTCCTACTTTGAATGGGATAGCTGAACGAAAGAATAGAACATTCATAGACATGATTAACAGTCTGCTTTTGAATTCTGGATTACCTAAGTACATGCGAGGGAAAGCTCTGAATACGGCTTGCCATATTCTGAATAGAGTTCCCTTGAAACATAAAGAAAGTACCCGATTTGAATTCTGGAAAGGCAGGAAACCTAGTCTAAAGTACTTCGGAGAGTGGGGGTATCTTGCAAAAGTGTTAGTCCCTGAACACAAGAGGAAGAAGTTAGGTCCTAAGACTGTTGATGTGGTCTTTCTAGGCTATGTGGAAACATCTTATGCTTTGAGATTTTTGGTTATTAAATCAGAGATTCCTAGCATAGATGTGAACACTATAGTTGAATTTCATGATGCTACATTTTTTGAGAACGTGTTTCCCATGAAGATTGGGATATCTCCAAATATTTCTTTAGATTTAACCCTAGAGTCTGCATCGATTTCGGATCATGTGGAAAAGATGACAAATGTGGGGGGGCGATCTTGGTAGTAACACATTTCCAGAAGAATTGGATGATCCTAGATGGAGTAAAAAGGCTAGAATCACTAAGGACTTTGGAAGTGACTTTGTTACTTACAATGTTGAGGGTGATCCTATTACCTTCAAAGATGCTATGGCTTTCCCTGGAGTCAAGCATTAGAAGGAAGCCATTAAGAGTGAGATGTATTCTATTAACTCAAATGGGACATGGGAATTAGTCGATCTCCCTCCGAGGTGCACTACTACAAGAAGCAAGTGGACCTTCAAAAAGAAATTGAAATATGACAGAACTGTTAACAAGTTAAAAGCCAGGCTAGTTGCCAAAGGGTTTAAGCAAAAAGAGGGAATAGATTACTTTGACACCTACTCCCCAGTAACTCGTTTGACTACAATCTGAGTGCTTATAGCACTGGCTTCCATATATGACTATCCTATTCATCAGATAGATGTGAAAACAGCCTTTCTGTATGTTGATCTTGAGGAAGAAATCTATATGGATCAGCCAGAGGGATTTGTAGCTTCTGGAAATGAGCTGAAAGTTTAAAAGCTTGTTAAATCACTTTATGGTTTGAAACAAGCTCCTAAATAATGGCATAAAAAGTTTGACAAAACCATATTGTCATTTGGCTTCATAGTTAACGATAGTAACAAGTGCGTCTACTGCAAAGTTAAAGGTGATAACTGTATTGTGTTATGCCTGTATGTAGATGACATTCTCTTAATAGGTTCCAACACTGAGATTATAAATGAGACTAAGTGTTTCTTAAAGAAGCAGTTTGAAATGAAAGATATAGGTGTTGCAGATATGATTCTTAGACTTAAGTTGACTCGCTCAACTGAGGGTATAACAATTTCTCAATCTCACTATGTTGAGAAGATAATTGATAAATGTGATTATAAACAACGTAGAATCGCTAAAACATCATATGATCCTTCAGTGGCTCTCTTTAAGAATGAAACTGGTGTACCAGTGTCTCAATTGAGATATTCTCAAATCATTGGTAGCTTGCAGTATCTTGCAAATGGGTCGAGACTAGAAATCTCATTTGCGGTCTCTAAACTTGCTAGATATTCAAGTTGTCCCAATCGAACCCATTGGGAGGCTTTAGACAGAGTACTTCGATATCTAAAGGGCTAAGCTTCACTAGCCTTGCACTACAAGAGATTTTCTGTAGTGTTGGAAGGATATAGTGATGCTAGTTGGATAGCCAAAAACTTTGGAAGTAATGGGTGTACATGGTATGTATTTACCTTGGGTGGGGGCGCTGTCTCTTGGAATTCTACCAAACAAACTTTGATAACTCGATCCACTTTTGAGGTTGAGTTGTGCGCTTTTGACACTATTGAGACAGAGGCAGAATGGCTATATGGGCTGATGGTACAATTACCCATGGTGTCCAAACCTCTTCTGAGAAATGTTGTACATTGTGATAACCAAACCACAATTGCAAAGATTACAAGTTCAAAGTTCAATCAAAAGACCAAAAGACACGTCCAAGTTAGACTAAAGTCTATAAGGGAATTAGTATCTGAAAGGGTCATAGCAATTGATTTTGTTGGATCCAAAGACAATATTGCTAACCCTTTAACTAAAAGACTTGATTTGTCCTCAGTTCATAAATTCAGGTTGGGGATGGGACTGCAAACCCATCAATGATATACCTACAGTGGCAACCCAACCTATCAAGTGGCGATCCCACAAGGTAAGTTCAATATGGTATAAACAAGCTGTTGAGTATATCAAGGTGCACCTAAAATTAATTGATACTTCGTATCTGGTGTCTCTCCCCTGAATGCCTGGTAGGTGCTGATTACTGCTAGTCTAGTAAGAGTTTAACTCTGAATGGGTTCAAGTCATTTGGACGAGATGCTAGCAGTACATCCCTAGAGACGCCCAACTAAATGAATGTAGTCCTTTGGTCGGGACTAAAGGAATTGGGTTATTCCTGACAAACATTCATGACTCAAGATTGGGACATATAGCCTTAATATGTCAACCCTAAAGATCAGTGCATAGCCGTTAGCTCGTTGTTACTGATGGACACAATCACAATCACGGGAACAAATTCAAGGCTTAGATCCATTTGTCCTGGTGGTGGCTGAGGTTGAATAACTTAGGGAGTGGTTCAAATCGGAAGGTACTATTTCGAAAAGCAAGCTATGATTGAATCGGATAGCCATTATCTATGGATTTGTGCGAAAATATTGTAATTGGCATAATTAGCATAATTATGTTGTTAATTAACTTTGGATGGATGCCAATTATGGTTGGAATCCAAAGATTAATTGTGGTGATGCAATAGAGGAAGGAATTGGTTAAGTGTTTCTTGTTGAATTGTCCCATGTGGAATGTTTGAGAAAGTGGAGACTTACTTGGACATTATAAAATCAAGTGGAGGAGTTGAAAGGTTATTCCAACCCTTCACTTGTTCCACGTTGGTTTTATAAACTAGTGTGGACTAGTTTATATTGAACTCAAGTAATAATGCTTGATAAAGTGTTCTTTAAGGGGTTCATATGAGTGAACCACACGTGCACCGCCGACGTCGCTCAGCCCGACTCCGGGTTCGGATCACGGGTGTTAGGGTAAATATCTCAATCTCAGTCTTATCTTTTTGGGACAAATTCGATTTGAATTTTGAACTTAACTTGGATAATCGGATAAAAACTGACTTGGTTAGATTAGTCTAATCCGATCAAACTAAATCAAATATTTGAAGATTAAGATAAGATTTGATCGGATTGATAGAGATCAAGTAGGATTTATCAGGAGGATGTGGGACATGTGGTGCCACACTAATGGACGTGTGACGTGTGTGGTTGATGTGGCAGAATATTATTGGTTAGGTAATGTGTTAGGGGCCATTAATTTGCGGACTCTAATCCTAATCCCGCCTATAAATAGACTACCTCTGGCAGTCTTCAGATACACTACATTTGTCTCTTAATACGCTTAAGCATTCCGACTTCTGCCCACTTTCTTGCTCTCTCTCAAGAATCCTTCCCTTCTCCTATAAAAAATATTCCCTATTTCGAATTTAGATATATATATGCCTATCTTATTCTTATTTGGCGACTGAGTATTGTTTGAGGTGAACAAGGCGGAGTGCACCTAATCGTTCTGGACCATCTCATCCTGGAAGGAGCTGCGCTGTACTCGTTGCACTGGTAAGTCGGGGAGCTCATTTCTTCAAGGCAAAAAAAATTTCTTTGTGATTGATTGTCCGATTGATTCTGTTACGATACAAAATCTTGAAGATAAGTTTACTTTTAAATCTGGTATTTATATTAGATAAAACTGACAGCATGTTTTATTATTTTATTGCCTCGGTTGATGTATGAATTTTTGGCTTTTCCTGGACTCATATATGATTAAATAATTGCTAAAATTCTAATTTGCCTTAAATTTGATATATATATATATATATATTTGAACACGCATGCTGTATGTTTAATTTTGACAACGTATATTAAATTTAATATCGCATGCTTGATTTGAATCTTATATTGATAAAAACACACGTACTAACTCAATTGTGATTATCTGTTCTAATTTTTGATAATCTAATTTATATATTTATTTGCATATTGGTATATCTTGTTGCGCACTGAATTTCCAACAGCGGGAACGGGGTCCCCCGCCCCCTGACATTCTTATTCTACCAATTAAGTTTTGGATATAGTGAATGTTATCATTGTAGTTGGGGAGATCCATTTTGTTGGAGAGAACTGAAGCGTAATAGAATATTGTTACATTGAATTAATATAAGAGTCATTAATTGTTCAAAATTCTTCTAATACGCATGAAATAATTATGGTTCAAAATTCTCCTAAATATACATCGATATCACCATAGGCACACACACATAAACACAGCTCTTCTTATTCAAAAGTGGAAATTTTTGTTGTGTGGTATTCTTGCAAATTAAAAACATCATATGAGATTCTTAATACATGTTGGGTTGAATAAAATTTAAATACTAACAAAGATTTAATATAAATTATTCTGTACAATGTAGTCTGAATCTTGATTCCTAGTATATTTTGCATCATTTGCAAGAAGATAACTGATCGAATTTGGGATGAGCTTGCAAAAGCTGAGTTTCAACTTATTAAGCTAAATGTTTTATGAATTTATGGACTAGACTTGATTCGAAAAGATTCCATAAATTAGATATTTCATTACACTTGCTTTATAATTTGAAAATATTAAAATATATTTTAAAAAATATCAACATAACATTATAAATATGAGAAATTAATGTTAATAATAAAAAAATTACTAATTGAAAATTTATTATATGTCAATGTTTTAATTTTTCAAAAATTAAGAATTTCAAATATATTTTTTTATTTTATACATACTTATCAACATTACTAATTCTTAATGTTACGTTATTATTTTAATTTATAAAAATAAAATATTTATATTTCATATATGAATATAGGACTGATAATTTTCGACAAAATGCAAAAACCCAACACGAACACAATACTAAAAGATTAGGTTTAAATTGATCATTTTGGAATTTGGGTAAGAAATGAGTCGATTTGTTCTAAATTAAAAATTTTAGGTAGGATTGGATTATAGGTCAATAGCATAACATGAAAATATATTTAGGGCTACCTTTTAATCCGATCTATCTAAAGAAAGGGCAAAAATGAAAATTAGAACATATTTAAGAATTTTTAGTTATAAAAAATAAACCCTAACTACTTATAAATATTATCCAAAAGCCAATATTTCTTGTCTAAATCTTCCGCGCCGTAGCCACTTCTATCGAGCTTGCATTCAACCAACACCAGCAGCTTCTTTCGTCTTCTCTATCGACTCCAAGCCCTCACCTTCCGCCGCCCATACGCCTAGCAGGTGTATGGATTTTTTTTTGTAGCCTCTTTCATCTTCTCTATCGACTCCAAGCCCTCACCTTCCGCCGCCTATACGCCTAGCAGGTGTATGGATTTTTTTTTAGTTAGGATTTTATTAATAACTTGTAGTGCAATTGAAGTATTAAAATTATTGATGTTATTAATCATTTGATTTGTTGTTGAGTGGCCTATGGCCTAATAGCATAAGTTTCCTCTATAGGAGTGATGCTGCAAACAGCTTGATAGTCCGGAACTCCGGTGGATATAGGTGATATTGGGCCTGAGATCTGCAACAAGAACAAACGTGAACTAGTCGAAGTTGC
>JACGDI010004598.1:811081-826537 GCA_014898725.1 Jacaranda copaia
AGGCCTGTTGGGCCTGCTGAATTATATCATTTCACATTGGACTTCGTGAGCTGTTTGATTTATAAAAGAGGGCCTCTTGGGCCTCTTGGGCTATCCCATATCAAGGAGGTTAGGAGTTTGAATTCAAATGGGCTCCTTATGTGTATAACAATGTACAGTTTGTACTTTAATTTACTTGATTCAATTTCAATAATAGAATAATATTGTCTTGTTGAAAGAATAAATTTGTTATTGCAAATTCTAAAAAAAAGAGGTCATGTAATTTGTCTTGTTTAATTTTGTATTTTATGATGTTACAAACTATTTTTTTTGAATTATACACCAAAAAAAAAACACTATTTTTTGTGAATGAAAGAATGTTAAGATTCGAATTGAATATTTTTATTAAACGACAAGACAAAGTATTAATTAGATTAACTCGAAGCTTGATTTGATTTTCATAAGGTTGGATTTAGGGTTCAGAGATACTAATTTTTCATCAAATTAGATTGGATAAAAATTCATATATATCACTTCTTTGTCAATGTAACCCGACCCGCCAACTTACTCTAATTGAAACCCCCACCTCCCATCCCAATGTAATTATGTGTATAATATTAATGTATTTTTAATTATACAAGTAGATATACATATATAATATTTTGACAAGTAATGTTCAGGTCTAAATATTGAAATTTCATACTCACTAGCTTTTAATCCCTACGTTGTATTAGGCAACAATTTTAAATTTTAAATTTTACTATTTAATTTAATTGTGATTTAGATATTAATATTTTTATAATATTGAAGTAAGAAAAAACCATTATTCTAATAAATATTTTACTATACTTATCATGCATCTCTACATAAAATATAAGATTACAATCTATTCTTTAAATGAATAAGATCAATCAAAATGAATATAAGAAAAAACTAGCTGGCCCTTTTAATAATAATTTCATAATTATTATTAAATTGTATGAAACTATTTTTTTAATTTTATAATTACGTAAATTAATGAAATATTCTTAAAACATCGAAAAGAAATTATGTGTTAAAGAAAAATTATAATATAAAAAAAAGTAAAAAAAATTGATCAAAAGAGAAAAATAAATTTAGAATTTTAATTTACCACAAATTCAAGACTTTAAATTCCTTTTGTAAATTAACCTGGCTCATAAACATAAAATTTTATTAATATTAGTAAATCATGTTCAAATTATAAAGTACACTCATAATCAAAATAGAGAGAGAGAGAGAGAGAGAGAGAGAGAGAGAGAGAGAGAGAGAGAGAGAGAATATAACTCACCAAGCAAATGATCCTATAGAAACGAAGGAAAATGTTTTTTTTGGTACTTTTAAACATTAGTGTATTGCATGTTTGGTTATTTTTAGTATATATTACTTGTAGAGATTATGAGATTAGATTAAGAAACTTAATTAAAATAGTGAATTATGAAATAAAATATTTTTTAGAAAAATATTGAATTAAGGTACAATTTTTTGGACTAAATATAGGGAAAGTTATAGAAAATCTTACCATTTTTAAAATATAAAAAATCTCAATAACTATTTTTTAGACTCAATGCCTAAATTTATTGAATCAAAATTTAAATATTTAGCATTAATATGTCAATAGGTAAATTTATGTACTTAAACTAGCCCTTTATATAATAACTTAATAGTTGTTCCTAGATGATCAAAGGCAACAACGGTTGTATTATACTTGATAAGATTTTAAAATTTCTTAACATATCCAATCTCAAAATTATTATTTTTAAAATAAATTAGCCACTATTTTACTTTATTTGAAATAAATATTTTGTCTTAATAACATGGCTTCTAATCGAATTCAAACCAATAATATAAACATAATTGGTTTATATGTAAATTATAATTGGACTTATAGACGTGTTAAGATATTAAACATATGAAAAGTAATAAAATTACTTTTTGAAAAATCAATTAAAAATGATTTTACATGCATAAAATAATATATATATATATATATATATATATTAGTTCCCTACATAAACTAATATATACTCATATATATGGAGAGATAAACACAAAAATTAATATGGAATATCACACACACACACATATATTGAATACTTATTATTATTAGATATGGAGTTATCAAAAAATCAATTAATATAGTGTTGATTTATTAATAATAAATTTTTTTATTTTTATAGTAAATTATATATTAAAATTGTTGAGTTGCAAAAAGAGATAAAAATAACTTATTCACATCATTATCATATAATAAACATTCTTAAAATAGAGTTAAACATTATTTTATACATATTAGATTTGTTGCTTCAAATGGAAAAGGCCGTTCCCATTAATCCAATCCCATTACTATTCCTAATTATAGAGAATCCTTACGGCCCGTTTGATTTTATTTTTATTTTTAGTTTTTATTTATATTATTTTCATATTTTGAAAATTTAGTTAGTGAAAATGAGTTGGAAATTAATTTATATTTTGATAAATTATTGAAAAAGTAATGATTATATTAGGTTTAGTAGGTTAGAGAGAGAGAGAGAGAGAGAGAGAGAGAGAGAGAGAGAGAGAGAGAGAGAGATTAGAGAGAGAGAGAAGATATATAAGTTATTGAAAAATATATTTTGAGAATGAAAATAAAAATACTATTAGGTGAAAATGTATAAAAAAAAATGATGTATTTTCATTTTCTAATAATAAAAAATATGAAAATAGGGTGTGAAAATAAAACCAAACAGACCTTATGTTTCAAATTGTGGTGTATTACTTGTTTGTTTACATTTAATTCAACTAGTGTTCCATTATTTTGATTTCAACCTTGTAGAAATAAGAATATTCATTGTGTGGTGTCACTATAATAAAATTAGTATTTAGTGTCGCTAATTTGATGATATTTTATAATATAATAAAATAAAAATAAGTAATCTAGTGATTGTCTTGAAATAATGCTACATAATATAATTGATGATGTCAATTTTAATGAAATAGGTTTTTGGCTCTTGATTTGGAGGTCTAAGTTGACCAGAAAGATGGATTGGAATATGTGGATTGGATCCTACAACCACGAAGCAAACGTTATGCCAGCCGAGAGGGTCTTCAACTAAGACCCTTCGATGCTTAAGTCAGTTTCCAAACCTGAGAGTGATTGGCTAGAGTAATAGCTTAAAGAGTGTGTAAAAGAATACTATTATCTATAAAGGAAGAGGTATTTACAGTGTTTTCTTAGGGTAAAAATATGGGTTTCTTCTTGAAACACTTCAGATTTTGTTTTCATGAGTAGGGATAGCTTAGGTCTTTTCAACCTAACTCGAAATTTTACAAATGGCTAGTTGGTCAGAGAGGGAATCCATATTGCCATTAATGTGGAGGTCATACGCTGTCAAGCCAATTGATGCTGATAAGATGACGGTTGAGGTGCATTTAATGCAGATGCGATAGGTGGCAGGAGCTGTCGTTAATGCTCATGCATCATGTTAGTATCGACCCCTTAAGTTGGGAAATTTGACCTTTGAGTTGATTTGGAAGTATTTGGACCTTTGAAATGCTTTATTGGGCTTGTAACTTTGTTGGATTACATTTATTATTAGGTCTATTATTGGGGAAAAAATTGGACTGAAAATGCTCCCAGCTCAACCTCAAAGCAATGCGATAGAAGTAAAGAATGAATAGTAAAAATAATTATTTATAGGCAGGCCTAAAATCCCAACTAATTATATTGATTGGCAATTGGCTAATAACAGACCCAATAATAAATGTAATCCAACAATGTTACAAGCCCAATCTTTAGTTTTTTTCTCTCATTCTTTGTAAGTTTTTCTCTTTTTTTGCTCTAGCTTCTCTGTTAATTTATCTTTATAATGTGTCAACATTAAGTTCCAATTCAGAGGCTATTTAGTCAGTAGATACCTCAACTAGCGAGGCAAGCTCGAGCAAGCACCAAGTGGGGGGCTGGGATCTCCTTACCAACCAGAATTGGGTACGGTAGAGGGAGCATTGGAAGTAGATGAAAGAGTCGGCCTTTCAAGCCCTATGGTTTACAAAGCTAGGCTGTTTGAGCCTATAATGGAGGAGAAGGTCATGCCGCTTAGGTCAAGGAATAGGCTTTTTATGACAACATACTTTAGTAAGTTGTGTCTATAATGTCATCGAGCAACCTTAGGTTGATAAGGTTGAAATGCCATATTCCTAATGAATTTGGGTTGATTTTACCGAGAGCAGGGGATAGGATGCATGCTCCATCGGAGGGATGCATAATTGTTTTTGAGGATGCCCTAAAATGTACTTAGATTTCCTCTTGCAGAACCTATAATTGATCTATTGAGAGGTCTTTAGGTGTGCATAACATAGCTTTTTCCTAACTATTTTTCTCATATTTGTAGCTTTATTGTTTTGATGATGATTCATGATCAGCCTCTTTTTTGGGCTAATTTCTGTAATTTATTTCACCCTTCTATGTCTTGCCAGTTAGATATTGTGGGGAAGTTTGTTTCTATTATTTAATTGCTTGACCATATAGGAAAATTTTAGGAACCCCCTCTTAGTCTCATGGCCAAAAGTGGAAAGAGAGGCATTTCTATGTTTGATCGCTAGGTAGGGTAGGGTTTAACATTCCGAGGGGGTGAATGATGAGTAAGGTTGAAGTGAACTCTGATGTGAGCCTATCACGGAATAATATTTTTATTTGGGTTCATCTTGAGTTGCTATTGCTCCTTATTAATCTTTCTGATCGATTATGTTTGTTTTTGCTGGTTAATCAGTTATGAATCATGCAAGGCAAATTGCAATGTAGAAACAACAAAGGGCGCAGGAGTGTCATGAGGCTGCAACGGCTCATCGAGTAGCCACATAGCTAGTCATTGGGGTCGGCTAAGTGGTGCAAGAAAGTCCACTTGTAACTGTGCAGAGTGCTGGAATGACGAGCAGCCCATCTCTGCAATAGAAAATGAAAGATGTTGAATTTGCAACGTAAAGTGCGCCAAAGAAAAGTATGGTCTACAAGGGAAAGAAGAAAGTTAGTGAACCCAATGAGGCCGCTTATGCAGCACTACAAAAAATATGCTTTTTATTACAATTAAATATGCATAGCAAATAGTAATTAAGTGTAGTAAAAAGTTATTAACTACGCTTATGCTACACCTTTCTAGCTATAGTCAGTGCAAGAGAGGTAAAAGCTTAGCTACACTTTTTCAGCTGTGGTAATTTTCTTCTGATATGAAATTATCTCTAATTACTACAAATTTAATGTGGTAAAAAAACCTATCAAATACAGCACTATTTTTCACCACAATTAAAAAAGTGTAGTATATAGTAGCTAATCACTACACTTTGACAAATGTAGTAAATATTTAAATAAATTCTTACCACAATTAAATGAAGTAAAAATAAAATTTATTTTGAAGGCTTTTGAGGAATTTTACTAATTAGCTACTTTTTTTTTTTTATACACACCTGCAATATGAGTTAATTAAGACCTGAACTCTTGACCTTACACTTTTATATGTAAAGATGATGCCACTAGGCCAATGACCACTTTGTTACTAATTAGCCAATTTAAATATATTTGATTAATTAATTAATTTTTTGATAATAAAAATTATTGGAGGTAAATTTTTATTTAACCTACAAACTTGGGTTTTCCTATTATTTTATGGGACTTTGCTAACTAGTTAAATTAAGTATCTGATTGATTAATCAAATATTTTTTTAATAATAATTACAGTAAAATTTTTATTTTGCCCCTAGTTGTATTAATTAAAACCATGAGTAACTAAGAATTTTTTGAAGGGTTTTATTTGTTAATTTAGAATTCAATTAATTAATTAAATAATTTTTTAATATTGAAAATTGGAAGCATTTTTTTACCTTAAATATCATTGATTAAACATAGCTTTCAATATATTTTACCTTCTTTTTTTTAGTGAAAATTTTTCATTTAAGATGTTAATCATTGTTACCAAACTTTCATAAGTTTTGTTGTTTTTACTTCACTAATGAAAAAGTAAGGTAAATTATCATCTTTTTACCACGGTTTATATAAAATTGCAGTAAATAAATATATCTTTTACTACGATAAGATGAAGTGTAGTATTTAATATAAATTTTACTACACATTTGAAATTTTATACTACAATAGAATAAACACAGCAAATAGTCCCTTTTTACTATATTATTTCTAGTGAAGTAAAGTATATTGTAGCAAAAAGCATATTTTCTTGTAATGTGTTACGCTTCCTCCTAAGCGTTTGTGCAATCTACCAACGTTTCCTGAACCTCAATTTGGCAAGAAAGTTGGGTTGTCGAACACCATGGCCATGATGGGTGTAGGTCTGATAGTCGTGACACCCTTAGCTATTCTTACAGCTGGTTTGTTTCTATGGGACTACGTCAACATGTTCAACTCCGAGTAGGTCAATGCTCTAAAAGCCTTTTCCTAGCACGTGAATATGGTAATATTTTTTGTTAAATTTTTTTGCATATTTTCACAAGATTGATCTCCTTACGAGTTGTTTAATGTTCCCTAGGTCAAGCAATGGGGGTAAAACCTCTGTCGTTGGTATGAAATATGTGAGACCAACCATTTGTGGGTGGAGGAAAAGTGCGAGGAGCTAAAGAAAGAACATAATGACATGCTCAAGACTAAGGTCAACTACTTAGAGTCAAGTTGGCTGAGTTGACGACACAATTTGAGGAAAATGATGCTGAATTATTGTTTGTGGTTCAAAGCAAGAGCTAGGTTGAGGAGCAACTGAAGAAATTAGTAAATTCTATCCAAGAGGCTTTTTAGTAAGATCGAGCCCAAGGATATGAAAGTTGTTTGCAATATGCCAAGGCCGAGTTTTTCAAAGTGTTACTTGGAATTCAGAAGGAGGCTGTGCAATAGTTTATGCCCTGCACGGTTTTTACCGATACAAGTGTGACGTTCAGTATTAACAATGCCAAGGAAGCATTAAAACAGTTTGAGGTCCTTGGTTATGAATTCAGAGCAGAGGATAAGGCACAGCTTAATGTGATGAAGAATGAGCATCTTGAAGCATCCGATGAGAATGCTTTTCTTGAAGAGACTACTGTAGCTATTTTTTTGTCCTCTTTCATGGGTTGTTGCAGTGGGAGAAGAACTTATTTTTGCCAACAAGTTTACCTTGGAGATAAAAAAAAATAATGAGGTGAACGTGGTAGACTTCTTCCCGGTGAATAAACATATCTTTTTGAGTAAGAAGACTAGGCCATCCTTATCTATTAGAGCACCCTCGAATGGCCTTAAGTAAGAGGTCAGGGGATCGTCTCTAGATATAGGTCTTGATATGACAGAAGAGCTCAACAATGCTATCGACGAGGTGGCAGCTGAGGCTACAGCTCAATATGGAAAGAGTGCAGGGTCTAGTTAGATGCTCTTGTACTTATGTAACTTTAGTTTTTAAATGATGTGTAGCCCTGAGGGGCTGTTGAATGATATTTTAATGTTTTATGAGACTTTAATACTGATGTTGTTTTTTTATCATTAAAATTTCATATTTTTCGTCAACTTTGGTTGCCTATCAATCTGTTCTTAGCGCATCATATTAATTGACATTCTGTAAGGGGTTAATTTAAATGTGCTAGAATAATTTAAGTCGTATGTTGTATTTAAAAATTTGAGACTCAAATCGTGGGGTTGATTATGAGGTCAACTTGAATAATTAGATTATTAACTAATTTGATCACGCGAGTACAAGGTCAACTTAATCCTTCTTCAATACTTGAATTTGATCATACGACAATAGAGTTGACTTGATTGTTCTTTAATGATTGGATTATACACAAATCTAATCATGCGATTATGAGACTGCAACATGATATTCATTAGGGGAATACATTCCTTTTATACAATCCACTCTATGCATAGAATATCTTCAAATTAATTGCATTCTATGGTCTGGGTAGCTCATTTCCAATTATGTCAGCTAGTTGATTGGAGTTGTGCTTTGCCACTTTCACCACAGAGAATGGGCCTTCTCATTTTGGGTCAATTTTGCCAATATTTTTAAAGACTTCAACCTTTTTAAGAATGAGGTCTCCAACCTTGAAACATCTTAGCTTAACACCTTGGTCATACCTTTTGGCTATGATTGACCTATACCTTTACTTTTTTGTGCAAGCTTGTTGACACAGCTCATCGATTATTTCAAGGTCAAACTCTATCTCAATTTGGTTTCTAATCGGGTTGTAGTGTATAATTCAAGTGATATGCTGGATTAATTCTACAAGGATAATTATTTCTGAACTATAAATCAAACTATATGGACTTTTCCCTGTGGTTACTCTCAGGGTGGTTCAATAGGCCAATAGGACTCCTAATAAGTCATCTGCCCAACTAGCTTTAGAACCTTCTAGTTGAGTTTTGATATGGTCTAAAACGATTCTGTTAGTGACCTTTGTTTGATTGTTTGCTTGTGGATTGCCTACCGAAGTGAAGTGTTGCTTACTTCCATGACTTTCACATAATTCTCTCATTCTCTTACTTTAGAATTAGGTGCTATTGTATGATATGAGGACCTTGGGTAGGCTAAAGTGGCAAATGACATTTTTCCATAAAAAAATCCCTATAGCAGCATCTATTATCTTGGGTATGGCTTCTACCTCAACCCATTTTGTGAAATATTCAACTGCTGTTAACATGTACTTCCTCTGCCTAGTAGTCTTTGGGGAAAATCCCACAATATCAACCCCTACTGGTCGAAAAGTCATGTGATTTTCACTGGAATGGGGGTCACAACTAGTTGATGAGAGATGTTGGCATGGACTTGGCAAGATGCGTACCTTTGTGCAAAATTGACTGCGTCCTTATGCACAATTGGCTAAAGATATCCATGTCTGATGACTTTATGAGCTAATATGTGACCTCCTAAATGGTTTCTATGAATGCCAATGTGGATCTCTTGTAATACCTCTTGTCCTTGGTTTGAGGTCAAGCATTTCAATGGGGGTCCTGAAATGGACCATTTATACAATCGACCAAACTCATCTAAAGCAAATTTCACCGAGCGTTCTCATAACTTGTAGGCCTCTGCTTTATCTTGTGGTAATTTTTTTATCTCTAAAGTAGGACTTTATTTCATCAATCCAACTCTAACCTATTTCCTTAATAGCCAAAACTTAATTCTAATGGAGGTTGTCGATAGCAGGCTTATTTGAGACCAAAAAGGTAATAGACCTTCCTTGGTGCCTTTTATTGAGCTAGCAAACTTGGAAAGTGCATCTGCCCTTTCATTTCCATCTTGGGTACCTGACTGAGTATAAAGTTTTTGAACTGTTATTTAAGTTTTTTGACCTTTTCCAAGTAGGGCTTCATGATCATTTCCCTTACTTGAAAGTTCCCTCCATATTGCTTGATGACTAGTTGTGAGTTTATGATGGCTGTTAATTGCTTGACCCCCTTATTAAGAGCAATTCTCATCTATATGATAAGAGCTTTGTATTCAGCTTCATTGTTCGTGATTGGATAATTGAGTTTGATTGTAAAATTATATTTCTCAACTTGAGGGGAACAAAGTGAAATACCTACTCCACCCCCCATGCTCATTACCAATCTATCAATATGTAAGGGCCAAACTTGTTGTTCTTGCTCAACTACTGTGAGGAGGTCAAAATGCTTTGCCACAAAATCTGCTAATACTTGAGCTTTTATGGTGGTACAAGGTTGAAACTTGACTTTGAATTCTCCCAACTAGATGGCCTTATTGGTCAATTTCTCTGATTTATCGAGCTTAGAAAGCATCTACTTTAATGGTCGATTTATCAAAATAATGATGGTTTTTGACATGAAATAGGGCCTCAACTTTCACATCGCTATGATCAAAGTAAGTGCAAATTTTATGATCTCCAAATAGTTATGCTCGGGGCTCTACAGTACCTTACTAATAAAATATACTGGATTGTAAGAACCCTACTAAGTGGATACCAAAACCAAACTAACTGCTACCGTCGAGACTGTTACGTATAAACTCAATATTTTTTTGATCGTAGGCTTCACGAGTAACGACGGCTCGGTTTGGTATTATTTGAGTTCAACCAAAGCCTAATCGCATTTCTCTAGCCCTTGGAACTTCCTTGCATTCCTGAAGACCTGAAAGAATGGCAAACTTTTATCTACTAACCGGGCGATAAATCAACCCAGAGCAATAATTCGTTCGACCATCCTTTGCACAACTCTCACTATCTTAGGCGACGGGATTGAAGTGCTTGGATTTTTTGGGGATTAACCTCAATGCCTCTCTGGTTGACCATGTTACCTAAAAATTTTCCATCTTTCACTCCAAATTTTCATTTGTTCAGGTTGAGCTTTATGTGAAATACTTTTAATATGAAAAATGTGTGGTTGAAATCGGTTAAGTGGTCTGATTCTCTTTTTATTTTAACTATCATATCATCTACATAGACCTCCATAGATCGACCGATCTCATTTTTAAACATGAGGGCAACTAGTGTTTGGTATGTCACACATACATTCTTTAATCTAAACGACATGACAAAAAAATAATATATGCCATTCGGAACCACAAAAGCAGTTTTATCTCTATCTTTAGGTGCCATGAAAATTTGATTATATTCTTGAAAGGCATCCATCATGCTTAGGAGGTCACAACCTATGGTTGAATCAACTAATAAATCTATGCAAGGCAGTAGATACGAGTTTTTAAGTCATGCTTTATAAAGATTAGTAAACTCATTACACATTCTCCATCTGCCCTTATTTTTAGGGACAAAGACTACATTACATAACCAACTATGGTATTGTATGTCAACTATGTAGCTACCTCGAGAAGCTTGTTGACTTTGGCTTTGATGATTTGGGTCATCTTAGCATTGAAAGTTTTGATCTTCTATTTGACCGACTTGAAGGATGGGTTGACATCAAGATGATGGACAACAGCCTGGGGGTTGATTCTTTAGAGGTCGATTGCTTTCCATGCAAAAATATTAGTGTTTCTCCTAAGAAAATCTTCTAACATGTATTCCATATTATGTCCTAAGCTTGTCCTTGTTGTTTTGTCAGGGTTTCCAGATTCAAGCTGTATTATTTTGAATTCTTCAATGGGCTTGACTCTCGTGTCATCCATTTTTCTCTTCTTGCTGGCCTATCCTTAGTCAAGTTCTATTATAGGGATGTTCCCCGAGGGTTTTAATTTTGGTTAAATATTCTGTCATTGGCCTTAACTAAAATGGTATAACAGCACCATGCTTCTTTTATGTTGCATAGTGACTCTCCTATACCAGCTATTGTTGGGAATTTAACTTTTATGTGATTGGTGGTTACTATTACCCAAAAATCATTGAGTGTTGGTTTTCCAATTATAATGTTGTAAGCAAAAAGTACATCAACAACAAGGTAGTTGATCATGAAGATATGCCTTTTGGGTGCCTTTCTAAAAGATGTGAACAAGTTTATGGATCCTACAGGCACAATCTCTAACCCCTCCCCAAAACCAACTAGGGGAGTTCGAATGGGTTCAAATTTTAACTTTTCAAGCTTTATTTTATCTAGAGTCGACAAGAAAATGATGTTTATAGAGCTGCTGTCGATTAAGATCTTTCTGACCTCAAAGTTTGCTATTTTAATGGTAACAACTAAGAGACAATCCAATTTGCTCTCTATCTCTTGGCCTCCCAAGTGAGAGAGGTTGGAATATGAAAAAGATTTAGGGTCTATGCTAGTGGAAAATTGGTAGACTGGCTTTGTCTACCTTGACTTAGTGGATTCCAAGTGTCTTTGTGCTTGCCTTTTTGTTGATTTGGATTTCTCCCCAATTGGTCCTCATGTAGAAGCATCAATAATGCCTTTTAAGGGGTGCTCCTATTCAATTTTCTATTGTCCCTTGTGTTCACTTCTTAGCCCAATCAATCATTTTCTATGAGGAGTCTGGTCCATTTGAGCCATTGGTTGCAGGGCTTTCTGATGAATGTGTTTTTTTTGGGTGGCCTTGTCATTCTACTTAACTGTGTGGAGATAAGCGTGTAGCAGCTCTGCTTTTCTTCTATGGTAAATTAGTGAAGAAATTTATCGCAAAGCTGGTAATATATGGATGCATGCTCAAGCTTGACAAATCATTTAAGGGCCACCCTCTGAAAAGTGGTAGCCAATATTTTTGCATATATGTGATCACTGTGGTTGTGCAGCTATATCATGTGTTCAAATTGCAAGAGGTGCTCATTGGGGTCAATTGAGTCATCATACCATGGTAATTCAATTTATTAGGATTTTTACATAAATTGCAATGCGTTGATCAATTATTTCCTGAATAAATGAGGATTCACTCTTTCATCAGAATCTGGGGGTATTGTCAAGCTGAGTCCTTTCAATATTTTTCCTTGAGATTTCTTGGAATCACATATTGAGCTGCTGAACTTGATGTGAAACTTACTCTTATTCATCTTTGTCAGCTCTGGACAAATCTTAATTGGGTTTAGGCCTTTGGTGTTCAACCCGCTCGTGCTGCTGGGCTTGATTGGGTCAAATGAAGTGTTCTGCAAACTTTGCTATCTCTTTGTAGGGTTGGGAAAGAGCTTTATCATGAAGAAATCAAGCAAGACTCAAATATTGTATATTAGGGTTGTGATGAGTTTTGTTTCTTGTTTTGTCCTACCATGGTGGTCATTCTTCTTAGTATGAGGGATTTGGTGTAGCACTAGTTGTAGTGGTTGGCTAATGGTTATGCTTTTGCAAGGCAACAGATATTTGCGTAGAAAGTTGGGTAGAATCTGATCACTAATCATCTGCATGAGTTGAGAGATGGTCAAAGTGACCACTTACTCGACTAAGAATTGGGAACTTCGGCTTGCTGGTTTGATTGAGATTGTAGTGGCAGTAGGGGAAGCAGTAGTGATTTGTGGTCACTCTGTCTCTTGAAAGTTGTTCGCCTAATGTTAACTATTTTCAACTGTAGGTTCCACTTTCCTACAAATGGCGCCAAATGATGATGTCAATTTTAGTGAAATGGGTTTTGGGGTCTTAATCTAAAGGTATAAGTCAACCAGAAAGATAGAATTAGAAGATGTGGGTTGGAACCTACAACCACAAAACAAATGTTTAGCTAGCCAAGAAGGTTCTCGACTAAACCCTCAAATGCTTAAGTCAGTTTCTTGGCCTGAGAGTAATTGGATAGAGTAATGGTTTAAAGAGCATGTAAAAGTGTACCTTTATCTTTGAAAGAAAGGGTATTTATAGTGTTTGCTCAAGGGTAAAAATATGGGTTTCTCCCTAAAACACTTCAGATTCTATTCTCATAAGTAAGGGTAACTTAGGTCTTTTCGATCTAACTCAAAGCTTTACAAATGGCTAGTTGGCCGGAGAAGGGATCCATATTGTCATAAATGTGAAGGTGATGTGCCATTAAGCTAATTAATGCGGACAGGATGGTGGTTGAAGTGCATTTAATATGGATGTGATGGTTGGCAGGGACTACCACTAATGCTCATGCATCCTGGCAGGGACTACCACTAATGCTCATGCATCCTATTAGTATCGACCCGTTAAGCCAAGAAATTCAACCTCTGAGGTCGATTTGGAAGTATCTAGACGTCTAAAATGCTTTATTAGGCCTGTAACTTTGTTGGGCTACATTTATTATTGGGTTTACTATTAAACTTACCCATATCAATAATATTTATTGATATTTAATTATCAATCAATAAATAAAATAATGAGATTAAATTGTATATTTTTCATTCTTAGTTTTTTGGATTTTCTTCATAAATTTTGAGTCCTTCAAGTATACGATAAATACTATTTATCGAATATGAAGACTTATACAATAATTGATAAATCCACGACTAGTCTTCAACTTTTAAATTTTTTGATGTTGTTGGAACTCCCATATATAATTTTCTTTTACATTAGAATATCCAAAATAAATAATATGATATGAGAATATTATTTTTCTTGTCTTCATTTTATTTAATTGGCCATGTGGCAAAATATAAAGATAATTAAGAAAATCAAATTAACAAAAATGTAAAATAGAAGTAATCTTAAACAAAAAATAAAGCACAAAACATATATTCCTTCGGTAGTTCAAAAACAAAGAGAAAACCCTGGGTTAGCTAAAGTCCAATAACCATAATTTAACTTAACATCCTATACCTTTTAAAAAGTTACCATGTGTTGAAATAATTTTTTTTGAAAATCATTAATAATTAAATTAATTTACTTAATTATCCTTTTTTGATTAAATTAATGCTACAATTTTGAATTAGCCTCAAACCATCTAAAAGGAAAAAAGTCAATTCTCATCCCCACCCAAAATCGTGAATTATGACTAATTATATTCTCCTCACCAAAACAACTCAAGCCCTTTTACACAGGTTTCGCCGCCGCTTAAATCACAACAGCAACCAAATCCCATTGTTGCAAAGGTTAACATTTTGGTTTCATCAATCATCTTCATATCTTTTACCGAGAATTGAAGAAACCTTCATAACCATGGGCTTTTGGTTTATCCTATTTGATTGAGGGTGATGATGAAGATAAATACTCCCACTATTTTTAATTGCATAGGAATAGATGAATTTTGTGTTAAATTATTCTGGTTAAATCATCCGTATAACAAACTTCAATATTTATATATCCCCTCCTCAATCATCTCCACATGAACAAATGAACTTTGTGTTGAATTATTCTGATAAATATCAATATGAGGAGGAGAATTGATTTTTTTCTTTTTGATGGTTTGAAGCTAATTCAAAATTATGATTTTTTTTATGTGATTTTTTTTTATTTTTTGTATTGATTTTTAATTGAGTATATATTGACTTAAAGGGTAAATAACACTTTTATAATTAAAATTTTTATAGCATTAATTTAATCAAACAAGGGTAATTAAGTAAATTAACTTAATTATTAATAATTTTAAAAAATTATTTGTACACATGACAATTTTTAAAAAAGTATAAAAGGTTAAGTAAAATTATGATTATGGGATCATTATCAATCCATAACGAAAATGTGAAATAGAAGTTTCAATAGTTCGAAAACAAAGAGAAAACCCTAAATGCCAAAATATTTAAGAGAATTTTAAAATAATAAAAAACATAGTGGAAAATCAACAACATAATAATAGTTTTCTTTCTTTAATTAATTAACTAGCTTCCAGGGTAATAAATCATCGGAATCCGCAGAAGGCTGCCCACCGCCGCCAGCAGCTGTAACGTTTTCTAAGCCACCATCTCCTCCTCCGGAGTCTTGTGGCGCCACCTCAAGAACAGGCGGCGCGGAATATCCATCCCCAGCAGCCGCCGCCGGTGCCTCCTCCATGATCTTCTGCTACTCTTCTGCAGGGAAAGGTCTTTCGTCAGACCCTCAATCGCCTTCTTCAAACGTTCAAGCTCTTCCTGTCCCAGCTCCTTAATCGGAGCCTCCCACCACCGCCCGTCGCCTTGACTCTCTTTCCTCAGACGGCCTAGCTCCCCGCCCCGCCTTTTCTCCTCCTCCAGCTG
>JACGDI010004607.1:10141-50652 GCA_014898725.1 Jacaranda copaia
CCCCCCCCCCCGGCCTTGGCCAGTAGCTAATGCCATGGTAACGAGGTGGCCGCACCATGCTGTAGGAGGTGGGGGGTGTGTGTATATACATGCATATGTATATATATATATATAAATTTTTAATAATTTTTTTATAATTAACCCCTTATAGTATAATAATATTGCTATGTAATCCTTATATAAATTCAAAATATGACAATACATCCCTCAAGGATATTTTCATCAACAAATTAGGGTTAGACCTAGTCAAGGTTGAGGTTTTAAATGGAAGGGTAATTTTGAAAATTCACATGCCATTTTTAATGGCGTTTTTCAAAATTCATAATGACAATTAAGGACTAGGTCAATTTGTTAGACGACAACAAACCTCGTGAAAATTTTTGTAATTTTCAAAAAAGTGAAAATTCTTCGTAATTATTTCATACCTCATATTCGCCCTAAAAAATGTTTAATTACATCCAAATCTTAAAATTTGATTGAACTATTAAAAAGAAACAATCCTCATTGTTTTGAAAATTACATATATTTTTCTAACTTTTGAAACTTAAATACAATGTTGACAAAAATTGTGAAAAGATAAAAATGTCATGCTGTTAAAAAAGAAAACAAATGAAAAAATCAATAGAAATATCAAAATATACAAATACTCTTGGACTTACCTGATAATAATTATGAGTTTGTCCTGATTTTTATGATACATTTTTCCACCTTAACTTTTTTAAAAATTTAAATGTAACTTTAATAATTTTGTTTGATATGTTATCTCATAGAATAAACTTTGACAATTTTGGGAGTGATTCCAATTAATAATTTAACTAAATTCATTTATTATATAAGAAGTAAAATAAAAAATAAAAAAATAAAAATTTAAATCTGCTACTTTACATAATACTAGGGTGCATATATATGCAAGTATATTATAAAGAATAAATACGTTCACACATATATATTAAATATATATACACAATAAATACATATATATATATGTATAATACACCACGCCCATCCCTCCCCTCACCTCCACCCCCACTATGTTGTCCGGCCGTGGTCAGCGGCTGATCGCCCACTGTCATGGCCAGGCCAGCAGCTGTTCAACTGCCATTGCCTAGCCAATTAAGCAGGCGATCAGCCATGACTAGCAGCAGGCCACTGGCTAGGGGTTAGGGGCGATTTTGGAGGAGGGGGGTGAGTTGGTGCGGTAGGGGAAGGAGAAGAAAACATTATCTATTTATTATATTTTAATAATTATATTTTTGATATATTATAATCTCTCTTTCTCTCTCCCCCCCTTCTAATTATATATATTTATTTATTCTATAATACATAGACAAATTTAATTAATTATTTTAAATATATTTATTATTTAATATTACATAATCATCTTAATATACTTAAAAGAGGTCTGAGTCTAATTGATCACCCTTCACTTTTATTGCTTGTTGAATAATTTTTATTTTCCTATAATAATAATCCCGAGGATCAAATAGGGTATTGATGCTTCGATTTCCGAAGAACATGCATTTTCATCTTTCCAAAATCACTTTTCTCATATTTATTTAATACAACAATTTAAATATATAATTTCTGTATCATTCAAAAATAGATAAACATACATTCAGAGAGAGATATTACCATTAGTTTATATAATATATTTCAAACATTATCTTAATATAATGACATATAATACTATCTTAATATTATGACATAATAGTATTTTAATTATGCCAATCAAAACACATTATTTTCAGATATATATATATATATATCACATTAATTATTTCCAACACCTGATCCAAATATATTTTCATTCCCCACATAATTATACATTTAAAAATGAATTCCCCAAAATATTCTATAAAAAAACGAGCAACATCAATAATTAAGCTTCCACACTCTAATTCCAGATTGGAATCATGCCAAGTTAGATGGCTACATACAATCTCCTATACTATGGCAGGTCATGTCGGGCCATTTAATATTTAATTTGATTATATGCATTGTCCATTCTCAATCATTCATTGTTTTATTAAAGCGGGGAGATTGGCACCTGTACATTATGTTGACTCTACATTTTTCGTTTTTTGTTTTTATCTAATCAGAAATCACCGATCAATCCTAAGATTATTACAAAGATGGCCGAGTTCAGGCCTCGCATCCATCCAAGTAGTGAATCTCGTCTCAGTTGCCGAAGTGCTGTAGAGATAGGATCTAAACGCAATCAGGAAGAAGTATCGCCTGCACACGTAAATATAACACAATCAATGGTAGGTGGTCTCGACTGTGGAGGGAGGACAAAAGAAAAATGGGCGAAACGTCCTGCCACAAGGCACAAGTTATAAACAAACTGTGAACGTTCTTACTATTCTGGGATATGAAACCAACCTTAAAGCCTTAATACCCATATCCACAAGGTATGCTCGATGTTCATCGCTATCATTTGGAAGCCTTTCAAGTTCCTTGCTGTAATACAGAATATCATCTCTCAAATGCCCAGCCCCAGCACACCTTTGAAAAGAGAGGAAACAACTTGAGGATTAGAGAGAGGATATTAACAACAAGAACTAGAAACAAATTCGTTAATCTTTATAAGCTGTTTACAAATTCGCTAATCCAGTTTGCTACAGTACAAGGCCAACCTACTTAATCAATAACTAACTTCATTACTTATGTTCTTAATCTATTTAATATCATTATAGTGCTCTGTTTAACAAATAACTAAATTGTTTAGTATTGCATTAAGAAAAATGGCCGACGTGATTGGTTAACAGCACCAACTGCACATTGAACTTTAGGTGGAGGTGGTATATTATTGAAGCTTCTTTGATTCATGTTTGTGAACTTATAACACCAAATCAATTATTAGTAGATAATGAGTTTCTTTTGTCAGCAAGGTGGTGGCCAATTGAAGCTTAAAATGCGCTGTCATCCACTAGCAACGATGATTGGCTTTGCAAGGATATCTTCCTGTTAAATCACATAGCTGAAAAACTTTGTAACATTTCAGTGACAGTAAACAGTGATAATTTCACTGCAAAAGGAGAGTGGTACGGCAAAATTGTACTCGGACAGTGAATATGAAAAGCTGCTACAATTTTCTAACGCATGAAAATTTACCTTACGGCACTATATTGGAAGCACAATATCATATATCATCTAGGACAGCATTATGTAGAATGTTTCCTTGATTTCCGGAAGGAATTGTGGTGTGGACTGTTTACTTCAGAAGTGATTGTATGAAACAATGGATATAATGGTAGAGGCAGTACGTGATATGCATCATTTATTTCAACAGTGTGAGAGATTGGCCAACAAATTAAATGCTTCTAGGTAAAGATATGGCTCCAAACTAATTGTGCAAGCTTTATAATTTTTAATTTTTTGAACTTATTGACGTCAAGCCAACTCAAGTAATCTCAAAAGTAGTCGAGCTGAGCTCAACTCTTAAACTTCTTCATGGATCACAACCACTTATTCAACTTTCTGTTACTCTACGAAAGTCTTTAAGAAAAATGACGAGGCCAATTACAATACCGATTATTTTTGAAAAATCAGCTTCTCTAACTCAAATTGATGCTGTGAACCATTTTTTTAAGTATTTAAATACCATTGGTAATCTGAACGGCATTCTTTTAAGAATGGCCTAATGCAGATCTTATTATATGCTTCAAACATCAGGTGAAAATTCTAGGGATTGGTTTCATGGATAATTATTGGGTCACAAATTCCAGATGCCCAAAAGAAGTTTGATAGAAAAGATGATCCTTTCATACAATATTTATGAATATATATGCAAAAATATCAATAGAATAGCAACAAGACTTAGGATAATGTATTTTCTAGACAATTTCTGTTTTGCCAGTGTCACTGTTACTGGTTGAGTAGAAGCAATGATCATGCACAATAAGTCAGGTTCAGTTTGATTGTCTATGCTATTGTTATATGCTTGGTTTTGATCAACTTTCCAGTAATCCTACAATTTGGAAATCAAAAATATATTCTTTCATGCGTTTATGTTGGCTATAGGTTTTTAGAATTCCTATAATTCTGATGCGGATAAAAGCATGAATTTGTCCTTTTGCTTAAGCGTGCATCAAATGCATATCGAGAAATGCACCTATTAGTTAAACAAAAGAAGATCATACCTATCTATAACAGAGTCAACATCTGCTTTGCTCTCAGGGCCATGGGCAAGAACTCTAATTAGGCTTAGGATGTCCCTGTAATCACCCATTTTGCGTGCTTCATCATCAGAACTAAAAGGTTCTCCCTGTGAATTAGATGAGCGTGGACTTCCTATAGATCGTGAGACACGTGAGGTAAACGTGGCCTCTGCTTCAAGTCTTACACAAATGATAGCCATAGCATAGGCAACCCCACCAAATCCTGTGTGTGATACAAAAAGATAAGACCCTGCAGAGCTGTTAAGAGAAAAAAGAAAGGAGAACAGTAGTTTCAGTGTCCATTATTTCATTGATAGGATGATGTCAGATGAAAAACGGATGTCAAGTATGCTAGTATCTTAAACACTATGTCAATTGGATATACACCATGAAGATTTGGAACATTACTATAAAAGTAAATTGTTGATTCCATAGAGCCATGCAGTTAAAATTTGAATTTTGTATATGTCAAACCTTACTTTCCCAAATGGGATTTTTACACTCTCTCGCACAAAGTAATGCATATACCTGGTCTCTTCATCATGTGGCATGACATCATCTAGAAGATCTAATGTGAAGATATAGACTAAGAAACTTTTAGTCAGAATTGATAAATTTTTTAAATAGTCATCATGGTGCTATGCTGTATGCCGACATCTTCTAAACTCTAGTCCAGATTTACACAGTAGTGTGATCTAAAACTGGGCATATTAGAACATACTCCACAGACAATAAAATCAGATCAATTACAAGTCAGAGTAGAACACTTACTCATCCTTGCAGTATTGGATTGAATCAACATCTGAAGCCAGAGCTTCTCTCTCTCTAGTTAACGGGGTCCTCTGATATGCTATATTGTACCCTTCATGCGTCAGAGCTGCATATACCTCTGCAGGAGTCTTGACATCATCCACGAAAATGTTCTCCCAGTACCCTATAACACTAGCGTGTTTTAATGCAGGATTGTACTCTTCACGGTGTAAAAGCATTCTACCACCAGATTGTCTAATCTCAGAAATTATATCTTCTTTCAGACGTGCTTCCATGTGTTCCACCTGTAAAATGGAATGAGATGAGGAGATTGAAGTCTGTTTCACATCATCAGCTGTTTGATATTGTGAACAACAATTTGCAACAATGGCATACCACGGGACCAGTGATTCCTATGTGCTTGAGTGTATCAACAGGCTTATTTAGTTCCCTAAGGACAAAAGGAGTGTTGTTGATATAAACAACAGCCTCTTCCCGTAGATCTGTTACAACTACTTTCTGAGGAGCACTTCCTTCTCCTGTGGGCTTGGCACCTAAATAGGCTAACATTTCTTTGGCACCTGCAGTTGCTGGGGTTGCCATGCTATACACAGGATATCCATCCACCTTAAAGAAAGAAATATCAAAGTGAGATATACTTCCATTCAGTGTTACAGAAACTTACAGCCCTATCACAAACTTAGTTTACTTGACATAGTGAACTAGTTCGTATATCATGAAGCAACCATCTAGTAATCAAAATTCATCTATCCCATAGTTGTAGAGCCTAATTTACTTAATTACTTAGATAAGTTGTTTGAATCAGACTAGTAAGATATACAATCAGCAATCCACATTTTAACTTCACTGGCTTAGCATTGTATATAACTTCCGCCCAGCCCAAATAAATTCTAGAAGGGTTAAGCTACGACATATATATTTTATCACCTAAACTCAAGATTATTGAAAGGTGGATCTGTGGCATATCTCAGGCTTCCTGTTAATTGTATAAACGTGACATCTCTGGTACCTTGTACACATGTGGTGCACCATGGATTTGTATGTGGCTAGAAGTCCTTTGACCAGGAAAGAAATACATCTTAAGAATTGAACCTTTCCCTAAAACTGAACCATTACGATCCTTCACAATCGCTTCCATGACAGCATCTCCATGTTGAGATTCATGTGGAGCTCTCAGTTCCTCCTGTATTCAGAAACCTAACATACAGTCAATCAGAAGGTTAATAAAAACATGCAACCTTGAGAGGCTTTGTGTAATGAATGAAGCTTTACAGGGATGGTGAAGAATCGCCCAGGCCTTAATCTGATGGACCATTTCATTGCTTGAACCTCTGGTCTCTGATGTAACCAGCTCTTAAAAGTCATTCTTGTCTCTCCTTGTCCACAAAATCCATCAAATGCTTCGCTTCCTAGATATGCTGCAAAAGCAATTAAACGGAAATAACGCTCCAAATACTCAGCACCACGGTTTAATGCAACTCTCCTTTCTCTAGGCTCCACATGCTGCTGATTAAACAGCTGTCTGTATTGCAAGACAGCTTGCCGTATATTCTGCAGTACTGAACATCTATCTATTATAGAATCCAATGCTTCTCGGCATTCCACCCCATTATCAAATAATCTCGTAATCTTCCACAGAAGTAGAATGTCGTTAATCCCAAATGAATGGCCTGAGACTCCCCCTGTTCTACTCTTTTCAGAATTAGATATTGAAGTAGAAACCAAACCTCTTTCTTCATCACTGTAACTGCCACACTCTCTGTGTGATGGGTCATCAACTAATACTTTAATAGGCCTCCCATAATCAATTCGGAGTTTCAGAAGACAAGCGATAACAGTGCCTGTTGTTGTCCTACCAATCCCCATCTGTAAAACTTCAAACCATGAGGAAGCAAGTACAAGTAGCTAATATATACATCCATATAAAGAGTATTGCAAAGGATTGGTCCATGACAACTGGGAGAGCAACTCAAAAAGACAATTACCTGGCAGTTAAAAACAAAAGCTGTGTCCTTGGATGCAGACACAATATTCGTGGCCATTGTATCAAAGTCGGAACCTTTTGGAGCTTTTCCATCAGTTATTGGAACACGAGCATATTTGATGGGGAAACCATCAGCTTCAAAGCAACTAAATACCTCCCTTGGGGTCTGAACAGCACGCAAGTTCACGTGTTCCCAAGCATCCGATATTTGTCCATCAACAGTTTCATGGATGACCATTATGGCACCTTGATAACGTTCAGCTTCTCGCAAAATATCATCTTTCAGCCTTGCTTCCATTCTTTCAACTCTTTCACAATCGATCCCCTAGGCACAGATATTCTAGCACGTTAGTTTCTTGAAAAAAATATTGGATAGTACAACCTAATGAAAGATAAAATCAGAAAAACTATTCCTCTGTATAATACAAAAGGAAAATTTTAACAGTAACATATACTTGCTTTGCATTTTGTTAACAACAGCACTCCAAAGATTAAACCAATGCATGGTCATAAAGCTTGCATGACAAGCATTAGTAACTCTGATGCGCTTCAACCGATATGGTTCACAGGATAGAGAGGAAGAGAGGGGACGAAATAGAAGGAAAACCCATCATTTTACCTAAGTAATCAGCTTATGAACTAACTTTTGCCAAGATTGCAACAACTCAAAACGATCTACAATTGGACTTAATAGAGATATATTGCTTTGGCCCAAATTTTCCCCTCATTTTACGTAAGTAATCAGCTTATGAACTAACTTTTGCCAAGATTGTAACAACTCAAACCGATCTACAATTGGACTTAAAAGAGATATATTGCTTTGGTCCAAATTACAGACTGGAAGGTAAATCATATTTTGCAGCTCAAGCTTCAGCCAGTACTTCAAGCAATTTCTATTAAATTTCTATTGTCACATTTTACAAGTTTGCCATTTCAGAAATCATGGAACATGATGTTATACCGTGTACTCCAGCATATTTTTGTATGGTCTTTCAACTTCACGGAGTACAAATGGTTTTCCATTGATGTAAACAACAGGTTCTTCTCTCATGTTGTGCCAGAATACCGGACGGCCACCTTTAGAGCTTCCAATCCTTTGAATGACTGATCGAATTCCATCAATGGTTGGATTAGCAACACCATAGACTGGAAATCCAGGAATTTCTCGAAAATTAGGAGCGCCCTCCAATCTTTCTGGTAAACAAGGATGTTGACAACCAGGACAGTGGTCGCTTTTCAGAACTGTTTGACTTCCAAGAACCTCTCCATTCCTTAAGGCAGCAACTTGACTCATCTCTAAAGGGCGGCCATCAGCAGATTCAGCACTTTTCACTAGAGGTGGTTTCAGATTGGCATAACCAAGTGCCCCCATTGGGTCTCTTCTCAGCAATCTGCCGATGAAATTACATGCAGTTATCACATGATTTTGACGTTGCATGGGTCATTATTTATCTTAGCATTATCAACATGCTATGCAGCACGTTGACGCTTTAATTGCAATGAGGTACTTACATTAGGAAACAAAACTTAAGTTCAGTGATGTTAAAAATTGATACATAGGCAATCCCAGGTTCCCCGAATGAGAAGTATGAAATCATTCTGAACTCAGCTGTACATAACTCAACAAATCTTATAGCATCCTATTCTAGACTCGGCTCAGGAAACCTCATTTTAAATATCTTTAATCTGCTTCTCCCTCTTAGTTTGTCACTAATACCAGCCCACCTTCTTGCCATATAGAATATTCACCATATAATTCTCCTCCTTGCCATACTCAATATGTGCAGATGTTGTCCCTCCACAGTCAGAGTTCAATTTTGTACTGGTCAGTAGTCCTAATTTTTTACTTTTAACCTGTAAATGTCTTCAACTTCTAATCTGACATCTTTTTAGCTAAACTTAATGTATTACCACACCCAAAACTTCAACTGTTGTTCTGTTCTGGCAAATGGACTGAAATTGGTCAATTCTTTGAAATTTTCATAACATTGGGTGAATCTACTTGAAGTTTCATGCTACTATCGATTTCATTGTCTTGCCAATGAACGACCAAACCATATTTACAACACAGCATGTTAGGATTTGTATTTATCTTCTAGAAAAGGTCGAAGTTGTCTCAACACTGTTGCATTGCCTAAGAACAATGAGTATCGATCCTGCAGATCTAATGTGTTCAAGATGCTTATATAAGGAGCTTTAGGAGGTAAAGTTACAAGGAATATCATCAAACATTCAGTTGAGAAAACTCATAGCATCACATTGACACTTATAACGGTATGGAGCTTCACCATACCTGCGTAGTATGCTATACAGCTCTGGTCTAGCTCTCATCCACTCAGTGAAACTGCATTGACCAGGAGATATAGGATAAAGAGCTTCTCTTTCTGTATGGAGATATACAGCAAAGCAAATAAGGAAATAATATCTCTCCAAGTACTCCACAAAAAAGGAAAGAGATGCTTCCCTCTTCATTTCATCAGCTTGACGTAGAATACTACTTCTGTAACAAGCAATAGCTTCACGTAGATTCTGAAATAAAAAACACATGAACAACAATTCAGGATATTTACTTTAGTACCAAGAGGCATTTAATTATTTCAAATATTGGTTCCAATAGAACTGAATGTGATACCCACAAAAAATACTGAGAACAGTACCTGCATGGAAGCACATTTGTCGATGACTTTATCAACCTGCCTTTTGCCTTCAACACCACCCTTAAGGTACATCATTAGTCAATATAAATTTAAACAAAAAAAAATCCTTTAGTTTCCGAACTACAGAAGTAGGAATAAGCCATTATCTTTACCTCTAAAACTCGAATAAGGCTCCTAATGACTGCATATTCTCCTCTACGGATAGATTCCTCTGAATTTGGTATATCAGAAGTAATACTAGAACTGCAATCAGAAACTTTTCCCATAGAATTCGTTCTTGGAATACCTATATAAGAATATATCAGACACATTGCTTCCAAATTTAAATGAGAGAAAAGGAGAGAGATACATAGTTCTTAATCCAATGAACTCAATTACTCCCAAGCTAAAGAATGCAATGCACACAGACAACAAAGTACTGAGGGTTAATCTTCATCTATTTCAGCAAAGGAGCAAGCAATAGCTTGTCAGAAAGGAATAAAGGAGAATGCTCAGCATATACAAGACTATTTTATCTGCAGCACACTCTCCAATGAAAGGCTGATGTCTAAAGCACAGTATCATATATGACATTCTTGAAAGTAAATTTTATCAATCACAATCTTACATAGTCCTACTAGAATTAAGCTTCATTTTTAAACCATGAAATGTTCTCAAATCTCATATTAACATCTTTACAAGTCCCATTTTCATCTTTATCAGTTGTCTTATTTACTAATCCCAACTCAGAGCGGGAGTTGTTTGTGTGTCTTTAATCTGATGTTGCCAATCTCTCACGAATGAGTTATTTTTCTATTCAGGGTGGTTTAGGCAACCACTGGGTACTAGTAGTTCAACTCCCTAGTGATATTACCCTTCTTTTGTGCATCTAGGACTTGCTTCAAGGTGGCATTGGCCATTGGTAAGGTTCAGTGTGCCCTGAAGCCTCCAGATATGACCACAACATTGTATGGGGCTATGAGGGCCGTTGTGACCAGTGAAAGATTCTTCTTTCATTTAAAGGGTAAGGCACATACTTAGAGGGCACTTATTAAGTAAGCAAAGTTGTCGACAGACAACCAGAACATGATAGATCACAATATCAATCGGATCAGAATTTTCACTAAGAGTATGTAAAAAGTCTGACAAGATCTGGAAAAAATATAACACCTTTTGTTCCATGGACGTTAAATAATAAATTATACACACAAGTATAAGCCGATATTAGTATATTATCATTCTATTCTAAAGCATTAAGCCACAACTACATTACTACTAAAGCCAGATGGTGCCTTTCACATACATACCTCAGTGGTGAAAATAGATATTTTCTTGGAAATACACTCATATTTTTCACGGGTAATATAAACTTATTGTTTATATATTATACTCAAGAGCTGCATCTAAAGCCAGGACTATTTCACCAAATTCCCAAGTTTCATCCACATCCAAATCTCAACAAGATAGATTAAGGCTCAAGAAACTCATCCCATAGAACCACAGTTTCTCTCATTGCAGTACATATGCAGATTTTAATTAATACCTACAGGATGGTGTCCACCCCTTCCGTTAGAACACCGTTTTGCTCATTCCAACATAGTTAGCATAAGTTGGCTATAAACAATATGCCATAGAGCATATCATATGTATCATTTCAGGATGGTTTTTCATCTTCACATATGAAGTAGGTTCAACTTATGTTGTCCAAGTCCAATGTGTTACAAGTATTAGTTGTTCTAAACCATATTTACAATAGAGAATTGTCTAGCTACTGAATTGTTCAGCGACCTTTTGCCCCATATATTTCTGCTTTAGGACGTAAAACCAAAATTAATATTCTATCTGCTTTTTAATTAACTAATGCTGTTTACTTGTTTAACTAAAACACTAAAGATAACCTTGATAAAGCAAAGAGGAAGAAGAATCATGGAGCTAGGATAAAGCATGTGGAGTATGCTTTTGAGACATAACCCATTTATTCACTAATTAATGCTATTTAATTTCAGTAATGGACAACAATGGGTCTTATTTTAGCATAAGGTGCACAGAAAGATTTTAAGCATAATAATCGCCTCGTGCGATGGGGGTAAACTGGTCCTAAATGACACTTGATCAAGATCCAGAAGGACCAAATCTATGGTAGGAGACTAGTTATAAGTTCGAAACAACTGGATTCAAAATATTCTTAGCATGGCGATGATCTTACACAGCTTAATTTTCAACTTAAAAGGGAAATGTCAAGGATGTAGGACCTGTGTCATCAAGGGCTTATCTAAAAGGTTTATCTTACTTCAAAACGAGAAACTTGTAGATATACACTAATTTTTAAGATCTACCAGCTATGTCACAAAAATACACAGTTACATCATATACTAGATGACAAACATAGTTACCAAAACCACTCAGTTAGAGATATCCTTTAGGTTATGACAATGTCATATTATTTCATCTGACTTCAAGTATTGTAGGAAGTAATAGACATTTGTAGCGCTGGTGATCCTTAGATGAGTAATTATCATGGGTGATGGTGTCCCTGAATATCTACTAGTTTCAGAATATTTGTATATTACCCAGATAATTTATATAAAAATCTTTTCTTTTGTAATATTTGAGAGCTAAACGGGCCAGATAATAGAAATTTTCTACCTGAGGATCAGTTAGTAATGAGAGAGGGGGTCACTAGAACCATTACAATATAGCAAATAATATATACAAAAGAGAAGAATGAAAGAGAGAGAATTACTTAATTTAATGACTCAATTTACAGTAATCAATTACTCGAGTCAAGTCTATTTTCAAATATCTTTCCTGTGACATATAAGGACTTTCATACCACCTAAGCCTAAATTCAGAATAAAGTTTGAAAAAAATCCTAAAATATAAATGACAAGGAGAAGGTTTATATGCACAAATAATCATTAAGCATATCAAGCAGACACTTGAGTAGAGCAAGCATAGCACTGACAAAAACCAAAAGAAATAACAGTTCTAATCAGAAATTAGTTCTTTCTCCCACGTATTCTGCTCTATGGTAAAAGTGAAATTAGAAATGCATGGAGCAGCAGAAAAACATGCAACATATATCATAGTCCAAACTAGGCTATGAAAACTAAAAGGAAAAAGATCACCTGATGCTCCAATACGGTTAATATAAATCAGTGTAGCAATCACCATCCCTGTGGTCGTTCGTCCACGCCCCATTTGGCAATTAAATACAATCTCTGTCTTTACATTAGCTTGAGAAATTTTGCAAACCTACAAAATAAGGATATGGCGAATAATGTAAAATTGCCACCACCAAAAAGGGCAAAGCCAATATCAATTTTGGAGAAGAGATAACTTATAACAAAGTACATACATGGTACGTATATATTTCCCAAATCTATGGTGGTGAAGACATAAACAGCTCACTGGATGAAAATCCAGCCCAAGCCCATGAAGTATAAAAGAGAAGGCCATAAAATGCATGCAAACTTGAAAATTTTGAGCACCTTTAAGTCAATGCAAACACATAAGATAGAATGATGCATCATGTGCATTCTTTTGCTCAATATACGCGCAACTGCTTGCTGGTGGGAACCACTTTAGATTACCCTCCTCCCTGAAGGATTTGATTTGGGGATGCACTTTAGACGGCAAACATAATATTCCCTTTCTGTTGCCGCACTTCCAATGAAGTTATTGGAGATTTCTCTCTCATGAAAGTGTAGCATTAGTTGTTTTTAAATAATTTGTAGCATTTCAACTTCCAATTTGGAAAGTAGACAATTTCTACAATTTTATGGATTTTAGGCCCACAGCATCAGAATAACTACAAAGACATACTATTTGTGAACAAGTTCTAACAGTAACTCTACTAAACTTTCAAAGAGACATTTGATATACAAAAAAATGATTATTTATTTATATATGATAAGAAATACTTGCCCCGTCCACTTATTAATACACCTATTTGAAAGAGTTTTAGGTCAGTGTTGAAAATGTGAAAATCTTAAGCATTTTTATCTTTTACCATCAAAGCAATGTTCTATATGCCTAGCTGGTAACTTCATGTAGTTTAGAGGGAGTATACTTGGAAAGTAAGTGAAACACCATTTCACACAAAAAGAACATCATGTGCGGACATTCCTAAAAGGATAATAGGAACATTAAGTTGGGAAAATGTAAGTACATTCTTGCATATCCTTTTGGCAGCACTTAACATAGAGAATGCTAAGCAGACATAGGCCAGATCCCCTATGTGTTGGACTTCAAAAATCAGTAATGATTTAACCAATGTTGACAGCAGCATAAATAATTGATGGAAAGAAATAGATTTGGCTAGAAGTGTTGTGGCAATCCCACTCAACGGATCAAGCAGCTTGGAAAAGATATAAAAATGTAAAATAGGTGTAACAAAAGATTCCAGTAATCCAATTGTTGAATCAATTGTGACTTATTTTGGAGAAAAGAACTTTTTAAAACACTACTTCATTAGTTGCATTCCAAGAAATTGTTTTATCAAGTTGTGGAGATTTATGACATCTTATCATGTCAAGAATAAAAGATTAGTTAATGAGCTGATGAAGACAATCCAAATACACAGGAAAGAACTCTTAAGGGAGCCATCTGAATAAAAAAACTTGCTGACGTCATCGTATTGGGTAAACGTCGAATGATGTGATAGTTGGTTCAGCACGTGCTTTTCTAGAAGCAAGCATGGCATAGTTGGATCTGCTTCTGATGAGTAATATATTATAGTAGGCAATATATATTGAATAAAAAAAACCTTGTATCAAATTACAGCAGACAGCTTTGTTAACCTAAAATTTAAATGAGAAGCGATGAAATATAAAGGAAGAAAGTGCTGAAGTATAAGCAATTAACAATTGAAGCTTTTACTTGTTTTCTCAGTTTAATTTTTCAGCTTATCAGTAAATTAATAGTGGCAATTTTAGCTGAATCCATCTTTTTTGCAAAATCTAATCAGGCAAAGTTCCATTCATTGTTTCTTGCATCCTGTTCAATTTTTGGGAACGGAAATAGCTGTGATGATTCGTTTCGGCTCTTGCATTGTTAAAGATCAAGATGCCTGTCATATTTCGACAAGCTCTGTGGATTTTTTCTTCTGCTCTGTACACTATAACTGCATAGAAGACACAAATTCCTATATTTTTAAAGAACAATTGAGCCTTAACATTATATTAAGTTTCAAGTGTCTATATTTTGAAATTTGTTCGCACACTATCTCGAAACTGATATCACAATTCATATAAAAACTTCATCCAGTATGCTCTCTGTTGAATTGGAAATAAGTATAAGGTGAATCTCCTTTCACCTCACTACAATCAGATTTTCAAACAATTTATTTTCTGTCATTTAGATAAAGAGGTTAGACATGGTATGAATGGGGAGTAATAAGATGGGCAGAACGGAACTGTATCCAAACAAATAGATTGGATCTTTGTCCACTATACAGAATGACGTCCATCTGACATGTAGATTGTGGAAATCATATATTCATTTTCCATCAGTTATTTCTCATCAAAATTGTGCTAGCTAGAAGTATTGGGTTAAGAGCTTGTAATCATTTGGATCCACTTTTTGTCATTGATCTTGCTTCTGATTTCAGGTGCAATTGCATGGGGACCAAGGCTGCATCCCATTGATGGGCTTCTACACGTTGTGTAAGACATACAGCTTGGGGGAACAAGGCATGATACATCAGGCAATAAAGATCTAACAATGTCCCAAAAGACATATGGCGTTGAGTACACTGATTATTATAGGGGTTGCTAGCAATGATGTTAAATTTAGCTAGATCTTAAATTGGAGACTGACCAGAATATCAAAATCCTGTTCTTTAGGAGACTTTTCATCCGTTATGGGAACACGTTCATAGTCAACAAGATACTGGTGTGTCAATCCCTCGTACACCTAGCTTGGAGAAGAGTATAGAGCAGTATAAGCAAAGAATTTATACATCTTCAATTTTTTTTAGCAAGTAGGCTTACCTCTAGTGGTGTTTTGACAGAATCGTGTGAAACGGGTTCCCACTGATCCACCATCTGACCATCTGGTAGTTCATCAGTTACAAGGATTTTATTTCCATATCTGTTGATTCAGATGTTGTGAAATTGAATTTATACCAGAATGAGCAGTGCCCATAAGAACAACTAAAAGATAACTATGACCAATAAATCAAAAAAGAATAAGAGATAAAAGAATATAGAATACCTAGCAGCTTCTGTGAGAACATCTTCTTTCAATCGATCTTCCATTTGCTCTACCCTGACCCTGTTAATACCCTACTTTTATTTGAAAAACAAATACTGATGAAGAGGCTGACTATGGAAATTCTGAATCAAACTTGAAGCAGATTAGATGAAGAAAATATGACAGGAGAAAATCCAAAACTCTAAGTACAGCCAGTTAAGCAAAGATACAGACGCCATCTTGGAACAGACAGGGCAGTGAGTGGAAAACTCTTCTAATTTCAATCACGTCATACTGGACAACATCCTACATAAGCTGTAAAGCAAGCATAAGTTGACCTAGGATACATGATACCAAGACATAATGCATGTGGATTGACATGGTGCAAATATGAGAAGGTATAGGATGCTAAAGTAAATAAGTGGCCCACTGCATATGAATTTGCCTAAAAGAATGAATTCCTAGATTTTTAAACTGATTTTTACAACAAAGAGCTACCATTGTCTTCTCTAGGTCACAACCAGGTTTGCATGGAAAAATGTTTGAGGTGCATTTCAGAACATAGAAGTCAAAGCAATAGTTTCTATATTCATTAAAGACTACAAAGCTCTTGACAAGCAGTAATATGCACCAGTAGAAAGAAAAAGAATGGCCAAGAAGAGAGTGGAAGATAAAGATAGAAGGACAGAAGAAAGGAAGAATTAAATCAAAATGCCTTTCAATTAGGACAATCACAAGGAAGTCATCACTATGGCCATATCCCTACTTTAGAAAATGAAAATTATTGTAATAATACAGGAGTAATTGCCCAAGCAAGATTTTTTACTTGCAGATAGGATAAGTTATCTACACCAGTCCAGAATTATATATTTAGTGTCTTACATTAAGAAGTTGTCCTAGGTTTCACTTGCATCCATATCTAGGAAGAGAAGGCAAGTAAAAAATAATGTCCCTGCAATCCTGCATAGCTGGAACAGAAATTATACAAGCAAAAGAGATGTGGCAAAATTACAGGGAAATTACACACCGTATATTCAAGATTTGAAAAGGGCTGCTCAACATCGCGCAGAACAAAAGGCCGACTGTTAATGTAAACCACCTGTTTCATTAACACAAAAACAATAAGAAAATGGAATGCTCCAAATCTTTAACGAATTTCCCAACAATACAGCTAACTTCAAAGTCGCAGCATGCAAAAGATGAGTCCAATTTGATCAATAAACAAGAATTTATTATCTAACACCTCATTTTCACGCTTGGCAACACAAACTCTGAGAAATCAAAGGTCACACTTACTCGTCAACTAGAAATCTAATGCTTTGATCAACAGAGCTCAAAACAACAAAATAAGTACCAATCATTCTATAAAAATAGTGCAATAACCTCTTTTGGAACATTTGGACTACTAAAAATACTTCAGTTTAGAGAAATCACATGGCTTTTAATACCATGCATCCCTTAGCACTTCATATGTATAAATGAAATCCCTGGTTGAAGTGCATTTCCAGGTTCTCAATTTACTAATTATTGTTATTCAATAAACTTTAAATCTGAATGAATTAAAAAAATATATCAATTTTTGACAAAATAATAGAATTTAGAAATGCCTATACTAATTATAGAAGCATTAATATGAGATGTTTGCTACTATCGTAAAAAAACTTAATGACCCATCTTTACTAAAGTTCGAAGTTGTTAAAATACCAAGATATAAACAAAAGTAAAATAATAGGAATAATTATGGCCAATATTCTTTTCTCTGATTGGCCAAACCATACTCTTAATATCATTTTGGCCCATTTTTTTTATTTGTCTCATTGCATCAGCTATCCCCACCTCAAACCCACCAACCCAAACCCTACCAATCATGAAAAATAGGCATCAAAATCTTATTGATTAAACAAGTTAAGAAGGAAGAAGATTCTTGAACAAAGAACATACAGATCGTGAATCTTTGATATGTACAGAGATTTAAGGAAATATATGAATGTGAGGAACTAGCATTTCAAAGAAAATAAGTGAAATCAAATATTTCAGCTACTTTCGCAGGGATCTGATGTGGGTTTCCATGATGGGCACTCACGGCAGGTCAACGAGGACTAATCAAAAGTATGGAAATGGAATTACCGGTTCAATGGTGAAGATTAGCCTAAACAAGGCTGTCTGTTTCTCGTGTTTAATAGGATGTACTAACATGTAAATTGTTCCATACAAAAGCAAAATAATTTTTCTTCATATATATCAGAGAAAGGGAACAGTGATTCCGGGACTGCTCAAACAAATAAATTATTTATTGTTTGATGCCTTCCACAAATGAAATATTACTTGTCAGCTTATAACAGTAAAATCAGGACTGTCTAATGTTTAAACTGAAATTATCACAAGAATTTGAAACTTGAGCAACAAGATCTTATATTGATTACAAGAAAGTTGAGAATAACACACAAACATCACTCCTTAGGGAAAGGATTCTGGCTGCCATCTGCTCCATTTCCACCAAATGTCCAAACTCAGTCAAGCAAATTTCGCCAATCAAGAAATCGGATATCCAGCCACCAGTTTCCATTTTACTTTCTCTCATTTTTATATGTTTATTTAACAACTAATTGACAACTTAATATAGATTAGCAATTAAGTCTTTTCGCTATCAGAACAAACCCTTTAAACCATACTCAACATTATTTTGCCAAATTTTAAACTTGTTTCGCTGAACCTCGCTCCCAAGCACCCACCTCTGCTACCCTCATCCGTCATGGAAAACAGGCATCAAAATCTTACTAGTGAAACAAGTCAAGGCAAGGTTCTTAAATAAAAAACATATGGTTCATGTGACACTGAAAAATATAGAGATTTAAGGATAGATATGATTCGAGCAGGCTAAATCGAAATTTTACCATTCACAAACTTAGAAATGAGGAGGAATTAGTGTTTCAAACAAAATAAATGAGATTAAATATTTAAGCTACTTCCATCATGGCTATTGCTTTGATTTCCATTATGGATTGGAATTTATGGTTGGAGTATATATAAGAATTTGTCATCTTTTAGTGAAATTGGAGTGTTGGTCCCTGTGTTTCTAAGAATTCAAATTAGTGGCTCAAAATTCCTTTTTTCCAAGGTACAGATAATAGATTCCTTTTTTGTTGTACATTAAAGACAATGCATGATTGTGCGACAATGCTACATCGGGTATTAAAACAAACACAAATACACTTTCAGTAGCAGTAGGTCTACTTGGGTAACAAAGATACTCCCATGTATAGCAACCATCGAAATAAAGAGGCATGAAAGAACATATTCATTTAGAAGTGGTCACTAACACTGAATGAAATAAAAGTGATACCAGGTATGCTTATTTAATTAGTGGTCTGATGATTCAGCTATAGAAATCCTTCTAACTATTTCAGACAGACTTCCAAGATAGAAAATTTTCAATGACAAAAAGAATTTTGTGGGAATGAACAATTACCGGTTCCTCGCGAAGGTTTATCCAAAGTACACGAATCTGCTCCCCATTTATGTGAGCGCCAATGTGCTTGAGAACATTTCTGATGCCATCAATAGTTGGAATTGCAACACCATGAACAGGCAAAGAATTTGCCTATGGCAATGAGGGAGAGAGAATTGCATAAGCAATATGTTGGAAAATCTGAAAATATTGAGTGCGGTAATTCTGATTCTCTACGAGAATTGCATAAGCAATATGTTAGAAAATCTGAATATATTTTCAATATTGCCAAGATAAGCCTAACACACCCATACAAATTGATAAATAAGACAATAGTCACATGAAACACGATGCAATCACTGTAAAATATGGAAGATGCCAAGAAATATGAGATAGATGGGTAGCAATCTTGAGCTAAGAAATCAGAAAAGAGAAAGGGAAAACGAAAGGAACTAAGAAGATACATTGGCACATATTTATCAGAAAAACAAAGAACAAACAGAGGGTAAGCAGAATAAGGGAGAAGAAACCTTGCGGTAATTGGGGGCGCCGTCAATATGGGGAACCAAGCGCTTGTTGTGGCAGCCAGGAAAATGATCGCTCTTGAGAATGGTCTTCTTGCCTAGCACAGATCCATCTCTCTGTTTTATTACTTGCTCTGGCTCCTTTGGAATCGACATGCTTACCATTAATTGAGCCAAGGCAAAGCGAAGCGGGATTCTTTTCCTCAAGCCCCAACAACTAACCCTTGATTTACAACAAGCGCAATTTACCGCCAAGATTTCACGACGACCAGGCCTTTCACCAGTTGCCGGGGTGTTGGTGTTGTAGGGGAGAGATTCTTCTTTCCTAATGGGCCAACTAGAGAAATAACCAAGGAGGGGAAGGATAATTGAGAGTTGGATAGTAAATTAGAAAGGGAATTTATCTGGCGAGCATTTGCGTTGCTCACCTACCTTATAATGGTAGAAGAATATACTAGTCTTAGAGAGTGGCAATTCATTCAGTCATTCAACAAAGGAGAGCTCAAAAAACAGGGGAAAAAGCGAAGTAGCCTCAGCATCTTGGTTCGCTTTCGGGATTACCTCTCAGTTCAAAGTAGAAAGGTGATACCCACCCATGTCCCATGTGCATCAGCATTCCAAGCCTCCAAAGTGAAAACCGTGCGCTGCTACTACTTGTCCCGCAGGAACCGCTAGCTGCACAAAGCCACAGACTCGCTTCCAACAGATAGGGATAGGGGTGGGCAGAGGTCAAATACCCACATTGAGAGAACCCGCTCCAAAGACTCGGGTATCATTTTTTTATATCCGAGTCTCGATCCCCATTTAATAAGGGTACCCTCATTGAGTTCGCCTTAAAATTGGATATCCAAATATGAAACTTAAATAATGACCCAAAACCCCAAATACTTAATTAATTTTTTTTTAAAAAAATTAAATCAAAGCATTTGATCAGATATCGGATATCTTAATCTAATACCCGATAACTAACCTTCAAAAATTTGGATATTTCTTAATTACCCGATCGGGTATGAAAATAAAAAATACTCCACCTGAATAGAAAAAATTCAATGAAGTCGGATCGAGTACCCATATCCGAACCCGCTACCCACTCCTAGACAGGGAATATGCTTTTCGTTGCTTCAATTAGCATTTTTTTTTAATTATTATTATTATTTGACCTTTTTTCAACTCTCTTGTTGCTTGTACCACCAGCTAGCTTTTTTTTGGCATTTGACTCCATTGTTTTCAAGCTCAATTATTTTACTTAATATTAATCCTTGCTAAATTGTCGCTTGTTCAATATTTGGATCATTTAGTTATAACTATATAAAAATTACTTAAAAGTAATTAATTAATTTGAATATATATTTTTGTGATTGCTCCACACTTGTATGTTTCGCAAATAAGAACTCGAAATAGGGCTGTAGCATTTTTCTATGTTCACCTTTGTTTGATGAGAGTAACACAAGTGGAATTAAAGAAGCTAAGAATAATTTATCCATAGTAAAAGTGAAAATAGTCATTTCTCAGTTAAATCGTAAGAAACATTTATTCCCATCATAGCTTCAAAATGTAGAAGGATTACACTTGTAATTAGACCAAATCTCTTGCATACTCTTTATAATTGATCAAATAATTAAATTAAACTTATCTACTTAGCAAAAAGACGAAAATAACTGATCAGTACAGCGCCGTAGCTATAAATAGCTGCGTGTAAGTAGAATCATATCTAAAACTCACATATGTCGATAATCTCATCATCTTTCGCCTCCGAGGGCAACACTTCGCTCGGCATCATATTAATAATACGCTGTAAATGAGAACGCACAGTAGGCAGTGCTATTCTGGCACCAAACTGCGACCTAACCAAAGCAAAAGATCATTCAAGCTTCTCGTTTCCATGGAATCATGATTCGCCAATCATACCAGGTATTTTTATTTTTTTTTTCCCTGAAGATTTCATAACTGTCCCAGCATTACAGTCTAGCGTTAATCATCATTTCCACTTAGCATGAATGAGTACTACACATTCGATACTAATGACATGTATTATGCATACATTGCATCCAGTGCTTATTGTGACAGAATACGACAAGAGTATCCTAGTAAATTCCACATATATGATTCATCTCATGGCACTTCTAACACAAACTGCTAAAAGCATCACTGCATTTGTGTCCGTTCCAAAGGTTCATATTTCAAATCATGTCTACTCATAATATAAGTGTTAAAAGCTCAGGCTGAGGCGTCACGTAGCACATCCACATGGCCATACTCAGTGATCAAGTTTCTTGATGATGGTAGTCCCGCAACTACGTCTTCTTCAATGCCACACTCATTTGTTCCTCTTCTGATCATGAAGTATCCATCCTGCCATCAAATAAGATGTTTGATATTCAAAATTGTATCATATTCCACAAAGGAACTCATTAGCAAAGACTAGGTAAAGATCTCAAGGGTTCAACAGAGAACATACATCACCCCAGCTTCTATTCCACTGATTGGCCAAAAGCTGCGCAGACAAATCGAGTAAGTGCAGAATCCATCTATAATTTCATATTGAATCTTAAAGATCTTAAAAGAAGGCCATTAATTACCCAATAGTCCTCTCCGTCGTCAGTGGTTCCCCAGCCTATCAGCTTAACGGCATGACCTCCCATCTCATCACCTGTTATGTGTCTGTAAACTCCAGACTTGTAATGAGCAAAATCCTGCCGATCAAGAAAATTATAGCTTAGTTACAGTGGATGCAAATCTGAAAGCAGGAGAAAAGAAGACATGAAGTGGATACAATGATTAAGAGGTTAAACAAAAACCATGATGAATCGCCAAGGAATATCTCAAGTTTAAAATAGACTTAAGATAGCAATACAATCTTAAGGAGCCTTCGGCTGAGACATAAGCTGCCTTAGAATACAAACTTTCAAGCTGGAAGGAAATCCCAACAAGCAACAAGAATATGAATCAGACTTTTATCATTTCCATAAAGAATCAGAAATTCACATTCCTTTACCTCGTACACAGTGAATGAGACCTCAACCGGTCCATTCATGAACACTTCCGCCATTATACTGTATGGATCAGAAGTGATTCTATATGCATTCACACCAAAGTGCTTTGACTCCCCCCAGAGCAGGTTTTGTTTTTTGCATCTCTTCTCGCACGTAGGGGTTGGATACGCAGGTTCACAACCAGGATGCGAGCAGCCACTATTATCAAAGTAAGGATCACACTGCCAGAGAAAAACTTCACAAGTGTTTGGTATATGCATATGCTAGTAATAAATATTCAAATTGAAGAACAGCCAGAATGAAACAGCTATATCTAAGGATGGGCAGTTGTCCATGCAAAAACATATTTATTGCACAACAAATTAGATCAGTTATTAATTTGTGATCTAACATGTCTGCATGTTTTGAAAATACAGTAAACAATTTGACTCCTGTTTCACACAACAGACAATGCTAGCTACCTCTTCAGTCACAACACCATTATGGACAAAGTATCGCCATGCTGATATAGGGTAGCCTCCATCACAACCATCACCGCATAGAACTCCGCAGCACGCTAAGAGATCATTGACTGAGAGGGAAACATTCTGCAAAACAGAGAATGAAAAGAATAGAAATGCTTACTATTATATGTCTTTTATGGATACAAATTCTTAAGAATGGAAATTTGAGGTTCATCAATAAACCATGCCAAAACGAATGCAAAAGCGATCTGAGAGAGCCTCAACAGCACCAAAAGCCCAACAAGAACCACAATGTCCCTGATGAAAACAAACTAAAACAGCTAAGAAACTGGATATAACATAATTTGATAATAAACAAGGATAAGTTGTCGGACAGAAGTACGCACCTGATCTTTATTTGAGATATTTTCAATGACCACAAAATCAAATAGAGAGGGAAAAAGAATAAAAAGCGTTAGCACGTATCTGATGGACACATAAGTCAATAAGGACCGGGAAACTGACCAAGAATTTTCCCAATTGTGCTACATTGAGGCCAAGCTGTTCGTGCATCAAATGTTTGTGGCAACTTCAGACCTTTTCTATGAGCAACGACAGAAATTTCTTTTAGATCACCATGTGGTATCATTTTAACTCCCAGAAGGTGCATAAATTGGCCAACCTGGGGATCAAATTATTATCAGCGAGTCTGTGCATACAACTTTTTATTGTTATTTATTTACTTATTTATTTTGTGGAAGGAATGGAGGTTGAAAGTGGCTATGGTAAGCTTATTCGGAAAAATTCAAAGGCAACCAATTCTTTGCAGAATATTCCATTCAAGAAACTTACAGTATAGTTGGCAAATCGAGAATTCATAGAAGCTTTCCATCCCGCTTGAGCATTATCATTAATTAATTTAATGACAGACTCCTGCATGGCAATTTGCAGTTCAACTTGATAGTAAAATGAAAAGAATATTTCTTTCCATTCTTGTAGAGAAATACCTGAAGAATCTTATTATCAAGTTTTAGCTGAAGATCTGGTTTCCCTGCAATGACCTGCATTAGAGATTTTTGGAGCGATTATAACTACTTTGTTTATCCATAAAAACTCCTACAGTACGCATGAGTTTAGCAATGTGGGCCAGCTTTGAGAACACCAGACAATGGCAGAGACCAAACGGAACAATAAAAACTCATAATAAGCTTGCCAATGAGCAGGAAGTTTATCTAAGAGCCTTTTGTTTAATTTTCACTAATGAACCATAAGTATGATATGAAAATTGGTTCATAAGTATCCTGGAAAATTTTGAGGAAGGTCGTGGTTGCAATGAGATGGAGCAGCCGCATCCGAGATGGGAAGAAGAGCAAGAGAAGCAGAGAAATACATCCTTTTAAGATGAGTTGAAAATATCCCAAATTTCTCCTGAAAGTTGGGCAAAAGCATGTTCCGTCCAACAGCTGAAATAGTTATGAAGTGATAATCTTTAATTTCTAGTTATCATACTAAATCAGAACTACAAAGAAAAGCGAGGGAAATTGAGAAACATGTTCTCTTGAGATGGTTGAAGTATTGAACACAATCCCAAAAAAGTTGTTCGGTCACAGGAGCAATAGCATATTAATTATCCTAACCGGGGAAAAATAAACCGGTACTTTCTTTAGTCAGGCTTTCATATCCAGGGCTAGGTATGGCGAAAAGACATACCATAATTGGTCTACATAATTAATAAACTAAACGGAAGAGATGGTTCGAAGCGAAAATTTCACCGATTGTAGAAGCTGTTGACAGCAAGCAATATAAGACGCCCAAATGAATTGGATTGGATTATGAAAGAGCCGAGAACGAGAAAAAGACTACAACCTGTTCCTGAATCGTGAAGATAGCCTCTAAAAGTAGAACCATCAACAAGCAGATCCCAGCGCTGGACGTTGCTGCCATTCCTCCCTCCAAATTGAAGACCAAGACTCTGACAAAAAAGTGTGGAAATGGAGGCTTATCTTTGGCACAAATATCAATCAATTAGTGACCTCAGGTGACGTCACGCACATAGTTTTCATTTTTGTTTTTTTTCCTCGTTTTCTTTTAGCACTCTTTTTAGACTGGAATGGTCTGGGCCACCAGAAACTTCTTGCATCAAAGCGAAAAAATTGCCGTTGCTTAGCACCTTCAGGCTTCAGAGCAACACGCTTACGGTGAGAAATAATTGCTTCTCGTTTGTATCTCTCATGAACGGGTGCAGCATGTCTCCACAATCTTTAATATCGAAAGAAGTAATTGTTAAAAACGGCATTTTTAATGCAACGTCAAATGGGATGCTATTTGAATTTAAAATAACATTTGAGATACTCCAAGTATTATTTTGAGTCTAAATTTAAAACTTGTGATCAAAGTTCTAACTATGGAACCTTGACCCAAAGGACCATATTATTATTATATTTTTTATTTAATTTAATTTAATTAATGTAATAAATTTTAAAAATTATATTAATGTATGTATTAATTTATAAGTGAATTTTAATTTTATTATATATTTTAAAAAAATTATTTCATATATTTCAAAATTTTTAAGTCTAAAATTATATTTTTTATTTTATTTTATTTATTTTAATTAATTAAAGAATTTTAAAAAATATATTAATTTATAAGTAAATTCAATTCTTATAATTATGTATTTATTTATGTAAATTTTTATATTAATTATGTAAATTTTAAAGAATTTTTAATTATATTAAGTTATGTATAAATTTTACACATATTTTTATTTCATATTTTAAAAAACATTATTTCAAATATTCAAAAAAATTTAAAGTAAAATTTTATATATTTTTTACTTATTGGTGTTTTTTTTTTTAAGCAAGATTTACATCATCAAACCTTGATAAATAAATTGTACCAATTCATGAATTTATTTGTATTGTTCTTTTCTCTTCAAGCTTTAAGTATGTAACTTGCAATAAGTTGCTTAAAAAAATGATTTTTTTTTAATTATTTTTTTTCTTTTTTAAATATAGTTTTTTAAATTGAAATTAATTAATATTTGATAAAAATATAAATATAAAAAAAGTAAAATAGATTAGTCTAAATATATTAAAATAATATTTATATACATAAAATAATATAAAAAGTAGAATCTTGAATTGGAGAAGGAAAATGCTAATTGAGATGCTAAATTTTTTGGATGCTATTTTAATTTATGTGGCAAAAAAATAAACCTTAAAATAAATCCAAGGTTGGAGATAGACTCAGTAAACTATTTTTTATTACAATTCATATTGATGTTCTCGATGGTGGTCCAACAATATTAGGTTGAATTTGTTGGGACAAGTTGTTCAGCATATGAAATCTGCCAAGGGTGAACAGTATCATCTAACATCGGTTTAGTTAAAGCAAGCGTAAGAAATAAAAAGTTCCAAAATAGAACTGAAAATCTGTAAAAAGTGAAATAAAAAATAAATTATTTCCTCGTTTGAAGACAGTGCAATGTATACTTTCATAATTTAATTAGTAAAGTGTTGTGTGCATATAATTGGTGGGGGCAATAAGAAATTCCTCCTAATTTTTTATTTAACAATATTAACTCTACAATGAAACATAAAATACTGTAGTCAAATTATTTATACTCTTATTATTTTATATTATAATTGATGATATAGTGACTGGGAGAATGATTTATAGTACATTTGAGGTGTTTAGAGAGAGATTGAAGTAAGATTTGGCTATGTACCTGATTGAGTTGGTAGAGAAAATATCAATTGACAACAAAATATGAGATTATTTATACGTACGAATTCATAACTTTTAATTTCAATATAGAAATAGATGATATTGAGTGAATGATTTTCAATAGGCAGTTTAAAGGCAACCACCCTTAACAAGGTTTTATTGATGTCGAGCATAATATCAATAAAAATAGCATTCATACGACACATGTACAGTCAATTAAACTTACAGGGCCTTGCGTTGATTTAATCTTTCTTATACTATAAATTTCCTACTTTTTAGTTAATCGATGTGAGAGATAATTCTGTCCAACTACTAATTAGAATGAAAAGTAATAATCATGGCATTGTCATACTTGCTTAGTCAAAATACGAGAGAAATTATCAATCTACAAAGGAGGCTAAGTCAATTCAGCCTATAGAGCCATCTTTTCATAAAAATCAAGATGGTACAGTGGAAATTACGTTCAAAAAAGAAACGAAGAAACTGGTGTTCCTAGCTACTTCAATCCCCTGTATACTATCCAATCTACTATTCCAATTAGGATGATAATGGATCTCCAATATATACTCCTGTTGAAAATCCTGCCCAAGACATCGATCAACGCTTTCTCGAGATGATCCTAATGTTAATACTTTGGGACAACAATTTGGCAAATTTGACTACTTGGTCAAATACACTCTATCGTCTCCTACACCATGGCCAACAACTCATTCTAGTTGGAATGATGGTGATGATAGCTGCCGCCAAGATGATACAAATCTTGACGATCCGCCAACCATGACACCAAAGCAGATCATGATGTTTACTCCTTCCTCGTTCTCTTCTTCTATTCCAGAAACGTTTCCTCGAAAAGAAGTTCATACCCTGGAGTTCAAACATTCATGGAAGATCAAAAATCCAACTTCCAGAAATGCTAATGGGTCTTTGGTTGAGGTTACTGCTACAAAAGCAACACTTAATTGGTAATCAGAAAATGTTGTTGCTCAAAATCAAATGCTGCAGAAAATTGCCAAAAGCCAAGAACGAATTGAGGCCAAGATGGATAATTAGTTGGCAGGATTGATCCAAACTTTAAAACAAAGATTGAAACCGTCCATAATGATATTTTGCGTCTCTTTTAACAATCTCAACCTTTTTCCCACAAAGAACAGGAGATCAAACCCCTCAAAACCCAACTTAGATCTCTTGAAGAACAGTATCAAAGAGATTCCATATGGAGTAGATTAGAACTTTCTATCTCTACCTTTCCTATAGTGTCACAACCTCTTCATGGCTTGGAAAATTTTAAAAAAAAAATGCTTGGGGACTCTTCTTCATTCTTCACACCAGAAGATTACAAGAGGAAACACATATTAATAGTTGTCGCAAAACCACAAGAGGAAAAGGAATCTAGTCCTGTCACTTCAAAGTCGGGTTCTCATCAATTCATGCTGCAAGGTCCTTTCACTGTTAATGCATTAACAGATTTTCTCAAAAAAGCTACTGATTTTGAGTAAAATAAACCTAATAAACCTTGGCTAGCTCTCTTATCAATATCCAAAAAATGTTAGCGATCTCAGCGATTCAGAAGATATGTCAGAGGATATGCCATATCTTTATATGAGTCAACCTTCTCAGACCCTTGAAGAACTAGTCGTTGAAGATGAACCTGAAACCAATCAGCAAGGAGAACAAAGACACAAGGAACCGCACATCCAAGAACCTGATGATAGCTATAGTAATACAACGTCAAGATCCATGTGTCTTGGTATTCCACCTTCACAATAGCAACAACCTATACATTGGATGATGTCTTGGTATGTCACTGAACTTCAAAGACTAAATGCCACACTCACAAAAGTTATGAATGGTTTCACAGCAAGGATGACTAGTACCCTAAAAGAATGGTGGTATGCTTTGGGAGAATATAGACAGATCCAAGCTAGAAATTCACCAAACATAGAAACTTTCATGAATTATATCTATGTTTAGTTTCTTAGTCAATATCAAAACTATGTTGATGTGGCTAGAGAGGAGTTTTTTAAAATGAAGTGCTGTTCATTCAGAAGGAAAGATTTGGAGAAATATTTTCAAAGAATGTCACAAAAGTTTTATATTCTTGGTGGGATGGACAATCCAAATCTTAAACAGGCTTATTTGAATTTTATTCCTGAGTCTCGTGGTCAGGAAGCTTTAAATTTAATTGAGCTTCGAGGAAAAACTCTTGCAAATATTTCCTTGGGAGAAACCTATTAATTTGTGTTCAAAGTTCTTGACAGGTTATGCAACAATTGGAAATTCTTTAAGGAATTCCAAGAGATAGGAAATAAATTCTCTAAGAAGTGTGATCAAAAAAATTTGCAGATCAAGTGTAAGACAAAAAAGTGTCATTGTCCAGCAAAGTCTCACAAACATCATAGGAGATCAAAAAGGCACAATCAGCAGTGGATGCCTAAGAAAATAAGGCGTTTCGTTCGGAGAGAGTTCACCAAAAATAAAGGAGATAGATGCCATATTTGTCACAAGCGAGGACACTGGACGAGATCTTGTCCGAATAAAAGAAGGGATAAGATTCTCAAAAAAAAGTTCCAGCTCACACAGTGCGATCTTAAGCAAGATGATCTAGAGTCTATCTTCTCTAAGGAAGCAGAGCCCTCTAAACAAACTTTGTTTGCTCTTGAAGAAGTTTCTGATGATGATTCAAATTCTGGTCCAAAAAGTACTAAAGAAATGTTTCCAATTTTTGAGATTAAGATGATTGGATTGGCTCTTGCTGTACCATTTGTTCAGGTACAAATTATTCCTCAAAAATTTGATAATCCAATAACTGTTGTTGGATTACTTGATATAGGAGTTTCCAGTTCTATTCTTAATCCAAACAAACTTCATGCCTCTTTTTGGAAAAAACATCATGAAGTTTTTCAGGTTGCTAATAGTGATACACTGTCTATTGGTTTGATTAGTAAACCTATTAAAATTCAGTTTTTTCCTAAGTTATCTTTAACCTACAAATTTCTTGGTTCAACCTTACCCAAAACAGATATTATTATTGGGTTTCATATTATTAAACAGTTGTGAGAGAAAAAGGTCATTCCAAAACCTGAAGGTTTTCATTTTAAATCTTATTTTCTTCCCTATATCAAACCACGATATAATATTACTTTCCCTGTTGATTCCATTTTTTATATTCAAGTCAATCTAGTCAGAGATTATTGTGTAGAATCTCATTAAAACTTCCTTTATAAATGCACAAACCCTCTTTGGAAAAATCCAGAGTTTTTTATACAGTTGCCCTTCAAAAAGGATAAAAATGTTAATCCTACAAAAGCAAGTCATCCAGGAATGCCACCTGATCAGATGGAGTTGGCTCTCAAAGAATTAGCCCAGTTATGAGATAAAGGTCTTATTGAGTTTACAAATTCTCCATGGGCTAGTCAAGTATTCTATGTTAATAAAAGGTCAAAGCATGCTAGAGGTAAAATGAGACTTGTAATCAACTACAAACCTCTCAATTACTTCCTTGCAGATGAGAAGTTTCCTCTTCAAACCAAAAATTGTTTGTTTTCTAATTTGACCAAGGCCAACATATTTTCAAAGTTTGATCTAAAAGCAAGATTTTGGCAAATTGGTGTTCATCTTGATGACCGATATAAAATAGCTTTTTGCATTCCAAATGCTCATTTTCAGTAGACCGTTATTCCTTTTGGCCTAAAAACAGCTCATTCATTATTTCAAAAAGCAATGGTCAAAATTTTCGAATCTTTGTTCCCAAATGTTCTAATTTATATTAATGATATTCTCCTATTTTTTGAAAATATGAAAATAAATTCTTATTTTCTTAATCGTTTTGGAGAATTAGTTTGAAAATATGGGATTATGCTTGCTAAAAAGAAAATGATAGTTGCTCAACCAGATATTGAGTTTTTGGGAATTCATATAAAAGAAGGACAATACTCTTTGCAGCCACATATTGCTTCATAATTGCTCAAATTCCCTGATGATTTACAGTCAAAACAACAAATTCAATAGTTTCTTAGAGTCATCAATTATGCTGCAGACTTTATTCCCAAGCTTGTATCAATTATTAGGCCTTTACAAGATATGCTAAAGAAGAACCCTCCAGAATGGTCTTTTGCACAAAGGAAAGCAGTATGTGCCATTAAAAAGATCATCCAGAAGCTACCCCCTTTGCAAATTCCTTCAAACGGTACAAGAATCCTTTAAACGGATACAAGTGAATCTTTTTGGGCTACTATGTTGCTTGAAGAAATTAATGGGAAAAGGAATTTTTGTGGATGTAAAAGTGATTCTTTCGAGTTTTCTGAACAATATTACCATTCAACCTACAAGAAAATCTTAGCAGTCAAGAAAGGGATAAAAAAAATTTCAATTTCATTTGGTTGGTCATCACTTTCATGTTGAAATGGGTATGAATGCTTTTCCAAAGATGTTGAGTTTCAAACCCAACACTCTTCCATCTCGATAACTTCTTAGATGGGCAAAATGGTTCTCCAAGTTCTCTTTCACTGTAACCACATCAAAGAAAAAAACCAACATTCTTGCTGATTTTCTATCCAGACCTGCTCTTCTAGTTATTCCTAGAAATTACATTCCCATTATTTGCATGTTTTCTCCTTCTAATCCATCCAACGCCACTTCTTTTTCAAAATTTTCCTCTTAAGAGTCTCTCTCCTGAGCTTTTTGATTTAATTAAAACCAAAACTATTAAATCCAGAGCAAAGGAACTCATGTTAAAATACCAATCTCTCACTGTTAGGAAAACAGGTTTACATCCTTTTGGTGGTCTAGGATTCCATCATGATTTTCCTTTCTTTACTTTATTTAGTGTCCCTAATCCGTTTCATCTTATGTTTTCAAAAGAACTCTTGTGTTTATTTTGGTATATGCTAGAACAGTGGAAAAATGCTGTTGAATTCCTTATCGAACAGTTTATCAAGTGGTTTGCAGAACTTCATAGTGGGTGGTTTGATGATCTAGAAGAATACCCTTATCCCATAACGCTTCTTGAGTGGTTCTTCCCATTGTCTATTTGGATGAAGATGTTCAAGGTTGTTCAAATCAAATTAACTGGGAACATTACAGTTAATTCCTCTGTCATCTACATTCTCTCTAGACAAAGTTCTCCTCATATTCATAATTTACCATACTTCTATTTAGTCCAGGAATATGGGGATGAAATCAGAGAGCTTCAAAGAAGAATGGCAGAGTTCAATTCAACTATTTTGTTTCAGATCTGGCCTAAGTTTGATGAAGACGCTCCATGGGAACAACTACCAATTGATTATGCAATCAAGCTTCAAGAAGACACCAGAGTATATTTTGAACAATTCCACACTGAGACAATCAAAACTACTACTGATTCCATGTGGGGAGCATCTCAATCCTATTTCAACTTTGGATGGAATTCCTTTTCACATAATCAAATTCTACATAGTTCTGCTGCAACAAAGCCTTGTTCATTCTTTGTTGTTTCTGCTGCCTCCACTTCATCTTCCAAGGGTAAAGAAAAGGTAAACGATGATGACATGTTCATTGATTCCCAAGACCCATATGAATTAGACAGCTAGTGTCAATGGCGGGAAAAGATGGAACTTTATGTTGAATCTGACAACCCATTAGCAGAGATTCCCCAATAGAATAAATCTACTGCTGTTTTTGGTCCTTATCCCTTTGGCTTTTTGACTTAAATTATTGTACTAAGTTTGGTGTGTTGTCATGAATTTATTGTACCGAGTATGGTGAGCTGCATTATTGTACTATTAGTCTGTAAAAGTCAAAAGTAATTATACTAGGTGTCTAAAGTATGTCTGTAAAGTTTGATGGCTTGTTTGTCATTTGTCCAACATTGTACTTCTCAAATAGTATCAATCTCTCTATAAAATGATGGGTCTTGATACTTGGAAAGCAGAAAAGATTGTATTCCTAGTCTGAATAAAATTTCTAGTGTGTCTAAAAAAGAATGCTTATCCTATTTTTATGTTTTGTAATTCTATATGTTATCTTGTTTATTTTGTATTTTCTATTAACTTCAAATATTGAAATCACCTTCAAATCCCTATCATTTTTATAAAATTTGAGTATGCTCTGCAGTTGCCTGAAAATGATCCTTTGCATCAGAAAGAATTTTATTATCTTTATCCCTGTCTAGTTTCTTTCCAGAACTTTGAACCTGAACGAAGTTAGTATCTATCATAAAAGTACACGATCCATTCCTCTATGTCTAGTCCCAATGCAACTTAATCCAACCCCCAAGCCCTGGCCCTACTCACGAGCGCCCACCTCACCCCTCCACCCTTGGCCGCTAGCCAAGCACACCTAACTCCAACTCCATCAATTAAAATTGTCATTTTTATTTCTCTTATAATTATTATAATTCTTTTATTAAATCCCTCAAATGAAATTGTAAATGTTAAAAAATTGCAATTCTTATTCCAAAAATAAATAATCAAATTTGATTGACCAACAAAGAAACCTCCCGTTTGGATATGTTTCATTTTTATTTTTTATTTTTAATATTTTCAAAAGTTAAAAGTTTGTTATAACTTTAAAAATAAAAAAGATTATATTTGAATATTTTATTTAAAAATAATAATTAGTGTAGATATAATGTTAAAAATTTAGGTAATTTACATTTTTTATCTATAAAAAAACATATTTTTCAATATATACTAATTATTCTGAAATTATAGTAAAATTAAATTTGAATTAAATTGATATAATAATAAGATGATATAACAAGCTTAAGAGAAGTTAAAAATAAAAAAAATAAAGATATTTTAATAAATATATTATAAATTAATTAATTTTTTATTTTTAAATAATATCAAAAAATGAATATAACCTTTTGAATATATAAACAGCAGACGCCTAGTCTAGTACTGTTCTTCACAAGTGAAACTTGAGAGCGGCCGGGTGACACTTCCCCAACGTTGTGCCTGGACAACCAAACGCAGTTTACAAGGTGGTCGTCGGTGGTTTGGCGATTTGAATGTTTTGAGGACGAAGAATGCGCACGTAAACTCAAAATGAACCACGATGTCGAAAGCTAACAAACTAGGAAAAACAGCTAAGATGAATAAATAGAAAATAAACGACGTGGCTCCGTAATTCCAAGTTCAAGCAGAGGTTTTCCTATGTTCTATCCGTTGGACCGCCGTCGTCTTCGGAGTTGGAGTGCGGCCCGTCACATATATATGCTATTGATTGATAGTTCAATGAATTAGAATAGCTTGCGTAGATTTTTTACTGACTGACGGAAGTACGATGGTATCGTTGAAGGACATGGCCAGAGTGGTGAATGGGTTATCTCTGGTGGCTAAGGAGGGCGTTAGCCGCTCTCAGAGTGCTCAATTGGAATCCCTAATCAAGTCCGCCGTTCTATCCGCCGCGGACATAGCCGGACTCACCAAAGGCAAGCTCCGCAGTCTCGATATTCAGACAACCCAGATTGATAAAGCCAATGATGCTCATAGAGACACTGGCAGTGTTGTCTACTTCACGGATGAGTCGCCCGACAATATTTCCGCTCCCAAATCCGAGGCCCCACCAACGCTCGATACAGATGCAAGCGTACACCAAATTGTTACCCCCTCCACTTCGAAAGCTTCTGTGGATGTAGATTCCCAGACTTCAGTACATGCAGATCCACAAACTGGTGCTCCCTCGACCTCAAATGCCGCGGAATTGGAGGGGTCCATGTCTTCCTGGAAGCAGAGGAAGCCCAGGGAGAGGCGAGTTCCTTCTACCCCTTTCTCCAGAGCGATAGGGTAAGCAAATCGATCTTTCTACTCAACCGATATTGCGCAAATCAACCAGCTTGTTTATCTAATTTTGTGGAGCTTGGGAACAACCAAGTTAGGTTTAGAAAATATGAATATATGCCACAGTTATTAGGAGCTCAAGTAAGTGGAAATTCAAACCAGTCTTCTCATCCCTCTAATTCTTCAAAGAGTATTTATGTTGAAGGCTACATGAAGCGAAGAAGATGGTGAAAAGAAAAAATGCAGCACAATTATACCTTCTCCTTTACTGTGCCTGAAAACACAATTGAGACAAAGAAGCAGATGAAAACAACCATTCTGTTTGCAAATGAAATTTTATATGCTTCAATGAATGACACGATAATATATTAGTTACGATGAGGTTTCCATGAAGTATACTTGTCCGAAGTTTTATTTATTCAATGACCCTAATTAATGAAGATATATGACTAGGAGACATAGAAGAAAAATCTGTTTATTTGCATCAAGTTTTTGAGAGGATTCAGACTTATTCAAACTATTATTCAATAGAAAATAAGAGCTTTGGTTCTACTCATTGCAATAGGAATGCACAAAAGAGAAGCTTTTGTTGTCTGTGGATTTGGTTAGCATATGATATCTTGATGTAGCGCATGATGCTAATGATTCATACTTGACGAATATTTGGGCGAAAAAAAAAGAGAAACAAAAATATTGCTGCCAAAATACATGGCCGTTTTCTCTGTAGATGAACATTACTCTCTCATGTTGTTCACTGTTGGTCCTCTTGGATGGTGTGGGCCTGTCATGGCACTTCTACTAGGTTTAAGGATTAGGAGTGGCATTCATTTTATTTTAACTTTTTACTGGGAAACCTGTATCCTTCATTTTTAACTGGTCATTTTCAGTTATTGGACCTATCTTTTAATTAGTTCAGTTCTTTAACTGTGGATTCTGATTTACTTAATGTAAACTGTATATTAAAGTTATGCTTTGAGCTTCAATAAGTTACAGCTAAATGTTGAATCATGACAAAATAATTTTGGCATGAGTTTTAGTTTTATTCTTCGGAGTATGTTTGAAGGTTTGCTGGACTTGGAGCTGGTCTTGCATGGGGTACACTTCAGGAGTCTGCAAAGAGGATCATGTTCGGTACACCTAACTCAGATCACAACCAACATGCTCTTTCTCCATTCTTGTCTGAGAGAAATGCAGAACGTTTAGCTCTTGCATTATGCAGAATGCGTGGAGCAGCTCTCAAATTAGGCCAAATGTTGAGCATCCAAGATGAATCTCTTGTACCTGCTCCGGTATGTAAATGCATATTTGTTTAGATTATAAGTTCATGCATGCATATGCTGGTGTGCATGCTGCAAAATATTTGGCCCTCTCATTTCTTATGATATGAAGTCCTTCCTAATTATTTTTGCAAGGTACCAAAAGTTGAGATGTTTTCAACAAATACTGAAAGTATGATTTTGTATGGAGTGTTTAACCGGTTCATTATCCTATAATAAATTAGGTTTTTCTGATTATATGACAATGGATTCTGGAAACTCTTTGGCTGATTCGAGATTGAATATTCATAAAGCAATTCTTAGTGAATGATCCTATCCTGATTCTTAATTGTGGAAAATAATTACAACACTTGGTTGTGATGTTTCAAAGATGAGAAATAATGAAAAATGAAAGTTCAAAATAAGGGAAGGTTTTATTCATGCACTGGTTGGTTTAGTAGTGGAATTATTCTGATGATGGATGATATTCTTACATGAAACACCAAATTGGCATTATGTTCATACGTACTCAGGTTTTTGGAGCGTGGTTTGTTTATATGTGCTCGTAAGTTAGAAAATTTCTTTGACTAAACTTAGAGGGAGGAGAAGAAACATTTTTCCATGATGATCAGATGACTAATGTTGTGCATGTAATTAAGATGACTGGTCGTAGGGGTCTTAACTTAAAGATCTTTGAGTATGAGAGTGATAAGACATGGGGATCAAGTTTAGATGAAATACCATTGCGTAAGAACAAATTATGAAACAGAGATGATGGCAATAATTGTGTTTTGAGGAGTTCTAGCTTATACATCCTCCTCCAATAGTGAAAATTTGTTGTTTTTCTTTTTAAACCCAACATTTGGTTTCTCATCAGGAGGTACTTAAAAAACTCTGCTGTCAAATGGTAGTTTTTAAGTTTGATTAACTGTGCTAGCTCCCATGTGTTTGCAGGTCTTGGCTGCTTTGGACATTGTACGTCAGGGTGCGGATAGAATGCCGGGGAATCAGCTTAATCAGGTTTTGGGTGCTGAATTGGGTTCCAACTGGTCATCCAAGCTGACGAGTTTTGACTATGTGCCAATGGCTGCAGCAAGTATAGGACAGGTGATGATGTTAAGCATCACTATTTTATGCTTATTGTGATACTCTGTCTATGATTTCCAGTCAGTATTTTGCATTTCCCTTTAGTCTTAGAATAGATGGCAGGAAAAAAACATTTATGTTAAGAAGTTATTTTCTGTGATTCGACTAAAATCTAAATAACACTATGATTAAAGAAATAAATCACTACAAAACAGAACATAATTCTCATGGCAGGGGATGAGAATACAAAATCTATCTATACAGTTTCCAAAACTCATAGAAATATGAAGGGCATTAGCTCCTGGATTAATGATTCATGGAATTCAGCCAAAAAGGAAGGAATTAAACAACGAACTCAGTTTGAATTGTAACTTGTAATGAAACCCAAGCATTAGGGGCCACACCCAGAAGTCATTAATATCTTAAGAATAAAGGATAGTGAATGGTTGAGAAGGCCCTTCTCTGAAGTTGAGGAGTATTTTGTTCAGATAGAATCGATTTCTTTCTCATAAGCACTGTCAGTTTTTTCTAATTTGCATAGAACAAATTTGCTTGTCCCACATTCCTATGATGCGAGGTAAACAAATTGTGTACAATACTGTTTTCAGCAAGCACTGCCAATACTGAAGTCTGATAAATACTAATTTTTGAACCAAGAAGGATTACTGCGAATCATCAAAAAAGGCATGATACCAGACCACTTGTTTGATAACTGGGAATAATATTTTAAATAAATGAAACGAATGAATTAGTGCTATTTCAAAAGTTAAAAGATGGACTAATTTTTGAATAGTTAAAGTTATTGGAAAAGTCATCTGCTTTTGTTGCATTAAATTGATAAAATATTTCTTTTCCAATACTACTTATATATTCTTTTGATTCTAAAACTGTGCTACAAGTTTGTGAAAACTCCAAAGACCAAGATGTTTAGGACCATGGATTTTAAAATTCTTACTCAGATTGGAAAAGAGACAGTGAAGCTTCACCTTTCAGAAAAATTTCCATTAAAAAATAATTATATTGAAAATAGCGGGTCTTTCCTCCAAAAAGTTTCTTCAATTGAATACCTAGCTAATTTTTAGCTATCCCTGCAAATAGCGGAATTGGAAGGAAATAGATTGTGTAATAAACCTGGATGAGGTTTGATAAGGAGTACTCGAGTTGAGATTTAATGCAACTAGAAAGTGGCAGTAATGGTGTTATTTGATTGCCATAGAGAGTATCAAAATTCCAGAGGGCTTTCTGTGAGTTAAGCACAGATATGAATTCCATGCTTTTCAAGCATGAAGTCTATTCTAATCTGTTCATCTGTGTGTCCTATAATTTATTAAAGGGTTTCGTAGGATCCTTTTCACCAGTGACTGTCATGTTCCATCTCCTGATTCTTTTGAAATCACTTTTAGGTTCATCGAGCAGTCACAAAGGATGGCTTGGAGGTTGCAATTAAAATTCAGTATCCTGGAGTTGCAGATAGCATTGAAAGTGACATTGAGAATGTTAAATTGCTGTTAACTTATACAAATTTGATACCAGAAAAACTGTATCTTGACAATGCGATGAAGGTAAAATAATCACACTTCAGTATTTAGGTATCATGTTGCTTGCTTTTATAATGATTTGCAATGCATATCATGATCTGTGATTTTGTGGCCATATAAATGAAAAGCATGGGTTTTTTTCATGTAAAATTTTTGTGTTTCATTTGTGATATCTGGTGTTATCTTTGATTTTCAAAATTTATGAGGACCCTGTTGTAGCAGGTGCAAATCTGTCCTTTTACCTTCAAGAATTGGTCTTGTTGCTTGTTGTGTTTGAGCTGTCTTGGTGGTCTGCTTTATTGTTTCTAGAATCCTTTCTTGTTTAGGTTGACTCGATTATACTTGTAGAACTGAGAAACTGGAATCAGCCACTGACTGCTTTATGTCATTGGACATCAACTTTAGCTTACATGCAGTTGTACCCAGCTGAACTGTGCCTTTTAATGCACACAAAGTTCTTGTGCTTGTAAAATCTGTTCCTTGGTTGGAAGATTCTCTCAATTTCCTACTTTCTATAGAAGATATAAAACAGACAAAAATTCCATCGGGCTCCATTGTCAGAACACAAAGTAATTAGAAACTGTAAACTGTGTGATGATTAGATATTCACATTGCTGATCTTCGCAATCTGGTGTGAGTTGACTAGCTGTGGCAGTTCATTTTTGGCAATTAAGGTGTTGATTGTAAATATATGTTTGTTGTATGAAATGCAAAATGGATTGTCTGTTAAGGAATGGCCTTAATTATTCTGGGAGGATGTCTTAATTATTCTGGGAGGATGTCTTTCAATACAGGTAGTTAGGCATCTATGTCATGTGCGATGCAAGTTGAACAAATTCTCTGGGCATCTGTGAACTAGTACAGATAATCCAAGATCTAATCAAGGAACCAATTCCTGAATTTGCAGGGAAAATCATTTCGGCCAACGGACATGTTCCATGTTTTGGTTTTCTACTGTTAAGCATGTGTCATATGAATCTGTTTTTGTGCAAATACTCGTCTTTATCAGTCTGGATCATTACAAAGCATGTAAATGCTGCACATATGTTTGCTAGCGATGCTAACATAAACTGTTACAAAATATTTAGGCATTAATAAATAATACTTTTTAACCATCTAGCATAATAAGTTTTTAATCTGAAAACCTCAAGACATGTAAAGTTATATCAAACTGTAATATTCATGCACCTTCATGGAATGTTAAACTTCTCAAGGGAAACTGGCCTGCCATGGAATTTTTCCAAATGTTTGTGCTTGCAAAAGAACAAAAAGTTTACTGTATATGTGATGCCATGCAAGTGTGTGTCTAACAATTCCTGCCAGAATTCTTTCACAGGTTGCGAAAGAAGAACTTTCTCGCGAATGTGACTATGAATTGGAGGCCGAAAATCAGAAAAGGTTTCGTAGTCTGCTGACCAATACAAAAGGGTTTTATGTTCCAATTGTGTTGGATGATTTATCGAGTAGAAGAGTTCTAACTACAGAACTAGTTCATGGTATGTGCTTCTTTATCACTTCTATTTTTCCTATAAATGAAAGAAATTCTTTAGCAGTAAGATAAAAAGGATAATAGTAAAAAAATAATATTCTCCATAGCTTTATCCTGTGTTTGGATATTGGATTTAGTAGCAAATAGTAAAGAAATAGTTTTCTTGGTTAATTTTGAAGGAAATGTGAATAAAGTTCGGTATGAATCAAATTAAAGTTTACTAATTTATAAATTTATCCAGTCATATATTTTATTTTTTGGTTTTGTGACACACAATTACATTCAAAAAATTTTTAAATTCAGACTTGTTGAAAAGGAAAATGTGATGCAATTGTGTTTCAATCTTGTTCCTTCTATAATAAATCCTAGATCCAAACGGTGTCTATATAGATTGGTCCTTTTGCCACCTTCGCTTAAATTGACACTTCTCACATCTCTGTTTGAAAGTCTATTATAAAATTAATAACATATAATGCATAATGGTGATGTTTTTCTTTCT
>JACGDI010004607.1:51713-76700 GCA_014898725.1 Jacaranda copaia
TTTTCTTTATTATTCTTGCACCTTCCTTCCAATTATCAAAGTGATTATCAGTCCCTCTTCACGAAAAGGTTCCATGGTTTGGCCCCTATCAATGGTTAGTTGTGCTAGATTTATGAGAATTCATGAGTGCTGTTGCCTCTTGTTGTGATACTCTTTGGTGCTCTATAAATATGATGTGGTTGCATCAGTGTTGTTTATCTCCAGGGTAAAGGATATGATTATATCCCTATGATCCTTCATATATTTTTTATCTTTGAACTTAAAGTTTTCACAAAGAGTCATCCTATTCTAGGGTGTTTATGCAAGTTTGTCAGTTATCATTTTCATTTGTTTCTTTTTTGATAATTCTCTTTTGGCTTATTTCAAGCAGACTGATCCTAATTGGAGTAACTTTTTATACGATGAGGTGGAAAAATCAATCAATCTTATAGACTTTGGAGCAGCTAGGGACTACCCAAAACATTTTGTGGATGATTATTTAAGGATGGTAAGACGCATTCACTTTTCTCTCCATTTACTTTTAGATGCGGGAATAAATATTCTCATGCATATATTTTGAAATATATGCTAACTGGCGTGCTTAATGCTGAAAAAGTTTTCACGAGACGGATGACTCTTTAGTTGTGCCCTAATTAGGGCAATAGATGTAGAATTACGAAATAAACGAAAAATCAAATATGGAATGATAGATCACAACAGGATTTAATGTGGTTCGACTTGAATTGATAGCTTACATCCACTGTTGTATGAATAAGATCTGAATACAGAGATTTCTCGATTCCAAATCTCAATCTCATAACACCCATCTCTCTCGTTGCGTTTAATCACTCAATTCAAAACCCCATTCCTGTTGTACCTCAAAGTATTTTCTATGCTCAAAAAAAGATCCCACAAGAAAAAACCCCTTATACAAAAGTCTAGGTCATTTTTATCAGAAAATACTGAATAAAAATAAGATAGACTCGCGCCAGAGCCCCTGTAATCTGTACTCTGAGGCCGCAGCGTCAAAACTGGCACCGTGGCATCCTGGCCTTCTGGGCACCTTGCCTCCTTCTCAATTTTCCTCTTTGTTTGAATGGTCCAAGGTACTTCAACAGTCTCATTGTCTCATGCATCCTTGAGTTTTCACATGGTGAATGATTTTATATAAGTTCCTTTTATTATGGATATCTAGCATGACTTTCTTGTCTTAGTTGAGTTGTAAATCCTTCTTTCTAGCAGCAGATATTTTGTTACATTACAGTTTGCATTCAGCATGCGTGTGATAGTTGACCTGATTCCTCCCTCTGTAGTCAAAGTGACTGTGTTTTGATTCAGTCATATTTTATCGAACCATGGGGAGAATATGCTGAGAAATTTCCAATGTTATCAAAACAGGTTCTTGCTTGTGCAAACAGTGACCGAGAAGCAGTGATTGAGATGTCAAGGAGACTTGGATTTCTTGCAGGAATGGAATCTGAAATTATGTTAGACGCTCATGTCCAGGCAGGTTTTGTTGTGGGGCTGCCGTTTTCCAAGAGCGGAGGCTATGATTTTGGATCAACCAATATTGCCCAAAGCATTTCAAGCCTTGGGGCTACCATGCTGCGGCACAGGCTGACACCCCCACCAGAGGAAGCCTACAGCCTACACCGGAAGCTTTCAGGTGCTTTCCTTGCTTGCATCAAGCTTGGGGCTATTGTTCCATGTAGAGAACTTCTGCTTGAAGTTTATGAGAATTATCAGTTTGGTGAAGGTAGTGGTGAACTTTTGTCTACAGGTTCAATTTAGCGAGAGGAATAAATATGATTTTGAGTTAACGATTTTGCGATGTAAATGCATCACATTGCTTTCATCTCAGTATACTGTAGACTACATGAAAAGGTTGACCATGCTTAATAAAATGGGAGCTACTGGAGACTCTGTTTTTGAATGGATTTTGTTTAAACATTTATTTGAATTTTTATAAAAAAAAAACATTTATTTGAATTTTTCTTTAGTGTGCAAGTATACCTAATTAGTTAATGCCTTAGAAGTTAGAATCTCTCTTTAGTAATGATGTGTGCTCTTGCAATATAAGATTGTTAGTTGCAAAATTGAGATATATCACGTCAGAATTTATCGCTCAAATTGAATAACGCAAACGTACATAAATTCGTATATTGTGTAAAGTAAGAGTTGTGAAGGCGGCACTTTCTATCAAAAATAAAAAATTAGCTGTGGAATTTCTGTGCTTTGCCAATAAGCTTTTGTCCAGCAGTTCTACGATTTTTTTTTTTAAATTCTTTTGTGGATTTGATTTGTTATGTCTGTAGTGAATATAAAATTTTCATTTATGACTATTCAAATTTGAATGGGTTATCCCAAAAATTCTAAAATCAAATGAAGTAACAAAGAAAATTGGTTTAGTTATTGAGAGACTTATTGTTTGAAGTTGCAATTTTTTGAAGAAAATATTATAGAGAGAAAATAAGGTATATTTGGTGGCGGCCAGACAGAGGGGAAGAGAGAGACCAAAGAGAGAATAATAACTAGTTGAGTGGGGGGAACTGAAAATTTACCATTAAATAAATGCTCCTCCCTTGTCTCCTGTCATATGCACTAAAAAGAAGGTAAAATACACTCAGAATTGAGGTCCTGCAGTTGTCTGTGATATGGACGACAAAGAAGCCGAGGAGGAGGGGAATGAGGCAGCGGCGGTGACGGCTTTCATTCGGAAAGAGGTGGCGGACTGGGATGACGAGGCCAGGAGTCGTGCGAGATTCAAGGCCCTGAGCGGACAGAGGTCCGATTGGGAGCCACTCTACCGTTTCTGGAGGGATTTGATCCTCAAGGTTGCTCGCCACCTCTGCATCTTCATCATTCGCCCTTCCCACGTCAAGCGCTTCTGGTTCCGCCGAGCGGGCTTGTCTCCTTTGTGCCTTGACCGTGTCCTCCTCGAAATGCACGGAGCTGGAGACTTATTGCTGCCCCAACCTACTTCCACCACCACGCATCTCTTTCACATCTTCCGCAGGGCACTAGATTTTTGGGGGGCCAGTGATAGCGATAGTCTCCCTCTCACCGGAGATTACTACATTCTTGCGCCACTCTTAGAGGTCTGCTACTTCATTTCCCCCCCTTATTTCTCAATTTCATTTTCTTTTTTACCACTAAGACAATACTTAAGTACTGGTGGAACCTTTACACAGGAACAGGCCCTTCAAGTAATCAACATATTGTCGGAAAACTGTTGGACGACTTCTTGTGTCATCACCATGAGGAAGTTTAAGGATATTTGTCGGGGATCAAAGGAAGCACTTGCAATTTTGGGTTACTTGTCAGCACGCGGCAGAGCAAAGCTCCTCATCATCAAAAGAGCTGATCCTATAGAGGTAGTTTCCATTTCTGGTTTTCAAAGTAGATGATTTTCATTTTTATAGGAGTATTGGATGTTGATTCAGTAGAATTCTAGGATTAAGGTCTTAGTGGGATGCGGTGTATGTTTAAAAGTTTGTTACTGGAAGGACATATGTTGCATATCAAGACTCTGATTCCTGTAAATGGTGCCCATCTTGTGCCTGCAAATGGAGCCATGCCATTATCATCATCATCGGTTCAACTGGGACGAGTTTCTCTTATCTTCCTGTAAATCCTGGTAAATCAGTATTCTTGAGGTCTCTTTCCTTTTTCCTTTTTTCACCTTACAGGGTGTGAAAGTGTGTCTTACTCCTGGAGCATTTTCTAGTGCCTCAAGTATGGATTACACTGTTCTACACTTAACTTGGACTGCAGAAAAGCTTGAGCAGCAGCTTCATTTGATTTACCAGCGCTATCAAAAGTAAAAATCTCATTCCTTTTTTTGTATCCAGATGCCAGCTTGATGGATTTGTAATCAGCCTTAAGTAGGCAAATAGAGTGACGTTGAAAATCTCAGAGAATATTTTCACTAAGATGGTTCATATCATGCCTTTCTAGAATATTAACGCATATCCATGGACTTTTGCATGAAACAAACTGGAGATCTCAAGAAAATTTGCTTGTAACTTAAACTAGTTTCCAGTACTTGATATTTTTCCTTAGATTTAGTTTTTTCTTTTAGATGTAATCTCATTGCCACTGAATTGGGGCTCTATGCAGAAGCAGGAACTCAGCTTTAACTTCTCTTAAATCTGGAAACAAGAGAGTTGCCCTGAGATATGCAAAAGAACTAAAACTGGCCTCTCAGAGTAGAGAGAGATGCACTGCACTATTGGACCGGGTGGAGAAAGTTCTCCAGGTTATCACAGATGCTGAGTCCTCTAAAAAGGTTGGTTGATCATGATAAAATTGTTTTTTGGCTTCTTTTGTGTGACATAATAAGCTAGGGAATTCCTTTTATCAACACTTGGTCTGGTCTACAGTTGTTGAAGCCCGTCGTACCTCCATATGATATGGCCTGATATTTCATTCTTAAACAACTTAGTTCTTTTTTGTTTCATCATATTTACTCATCCCATGATATCCTGAGGCAGGTTTCAGAGGCCATACAAGGCAGTGCACGTGCTATACGGGAAAATCAAATCAGTGTTGAAGAAGTTGAGCTGTGTCTGCAGGAAGTTGATGAGAACATTGATTCGCTAAAACAACTTGATAATGTTTTAGGTAAGTTTCCATCGTCTGACTTCAGTGGTACCCGAGCCATGTTAACTAAATCAGGAACATAAGATAAGAGATAATATTGCAGAGACAAAGTTTGGATAATTACATCCAGTACCGGTGACATTTGTCTTCATGTAACAAGTGGAACCAGCAATTAAGGTTTTCTACGGAAAGTAGGCAAAACATCAATGAGATTTTAATTTTGCCATCAGTTGGATAATGCATGGGTTTGACAATTTTTTCAGAACACATTAACTTAAGGGAAATTTACATAAACCTTCATTCAGGTTTGGTCCAAATATTAAGAATCCCTTAGGGTTTCTGAAATTACGTACACCTCTCCTAATATTTGTTGACGCCTTGTATATTGCTACAACTGTTTGTTATACCCTTGGCATCATTATTTTATGGAAATGACAAGTTTTAAACCCCCTAAGGCCGTCCAAATATATGGAAACATTCCCACAAAATTGTCATATTTACACGTTCAGTAAGATGGGTGGGTACAAATTCTTTGGTTGTTATGTGATATTGTCCGGTGGTTTAATTCCTGAATAGAACTGAAATTTGTGCATATGAAATGTCAAATGTCCTACTCAGACAGGGAGCTTCTATGAGAATGTTTAGAACTAAATTTTCAATTTTTGCTTGTGTATCAAACTTGGGGTTCCAACTCAAAACAAATAGTTGGTTCATCTGCAGCATTAAATCTCTACTACCATAGTTTTGCAGATTACTTTAGTGGTGTCTTTTGTCTTACTTGATCTCTTCCCCTTCTTCCCCATCCTATGTTCAGTATTATACATTTGTTTTGTAATTCTCTTTTTACTTTGAGTGCCAAGTTGTTGGCTAAGCCAAGGTTCCAAAAGGTGCTTTGAACTCACCGTTGAAAGGAAATTGCATTTCACTCTTTGCTAGACTTTTCTTTAATCTATAGTTGAGTAAAAGCATACCTGTCTGACATTGCTTGATTGTTATTTTGTAGAATCAACTACGGCATATGCAGAGATACCTGATGAAGATATAGAAGATGAATTTAACGAACTGCAGCTGGATATTAAAAGTGAAATGAACCAAGTCCCAACAAAAACTGCAGTTGACAGCTCTGTAGAAGGAGTAGCAGAGGTTGCGGATGAAACTGATGCTTTGAGGAATGCTTTGTCAAATCTTAAGCTTAAGGATGGTGCAGCCATGGACTCAGTGGCAGACTGTTGTATAAAGCCGGTTGGCATGTCAAAAGAGGGCAATCTTGAACCCGCTTGATTTTATATTAGGGCTAATGAGTTCGTCTCTATTGTTGTGCTGTTTTCCAGTTTTTCTTTTTCTTTTTTTGTTCGTTGTGTGTGTGGGGGTGGAGGGAGGGGGGACTTGGTTGGACTGCGGTTGCTAACATTTTTTTGTTGATTTAATATGTGATGTATAACATGCATTCAAGAAATGCGAAGGAACATTGTAACCATGGATAAAGTGTAAGCATGACTAGTGCTGTCTATCTTTCTTTTTGGTTGTCTTTTTCTTGTTCTTTTTCCTTTTTCGTAAGATTCCTGGTCATAAAATTGAAGGACCTGTGTTATTCTATTAGTGGAAATATTGAAACTTGTCGGAGTAGTTTCGGAGGGAGAGAACCAGGGTGTGCTGGGAGGGCGCAATCTTCCAAAGTATTAGTGTGTTGTTATAGATTAAAGGATTGGGAAGAGCGGAGGGGGCCAGCATTTGATCTCTGAATATGCAAACCCATGCGATCCATAGCTATAGGCGGCTTTATCAGAACAACTCGGCAGCTTAGACTTCAAAATCTTCCAACACACGAACCCAAACCTTTTATGCTTGCCAAAAGTGCCGGTTTCCAATCATGGTCGTCATTCAATGAATCCCTCTCCTCACTTCTCAGGAAATTGCCGACCAATTCCAATGCGTACGAAGCCGCCAGAAGATTCCATGTGCTCCTCCTGGTTGGTGGCATCCTCAACCCAAACACCGACTTCGCAGCCCAACTCTTGGGTTCACGTCTGGTGCAAGTCTATGCCAAATTTGGGAATCTGGGGGAAGCCTTGCTCGTCTTTCGCAGACTTCACTGCGCCCACAACATTGCCTGGAATGCTATTCTGCGAGCCTATCTGGACTCTGCCCACTTTTCTCAAGCAATTCACTTCTTCAATCACTTAGTATTCAAGCTAGGCTTTGTACCCGACAACTATACATGCCCGCTTATCTTGAAGGCTTGTTCGGAATTATGCGCACTTGAAGAGGGTAGAAAGGTGTATGAGTTGATCCGTTTTTCAGAGGTTTACAGCTACTTTAAGTCCAATGTCTACACAAAATGCGCCCTGATAGACATGTTTTCAAAATGTGGAAGCTTGGATGAAGCCCAAAACGTTTTCGACGATATGCCTCAGAAAGAGAGAGACTTGGCTTCTTGGACTGCTATGATATGTGGAACGATACACCAGGGCCAGGGTCTCGAAGCACTGTGTTTGTTCAAGATGATGAGACTCCAAGGAATGCACCCTGATTCAGCTGTCATGGCTGCTATTTTTCCAGCCTGCGGTCGATTGGAAGCCAGGCAAGCAGGAATGGCTCTGCAAGGCTGTGCTTTGAAGAGTGGTCTCCACTCTGATTTGTTCGTTACCAATGCTGTCATGGACATGTACTGTAAACTCGGGGAAACTCATCAAGCTTACAGTGTGTTTTGTAGAATGCTTTCTAAAGATGTTATCTCTTGGAGCACCTTAATAGCTGGTTATTCACAGAATTGTCAATACAACAGGAGCCTTGAGCTTTACTCGGAGATGATAAATCTGGGCGTAAAACCTAGTGCAAGTGTCGTGGCGAGTATTCTTCCTGCACTTGGCAAACTCAATTTATCAGAACAGGGGAAAGTGATGCATGGCTTTATCCTGAAACAAGGGTTCGACTTTGACATTGTTGTTGGGAGTGCGCTGATAGACATGTACTTAAGTTGTGGCTTAACGGGAGAAATAGATATTCTACTAAGCATCTGGTCAGGTTGGGACATCATGATTTGGAATTCAGCAATTGCTGGGCTTGCTTGTGGTGAAAATTTTGATATGGCTCTCAGTATCTTTCGAAAGATTTGGAAGTCTAAATTTAAACCAAATTCCATCACTTTGGTGAGCATCCTCCCAATATGTACCAAAATGGGGGCACTGAAACAGGGCATGGAAATTCATTGCCATACGATTAGAAGCAACCTTAGAACGGCTGTTTCAGTCAGCAACTCACTTATTGATATGTACTGTAAATGTGGATGCCTAGGGCTTGGGGTTAAGGTCTTTGATCACATGATGGAAAAGGATATTGTTTCTTATAACACAATCATTTCGGCGTATGGATTCCATGGGTATGGAAAGCAAGCATTAGTACTGTTTGACGAATTGAAATCTTTAGCAGTGAAGCCAACTAAATCGACTTTTGTTGGACTCATGTCAGCCTGTAGTCATGCAGGCCTAGTAGATGAGGGTCGGTCTCTCTATAGTTCCATGATTAATGATTATGGCATACTGCCCAACATGGAACACTACTCATGCATGGTAGACCTGCTGGGTAGAGCAGGGCGCATTGATGATGCATGCAAGTTAATTAGAATGATGCCTGAGGAACCAGATGGTAATGTTCTGGGATGTTTGCTTGCTGCTTGTCGAGTTCACAACATGATGGACACTGCAGATCTTCTTGCTAAAGAAATTCTCCAAGATAAGTTGGAAGATTCCGGCTACCATATTCTCATGTCCAATATATATGCATCAACAGAGAAATGGAAAGATGCCTCAAGGTTCAGAGCTCTAATAAAGGAGAGAGGCCTAAGAAAACAACCTGGAAAGAGTTGGATACAGGTAGGTCACTGCACTCATATATTTCATGCTAGAGATACAACACATTCAGAGCTCAACAAAATACAACTAGTCCTGGAAATTTTGTTTTGGGAGATGAAGGAATGGTGTGTGGTGGATCCATGTCTCTCTCTGCCGTCACTTTGATAATAAGCTGAAAGAGGTTAAGTGTTGCTTCTGAGTTGTCTGACAGTGATGATGGGTACCAAGTTTGTTGTATTTTACCACTAAGAATATGTGTTATGAATAGTGGCTTGTAGAGTGGTAATATATATGATTTCTGAATGGATTCTCAACCCATACAATCTAATGGAGATGCATTTTGATCAGTGTTGAATTCTAAATCATTTATCATTTCTTTCATTTTTTCTTAATCCATTTTTTGGAGACAATTGGACATAGCAATTTTCATCTCATTTTGGACTTCACTTAACGTTGACACCCTGCATGAGCCAAAAGTATGTACTAACACTCACTGTTGTACAAGAGGTGAAGTGAAGAAGTGTAGAGCACTGCATTCAGCACCTATTCCTAATCTCAAAGCAATTGGACTGCCCATTGTGGGGTAGTAAGCTGGCAACATCATCTGTGTTGATGGTATACCCAATCCAGCAAAAATTAACATCTATTATACAGTAAACCAAAGGTACGTTTTAATATACATTGCTGCATGAAATTTGGAAGTGAAAATTTTGAAAGTCATACCTGTAATTGAAGCCGAAGGGATTTTAGGTACTGAATAGCTTCATCTAGCACAGAAACGTTATCCCTCTGTACAAAATCAATTAAGCAACTAAAATTAGGTGTCAATCGCATAGATGCGGGCTAAAATTGCTTATGATATTATCAATGGATCTACATCTAGAAATTTCTGACCTTGGTGCAATTAGGTATGAGGTCTTGCAGTACCCGCAGTCTCTTGTTTATTTTATCTCTACGCCTCTGTTTCAATACATTCCACAGTAGCAATAAATAATTAAATAAATACGTTCTTCTTATGAGAAACATATGGGACATCATAAACTTTTTTTCAGTGAATGTGTGTGTGTTTGTCTTAGAATGGCTATCTGACGAGCACGATTCACCTTCTCAGATAGTTTTCTCTTCAACCCTTTGGTGCCTGCAGGTGCGGGTAGCAATGCATAGACATTGTTGGATTCACCATCAGCCTGCAGGAAATATGGATATTATTCAATAGTTTGATATGTTGAAGGGGAAGCGTGCAATGAGATGAGATTATAGTTTCTCGATATTCATACGTGATAATCAGATTCTGACTCTCCAGTTTGCCGATAGTTTCTATTCGTGCCAAATTTCTTTGGATTAACGAATGCACATGGCGAGCATTCCGAAGGAGCTGTTGCCACAGGCCCTAAGGATGATGATTCTGTGTTGAGCTTTGGTTTGGTTGAACTAATGAAAGTAGAAAGGCTGTCGTTCCAGGAGAAGGCATTATCTGGTTGACTTGTGAGAGGAAGAGGGCCATTTATGCGACTGGATTTGATCTGGAAGCTGGCAAGAGAAGTTATCTGGTCCCGTTTTGTCAAGTTGTGGTGGATGAGGTAGGGGTCAAAACTTCACTACAAACTCCTTGTTTATCATGTGCTTCGGCCTCGGTAAAGGAGGGAATAAGCAGCAGCTTGTTAATTTATTTATTTTCTTATTATTTGACGAATCCAACATAGCCATTAAAGCAACAGCTTTCTGCCGCAAACTGGACAGCGAAAAGTACCTGCACCCACACCCACACTCGGCAACCTTATTATGCCCATCTTCCGCATGTATATGATGGCAAGGGCTGCTTCTTGCACTGCTGGAGGAGCCGTTGAGACGAAGCCTAGTGTTGTTGTCCTCCACCAAATTGCCTGTTGTATCGCCAGCTGATAAACTTCGTGTAAGAATCTTGCCATTCTCCCAGACCAGCTTCATAAATATATTCTTGATCAGGCCTGGCCTGCATACATGCGCTGGCTACTTAATTGGTGAATGCCCAGGGAGATCACTTTTGTCATCTTGCACTGCTGAAGCTGATGATGAACAAATATCCGTACCAACAAGACTCCACTCCCGCAATCACTCCTCCCAAGTCAGTCATTCTATCTGCATTTTTTGCTCTGGTATTGTTTGAAATTAAAAAGGGAATAGTGTAATTCACGTGATAACCCCTTGTGTTCACGTGCCTATTTGTTCTTCTGTTATATGTCTTTCCAACTTAAATTCCTGCAATTCGCAGTCAACCACTCAACCCTGGGCCTGGGGCCTGCTGGGGATGCCTTATCTGTTACCAATTTCTCTCCCAAGGTATCCACATCAACTGAAGGACCATTTTGTTATTGCCACACCAAACATGTGATTCAAAATCTACCATCTAGTCTAGCTATCCAGGAATCATATATTCCTGAAAACTAGTAACTGAAAAGCTCTATAAATTGTAGATTAATGAAAAAACAAAAAGGAAAGGGGAAAAAGAAAAAGAAAAAAGAAAGAAATAAAAGCAAGCCAATGTAAGATTCCAGATGGAGAGGCCCACTATTTACTCGCTATACTTTTCCATATTTTATTTTGGAAATGTTGAGTGGCCAGGATCGGAAACTCATCAGTCATCACCACATCATTGAGAAACACCCCAAGGTTACGTCGTTTATGTCACAAGCACCAGTCAGAATTCTTGAAGTTGTGATTACAAGATTTAATGAAGACCTCAATAGGTGCCAAATATATTTTCTTGATACTGTATGTCGCCAAAAAATAGGACCCAGCATCGAACAAATTCCTCACCTCCAACATTAAACAAAATTTATCAAATAGTAAATATCCAAAGAGATTTCGTTTTGCAAGGCAACGCCTTCGTTATGCCTATTACAATAGTCAACACTCAAATGAAATAGTTCAATTGATAACATATCAGGACAACATATACAAGGCTCATTTATTTCAAAATTGAAACAGACACACCCACTGATGATGCCTGCTAGAGGCAATAATTAATTCACTGAAATTCGTATTGATTATAGAAATTACCATTCAACATATTCTACGATTTTGAATTTTACAGTGATATTGCATAACATTACACCACATGTTAGAGAAACTCAATAACGAGAAAAGCTAGTTTGGTATTGACATTGGTAATCATGTATAATCTGAATGTATATCCATCAGCAAGCATAACACCTAATTAAAATACAGGTAGAACAATTGAAAGAAAAGATAGTAAAGCTTCTATTTTCCGCTGACGTACAAGTTTGATGATGAAAGAGCTTGGGCCCAACACAAGATTTTGTTCTGAGCAAATGATTATGGTTCATTTTGAGGTGTGAAATAAGGACTCGGTGACATTAGCTCTTAGCATAGTTCAGATATTTATAGCATCATGTCTAAGTCAAGAAAACTTCTGTACACTTGGCATCAAGACTGAAAGGAATTGTCAGCCAAAGGCACCATGTTCTACAGACTCGGCTACCACAAGTTTTAATTGAAGCAACTTCTCCCTGGCCAACTGCAAAATCGAAAACTATCTCATGTTATAGGAGAACCAGAGGTTACAAGTTTTTTACCTTTTTCTCGTGAAGGTACCACAGGTTACAAGTTCTGCTCATTAAAGAACGGAAAATCAACAATGATCTGAAAAGATAGCCTGCAATTACATTATGGTTGAAGCTCTTTATTGACACATTCCAACCTAAAGATGCGATGGCTCACCTTATGTGAAGATTAACTTGTTCATATGGCTATGTACCTCAAACATACAATGACAGAATAACAAGACCAACGACCTTGCACCTTAAGTAATGTTTGAAATTAACAAACATAAAAAGAACATTACAATTCAGAGTCCAAAATAACTTTGTTTCTTTTTTGTTGTTGGTTGCTTTCATTGTGTAGCAACTAGTGGTTAAAAGGGAAAGTTCCATATTCTCAGCTTCTCTTTTCAGATATGGAGAATCAAGACCTATATTCAAATGTGTTATTATTATCTTACAGAATTTACTATCATGCTGCATGTTAGGAGATGTCATTTGAGATACACTACTTCAACCATAAAATTTGGACAATCCTAGGACATAAAATTTGACATCTTCCAAATTTTAAATGAAACAAACTCACTTCCTGGACAGCATTGATTCTGCTTTCCGCATCATCAAGTTGAACCTTAATCTCTTGCTCCACTTGTGAGAGAAACTTCTTCTGAGCTGCTCCTATGAATACCGATTAAGAATTTATATAGGTTAGGATTTTGTCCGAGTTCAGCAAAGCAGCTGTTGTATGATAAATGAAATCAGTTCATGATTGTACCACAGCTGTTGTTTTAGCTATAGAAGTACACTTAACAGATGCAATCCTTCCTTTTCTTTTATTTAACTCAAGGGTAATGCTTCAAAAGTGAGGGAACAAGCAGTCATTTCATAATCAAGTTTGAAATCTTTAGAGCATATAATCAAGGTCACAAACGTCAGCAATAACTCAGAGAGGTTAAGCTGTACACCCGTGCTGTAATGTCTATCTGATAGCTTAAAAAGCAAGATGTTGTAGGTTAACATTACAAATTTGGAGCCTGATATGCTGTTCTTATCATGTCATTCACTTTTTTGTGGAAAGAAAAATTGACATGTTTGAAGTTGCACAAAGGTTCCCATGGATTCAACATAGTACATCTTAAGGATATATAGTAACAACAAGCTCCGCAAGTTTAACTTTAAAATTAAAAGAAAAAAAAGTTTAACTTTAAAATTACTTCAGTGATATGAAGTAAAGAAATTTAATGAACTGCTTGTTCTATTCCACACTTTGACTGACAATCCATGAAATAAACTAATCATAAAGATAAGAATGCTCATTTCTTCCATAGCAAAAGGATAAAAATTTATACTAGTCAAACATTGGTATATTGTCAGCAGAAAAATGCAGGAGGACCTTGTTAGGCAAATTGACATATAATTAAAATTAGAAAAGATCTTCCCTAGGAGGCAGAATTTTAATACTTTGTCTTTCCATGTTTCTTTTAAGCTCGACCTCATGCTCTTCTAGATCTTCAATTACACCATCATATTCCTTAAGGTGCTGGTCCACCTCTTCTTTGAATCTTTTATACATTCCAAGCAGCTGTTCCTGTTGTTCTGCTAGTAAATATAATACAGAGAGAACTGGTAAGAATAGCAAATTGGTGGCATATGACTGGATAAGCCTTTTTTTGGGCTAGCCTATAAAAGCCAATAGTGATACAGTCCACTGGCTAAAGGAATGACTTTACACAAACAGGTTTGAAGCTCCATAACTTTAAAGCAAGCAGTACAAACTTTTTAAGCTTGCAGATGAAAATGCCTAAAATTCAAAAAGAATAGAACTCAATCAAATTATCAGGCTTACTAAAACACACTTCTCTGATTATAAGCACTATGGCTTCTAAGCATATATGAACATATGTCTAAAATAGAATAGATTGGAACTAAAAGACTATAACTCAATCAAGTTATCAAGCTTAGTTTCTAGAAACACACACCTTGAAATCTAGACTCCAGCTGTTTCCTTCTCAATTGAGTGAGGATGCTCAGCTTTCCCCTGATACATGCAAGCACCATACTCAAGAGGAAGGCCTTTTGAATACACAACCCATCAGTAATTTAACTTACACATCTGTTTTGATCCGAGATTCAGCATTCTGCAGTAGCAAAAATATTTCCTCAGCAGCAGCCTGCAAAATTTCAGCTGATCTCTTGCTACTCATTGACTTTAGTTTGGCTTTAACACGGTCTAAAGCCATAGTAAATAGTGCCACTGCACTGAAATTTTGAGAAAGGAAATCATCAAAAAACATTTGGCAATACTTCCTTTTCATAAATTATTCTCTACTCAACAGAGACAAGAGTACCTAGCCAGGCCATCCTCATGATTCTGTTTCTGTTCCAAGTACATTTGAAGCTCACTACTGTCGCAGATCCCTGTCAATATGTGCAGAGGCAAAAAGAAAAATTACACACAAAGAAGAAAAGTATAATTTCAAGGAGACTCCTATAGGGATTAGACAGTTGTTTCACTAGAATTGATAAACCTCTGTATGACTCTGACACAGGACTATGTCCGGTCACTTCAGCATCTCTTTCATTGCCTAGACTTTTTTCAGGACCATGCATAAACTTCTCAGCAACACAAATTTCAGGAGATAAATGCTCTGATTCTCTGCAGCCTGCATATCCATAGCATGATATTACCATGTTTTTCAACACAAGAAGATTACCCTATTCGGTGACATTGGAGCTAACTGATGAAGCAAACCTAACTCATCTCACAAAATTTATAGACCAGCATCTGCTTTTCTTGAACAAGCACGCTTTGAAAGTTGCATGAGCAGAAAGTGTGAATGAATGAACATCATGTTCTTTTTTAGATCAAACATGAATATACCTTTTCCATTTTCAGGCCATGTCAATCATATTTCACTATAGTAGAGAAATGCCATTTTGATTAAGCAGAGCCCTTTAAAATTCTTTGATAAGAAAGGGGATTCCGCCCTGGCGGATGCGATGCAGTTGAAGATACAGCGAACTATGTGTCCGGTGAGGTTGAAGATTTAGCGGAAGAAAGACAACTCCACTTTCTAGCAAGACGCCAAATAGAGAATTTCAACAGTCAAACTTGGCGTCGAATCAGACAGTAGATAGGCTCCAATCCCATCGCCGAAAGCACATCTCGATCAGGATGAGAAAGAGCATCCATCATGTCCCAAAGTTCGGGATCAAAGTCTTATTTCTTATGATATGAATTTTTTAGTAACCCATAGCTTTCTCTAGATTGTGAAAAATAACTAAAGAAATAAAACAAACCACCAAACGTGTATACTCAATAATTACTTATTTACACAGCAGAGGAGTCAGGATCAGGAACATCACACATGAATTGCATATATTCTATGAAGTTTACATTCCAGTAAATCATGCATAATTATTATGGAGAATTGGAGAGTATGTATTGATCTGAGTACAATTCAAGACCATCATGCTTACCCACTGATGCAAAATTTTAATCAGGTCTATTATATCAACATCTCTACACACACACACTACTGCCTCCAGTTTTAATTGATATTCACCACAGGAAATATATATCTAAAGCAAATTAAGTAAAATTATCAGGTAGAAGGTGACAAATGATTGAAGTGTTGTGTTAGCGCACAATCATATATCTTATTTAGGAGGGAAATGTAACAGATTCGGTTTTCCTTCTCAGCCCGCCGGGGGGAGGGGGGGTGCATATAGAGAGAGCACAAATAGATGATGAAATGTGTTACTACTTCAATATTTGTAGTAACCTTTCAAATGTGAATAGTCTTCCGAGCTCTCAGAGCCTGTTGCATCGGTAGACGATTTGGACATCTGGTTTCCACTGTCTTCTTCCATGATAAAGCTTGGTTTCACAAGGGGACTATCATTTAGCTTGCATGTTCCATCCTTAAAATTTAATAAGGACGAACAAAATGTAATAAAACATGCAATAAAGAACGTGATCAGGAGTGCCACTTATGTAGTTCTTGTGAGTGAAATAATAAGGATACAGATGATCCCACTTGCACATTTGGTTTGCATTCAGCTGATTTTGAACTCAAACTTTTGAAGCTTCGAATGCCTTTCGTGTTAAATATGTTCTCAGCTGGACTCCGACCATGAAGTTTTCCCTGCTTAATTTTTGGTGAAGAGCCGGCTGATTTAATCTCAAAGGCAGGGGTTGTAGGATCTTGTACAAAATTCCTTTTGTTCTTCAACAAAGAATCAGCTTTGTCCTCTTGCTGATCCTTCAAGTTCGAAATTTCAACATCCAGCAGCTGCTCAACATCCTTCTGCTGCTGAGTCATCACATTAATTGGAGACTCGAAAGAATTATTTTTCTTGGCACCACTTTTTGGCTCAATAAATACATCATTTCTCCTGTCATAGGAACTGTTAGCAATAGAAACCTCAGTCCTCTGCTCCATTGATTTCTCAACAGGTGGTATTGATCTGCTCTTTCTCTCCTCTGCATTTTCATACTTACGATCCTGATGGGTCTCCACTCCAGGACTCTCTCTCAGAGTCTTGTTTCTCTTAGAAGGCAAAGAACCATCATTGAAATTATCATATAATCTTCCAGACCAATCTCCTTTCAATGAGAATATTCTCTTTTGTAGACATTCTTTTCTTTGGCAAAGAGGTTTTGCGGCTCCGTTTTTGTTATGTTTGTTTTTAGTGGAAGCTTTCTTCCGGGTCAAAGAACGAGTCATTGGTCTTCTAAAAGAATGTGTTTCAGAATCACTTTCAATTGTATCAGAATTTGGGTTTCTCTTTTCAATAGGACTGTGTTTTCCACCCCTTTCTTGATCTGGATGCAACTCGACAGACTGAGAGCTGGGATGGCGCTTGTTTGGTGTAGAAACATTTCCTAAGATCTCCCAGAGCTTCATTCTCAAGGTTTCATGGCCCCCAGTTTCTGTTTTCCCATCTTTATCTTCCACAACTCCTGGTTCAGTTGAAAATACAAGATTCTCTACATGCTCGGTGTTATTGACCTTCCCATTCTCCATGGAGTAAGTAGCTTTACCAAAATTCTTCTGCCTGCATTTATCAGATTCCAGGCCAGTTTTACCAGCAAAAAATTTAAGGGAATGGGCTGCAGACGCTTTCTCTAATAGCTTTGATCTGGGACATGTTCTGTTGGGGGCCGGGAAACTCGGAGTATGTTCTGTATCATGAACTGCAACTGAAGCAGATATTCTGGGGTTGAATGATCTAGTGGAAACCCAAGGGGAGGCATCCTTCTGCGCAACTGTCGCATGTTTTTCCCCCAGTGGAGTATGTCCTTCACGATCTTTCACACAATTCCCTTTGCTAGAAATTCCATTTTGTGCAATTTGCATCACTGCTTCCTTGATATCTCTTGTTTCTGCCTTGGAAATAGAACTAACCAGAACTCCTATAGAGATCTTCCTGGATTGACTGCAGCATATGTGGTTGCTGCTAAAACTCCGGGACTCATTCATTCGTTCCTATTATGTATAAATTATAAGCCCATTCAGGCATCCAGTCTGTAAACTCTCCTTAGAAACTGATAAAACATCTGAACCAGCTGGACTTACAAAATCTTGAAAATAAAGTTTTGGTTAAAAGCAAATGTGTATTTTGACCATAAGTGAATCAATTAATTCATGATAGAAGGTTCCCCACGGAGCACAAAAAAAAATAAGCATGAACTATATGCGATGTATGGAAATTTAATGTTGATGAGGGATCGAGAGTTAGAATACAGCACTCACCTCTGGAAGATTGGTCTCTCTATCGAGATCCATTTTCACAGCTTTAACAGAATCCGCAAGATCTAGAGTAAAAATTGGCAGGAATCTAAAAATCAACCTCTTGATGGCTCCTAAATGTTTGAAGGGCAACGAAATGATGCTCCGTAAATAGAAGTCATTACAAACTAGGAAATAAATAGCGATATACTCGACTTCTGTGCAAATATAACTGTAGATACAAAGAGATCTGGTGTTTGTCAGAAGGTGAGTGGGTGGGGTTGACTGTGTTCGAGTTAATTTCGGCAGATAAAAACAAAAATTAACCCGTGAGACTTTGAATTCTCAGCACCTTGGCTATGAAAATATCTTCAGATCTGGAATTCTTTGCAGAAATTTCAAGTATAGCGAACAGGAGCTCAGAGTATGATCTGAACAAATATAAATGCAAGGAAATGACAAATCAAATTCTTACGCATGCTAAATCGAAATTCCCTACTAAAACTGAGATACAACGGACGCGGAAGAGTTTGCTTTCTTACAGTAGCCAGAGTATAACCGTTCATGCTGTGCGATTCTGATGCAAGTATATACATGTAAATTTCCGGAAATCCTTTCTATTTTAATTTCGGATTTGAATTCAAAAGGTCGAAAAGAATTATCAGATATTGGAGGAAACTGGACTAGAGGAGGTAGACGATGTCGTGATGGACAGAATTTTAAAAATGAGGCGGGAGAGACAAATCCAGAACTCGTGTATTTCCCATCGTTAACGGCCACGTATGGCTACCGTAGACCATGTGCGCAGTGCGCACCAGCCACTAAGTGGGTGTTTGATTTCATTTCACATGTCATTTCACAAATTTTACTATTCTAAAAAAAATATTATTTTTTAATCATTTTTATTCAATAATATTTTTATTTTTATTTTAAAATATATTTTTCAATAACATATATATATCTTCTCCCAATAATTTATATATCTTCTTTTTATATTTCATTATTTTTATCTCTCTCCATCTACAGCATATTAAAACTAATATAATTATTACATTTCCAAATATTTCATCCAAACATATTTTCATTTTCACATAACATTACATAATTAATTTCATCAATTTAGAAATATTAAAAACTAAAAATAAAAATAAAAATAAAACCAAATTGATGCAAAAATATAATTTGATTTGATTTTTTCATGAAAAAATAAATGCATTTACAAGGGATTGTTTGGTTACATTTTCATACCTTATTTTCATATTTTCTATTATTTAAAAATAAAAATACATTACTTTTTATATATTTTCATCCAACATAATTTTTATTTTTATTTTTAAAATATATTTTTCAATAATTTATATATCTAATTAACTAATCAACCGAAAAAGTTTTACGTTCCAACAAGTTGAATTTTGTGTCCATAACAATCTAATTAATAAGTTGATGATTGAATTTTGATAAATTGCAACCTTACTTGCCATGTGGTACCCTAAGATATTAGATGTAATGTTTTCAAAATTAGATCAGACAAAGAACCGACTACATTATTGATTACTGGTTCAATCGGTATAATGTAATAAATATTTGTAATTTTATAAATATATATAATATAATTAATATATTGCAAAAAAATAAAAAATTTTCAACAATATCGAAATAAAGATTGAAAATGTTCTCCATATTTTAGCCATTTTTTCCCCTTCAAATGGTTCTTTGAAAAATACCATTTCTCTATTAATCAATTACAAATATATAATCTAATTCAAATAATAACACTCAACTATTTAATATTAATACAAATTATCATCATTAAAAATAATGTGGGAATTAAAAAATAAAAAAAATGAGCATTCTTGGATGGGAACTAACTTATCATTTTATTGCTCAAATGTTGAATATGATGAAGTATGGACTATGGAGTTGATTTTGTAATGTTTTCTCTTCAAAATTACAGCAGAGAACAATGAACAGCAACACGTAGGGATGGCAGAAGAGAGAGAAAGGAAAGGAAATAAGGAAAGAGATTAAGAAAGAAGCAATTAAGGATTTGAAAAGTGAGAAAGGTTAAAATTTAAAACCTAATTAATAGTCAACATCAACAATCAAAGCCGGTTGCTTAGTAATGTATGTTTTAAAAACTAAAAAAAAATAAAAAAAAAATTGATTAAGAACAGGTCAAATCAATACCGATTTAATTAATTTTTGACCGGTTAAGAGCCAGTCAATTCACAAGTAATTTGTTGGAGTGATTTGGAATGAATCAATCACTAACTATCAATCGAATCAGTCAAACCGATTCATTTGATCTGATTTTTAAAACCTTAATTAGACATTAGTGGCATGACAAGATAAATGTGATGGTGCGATTTGAATTCCGGCGTTGTACCGACTGATGGTACTAGTTAGACGCTGGACAAGATGAAATTAGGCCATGGGTGCAGCTAAAATTGTGCTGTGCGCTGCGCACTATTATGTGGGCAGATTGTGGCATGATGTGAGCAATATTATGCACAAATGTCAAATATTAGCCGGGGCGGGGCGGGGCGGCGGCAGGGGTTGGAGGTTGAGGCTGGCTATGCACACACTAGTACAACATTTAGATGGCAACATGATCGCTAAACTTAGATTGCATATGAAAAATAAAATATACTGAATATTAGAGCCTATAAAATAACACTATCCATATCTCATCATATTAATATATTTTAATAAACATATCCGATGGTTAAAAATTTACCACACACACCCAAATATGTATATTATATATATATATATATATATATCTATAAATCTAACACAAATACCCAAATTAAAAATCAAAAATTTTGCAAAAAGAAAAAAGAAAAAGGGCTCCAATTCGATTCGGACATCAACATAGATAGTAAATCCAAATATCCAATCCAAACTTGTCGTCCGTCCACGTGGAGATAAGTCTTTTCTTTTTTCTCCACTGCATCCCTGCAGGGTACAACATTGCCGGCACCAGTTCGCGCATCTTAACTTCTCCATTTCTGTCAATGGGTAGTTTTACCGGCGGCCGCGCGCATTTCACTGCTTTCAATTCCTTCAAGCCTCTATCCTCTCTATCCTTTTCAACCCCATTCGGTCCATTCACATTTCCCCGGCATGATGGCAGAATCCGGAGTATCCGATGCTCCATTGCCGAGGGTCCCGCAGCTGTTTCCCCTTCTTCGGAAAGCAACAACTGGCAATTGTTGTTGGACTGCGTGATTGTTGGGGCTGGCATCAGCGGCCTGTGTATAGCCCAGGCGTTGGCCACGAAGCACCGTAACACCAACGTGATGGTGACGGAGGCCAGAGAGCGTGTGGGTGGAAACATCACCACCGTGGAAAGGGACGGCTATCTCTGGGAAGAAGGCCCTAACAGCTTCCAGCCCTCCGAACCAATACTCACCATGGCGGTGCGTTCGCTATTATTATTTATTTTTCCCTTTTCTATTTTAAAATTTCTCAACCGTGATACACAAGGATTCTTTTTAGGCAGCGGTGAAGTTAATCCTTAAAAATTTTAAGATGGCAGGTGGAGAGTGGGTTGAAGGACGAATTGGTGTTGGGAGACCCAAATGCGCCTCGTTTTGTCTTGTGGAATGGCAAGCTGAGGCCAGTTCCCTCCAACCCTACCGATTTGCCATTCTTTGACTTGATGAGCATTCCTGGGAAAATTAGAGCTGGTTTTGGTGCAATTGGTCTTCGCCCGCCTCCTCCAGTTTGTGCCCCTCTTTTCTTTTGTTTTTTGTGCTTGTGCGTGTGCGTGTGCTTTACATGAGTTATACTGCGTTTCTTTTCATCTTTGAAATTGTCAAAGGTAACAGGGTCACGAGGAATCAGTTGAAGAGTTTGTCAGGCGTAACCTTGGTAATGAAGTTTTTGAGCGCTTAATAGAGCCATTTTGCTCTGGTAATCCTCTCTTCTTTCTATGCGTCCTTTTAATATGGCCTGCTTTGCTTTGACAGACACAAGCAAGGCCTTGTTTTTCTATATTACAGTTTTGGGAATTAGAGAAGATGGATCCTTTGTTTAGAGCTTGTTGTGAGCGTAAAAATGTTTTATAAAATGTTAATATTTTCTCAACTTCTGCGTCGTGATCTTTTTACTATATTTTTTACTATATTCCTTGTTAAATTTCAACAACTAGTCCTGTTAGTGCTTTGCAAGGTATAGACAACAATCTCTAGCCTCAATTTAGGCTGTTCAATCTTAAACTCAAAATGATCTCATACGTAAGCGTTGAAGCTTAGGACTAATTTGGTTATGTTTTATTTTCATTTTTCGTTGTTTTTACTATTTGAAAATGAATTATCAATAACTTATTATCATTTTTCTCAATATTCCAACTCATTTTCATTTTAAAACATATTTTCCAATAATTTACATATCTTCTCTCAATAATTTCTATATTTTCTCTCTTTTCTTCATTATTACTATCTCTCTTCTCTTACAACCTTTTCCACCTACAACTTACTAAACCCTATATAATCATTACTTTCCCAACATACTACAACTTACTAAACTCTATATAATCATTACTTTCTCAACGTACTATCCAAATACAAATCTATTTTTAACTTATTTATTTTAACTAACTTTTCAAATTTTAAAAATGTTGAAAATAAAAACACAACCAAACTAGCTATTAACCTTTTATTCTCTAAATTGCTCTCTCCAATGATGAATTTTCCATGTGTTTCTTTGACAAGAAATAGTTGGAAACACTTTCTTGGATGCCAATTGCCCACATCATATGTCTCAACTTTCTAACTGCAACATAGGGGAAATCTTAATCATATGCTCTCTGTTCCATGACTGACCAATTTCCTTTATCTCCCGAGAAATTTTACTACTTTCTTAACATTCAAACAAAAGTTTTTTTCCATTATAGGAAATATATTTGTGAGGGTGTACTTAGTTGATAAAGATAAAAGGACAATGGCACTTGACATGTAAACAAGCATTATCTATATGCACTTTAAAATGAATATATATGTTCTACATGAATGGAATTATTGTTTTGTTGAAGAGCTTTATCAAACCTTTTTGATCTCAATGTGGACGTGTGTAGCACACATGAAATAAACTCGAAGATTTTCCAGAGGCTAGTCGGAAGCTTTGGTTCGTGGGTTGGACTATGCCACTTGTCTTTCTAACTTCACATACAAACTTGAAGCAGTCACAGAAGTATGATGATTAATTTGTATTTTCTTCAATAAGTGAAGCAGGGTTTCATGGGTTGGACTACTCCACTTGTCTATCTAACTTCACATATAAACTTGAAGCATTCGCTCAAGTATAGTGAATAATGTGTATCTTCATAAGTTTCTTTCTTCTTTCTTCATTGCCTAACATTATCATATATCAGGAATAACTATGTATTTCATCCAAAACACTTAGAAACTAAGAACGCAAGGTTCATAATGAGGGCATACTATGTATTGATATTACGTTAAACTCTTGGGAAGGGGTGTTTGGAGAGCAGGGTAAGACATAAGACTATACTACATCAAGTGGATTACCAAATCCAATATAACTATCAGAAACACGAATGAGTCAACTGAACACCTGGTCTCTGCATCTCCACCAGCATTAGGTGCAGGCCTTTTCAACTGAAATGTGCAAGAGGAAACTGTCACTTTTCCCACATGAAGAAAGGTAGCATATCTGAAGCTTCAATAGAAAATATAAATTGGAATTAATTTGGAAGAGTACCAGCATTCTTGAGAAATTACTCAACCGAAAAATTTCAGATGGATCAATGGCTACTTTTTGGGAAGTGATGCACATTTCAATTTCACATGGACGAAGGAAGGCAATTTCCTTTAAAAGATGAGGAATGAATGAAAATGTTAGTTGTTCATTAGACATGTGGTTGTAAATACCAAAAATTGTAGGATATGCACTTAGTTGAGAGCAAATGTGAGTTTGGGTTGAAGGTTAAAATTTTCTACTTAAACCTTTTTAGCTCCACACAGTTTTTCCAAAGAAAAGCTTATTTAAATCAACATAAATTCCAACTTCAAATTCTACAGCCTGAGCCTTAATAAAATAGTATAAACAGTAGCTTATAAGATGTTTGAAATAAGTTCGGAGTTCAGATAAATATCCTCTTCTTATATTATTATTGCTTATTAGTGTCTCAAGGTCCTACATTCCGTTGAGAATGTTTGTGGTATTTCCAATATGATTTGTATGTTTTAGAGACAAGGCATTATATATTTATATGTCATGTTTCTCGTCTCATACAGGTGTTTATGCTGGCGATCCATCAAAACTGAGCATGAAAGCAGCATTTGGGAAAGTCTGGAAACTGGAGCAAAATGGTGGTAGCATCATTGGTGGAACCTTTAAAGCAATCCGGGAGAAATCCAGTAGTCCTAAGGCACCTCGAGATCCGTAATGATATGCTTACCAAGGCCTTGCTTTTGTTTTTTTCTGTTAATTGTGCTTGAATATTCAGAAAATTGATTGAGTACATCAGCAGGCGCTTACCCAAACCAAAAGGTCAAACAGTAGGATCATTCAGAAGAGGCCTGGCTATGTTTCCCAATGCTATTTCAGCTAGGTAGTTGTCATTCTTTTTATGCATTAAAAAGAAACAAACATGGAGTTTTCTTATTTCTGCATTTGGAATTCTCTGATTTTTGGCTCCCTTTGTTCAAGATTTTGCTATACTCTAGGTTTTCCAATTATTTGAATTCAAGTTACTTCTGATTTTGTTTAAGCCTCAAAAAAAGAAAATATTGGATATGGAGGAATTTTTGCTTATCTGATGTGTTAAATTTTCAATTGAAAATAAAGACAAAAAGGTAAAGTTGCACACATATTTTAAAATTCTAATTTCAAAATAAATGCAAAAATGTGAAAATGTGACTAAATAGTTCACACATTAGTGTCATAACACCCGTGCATAAACAAGTTGTCTGTTGGCAAAGAAGCAATATTGTGGCACAAGAGGCTGTACTTACTAGTTTCATATTTGTTTGTATGCATGCTTGTCTCATCTTTCTAGCTTGGGGAACAAGGTCAAGTTGTCATGGAGACTCGTGACTATCACTACATTGGACAAAGGAGGATTTTTGTTGACATATGAAACCCCCAGTGGAATTGTTTCCCTGCAGAGTAGAAGTGTTGTAATGACTGTTCCATCGTATGTGGCAAGCACAATATTACGCCCACTTTCGGTATGTTTTCTCTATATGTACTCATGACTTCTTTCTGATGTGTAGAAAAAAGGTATTACAGTGCGCAAACACACCTCCCCCTCCC
>JACGDI010004607.1:84839-150873 GCA_014898725.1 Jacaranda copaia
TTTTTTTTTTTTCTTTCCTTTTCTCACAAAGGAAACTATATCATAAATCTTTCTTGTACCTTCATATTTCTCGATTCAATTGTCAAATTTTCTACGATTTGGATTAATTGTATGGGCTATTTTTTTATACTGAATTTTACACGTGTGATATTTGATTTAAACTTATAAATGCATAGATTCCAGTGTCCAATTAAGCATATGTCGAGGATGCTATAATTTTGAAAGCAAAATTTTCTACTAATCATACTTAATTATTAATGACCTTAGGACATGTCAAAGACAAGTTATTCCACTATCTTAATCTCATATATTTGTTAAAACTTCATTAAAGAGTTATATTATCAACTTAATTGTGTTGAAAATGTATTGAGTACACATCATTTCATTAACGTGTAAACTCCGACAAAGTAGCTTTAGATGCGTTGAACATAAATTATAATCCTAAAAAATTGTAATTTGAAGTATGAAACGATTGTAGAATATTATCATGGTATAATTGGTTAAATTAAAGATTTTAGGAGCAAATTTAGACATATTAGAATAATACTAAATATGAATATTATTGAGTAAAATTTAAAATAAATAATAATCGAATCAAATGGACGTTAAAATTTAGTGCCCTCAAATAGTTTTGAAAAGAAAACTCAAATTATTTCAAAATAAAAACAACACAATATCCATCCAGTAAGTATAGAATTGATTAAAGGAGGAGCAATATTCTCTTTGAATTATATGCAGAGTTCAAAATAGATGTCAACTAAATTTAAATTTTGAAAACTAAAAACTCAATGTTGAAAACTCAAAGTACGATTCCAAAATTAAGAACAAAAAACTCAATCAGCGAGTTTGGTGGAAAATAGGTTGGAAAGTGCTATTTTCCAATTTTGGGGTGGCAAATGGACAATGAAGCAATTTATTTCAAACAACCCCAAATGATTGATGATGATTTCAAGAAAACAGACGGACGGCCCAACTCAAACATAGCCCATGTACTTTCGGATGACGGGCCGGGCCGTAAGATCGATGATGATTTATTTCAAATTTAAAAGAGCATTGGATTTCGACCGTTGGGTGAAAAGATTGATTTCAATTATTTGATATCCACTTCAGCAGAATCACTACCATTCTTCAGAAAAACAAAAACCGAAGAGTACTCTTGCTTCGAACAACTCCCTTTTCCATGTCCATTGCCTCATCCTCCTCCAGACGCCATGGCTGGCAACGCCCTCTCCATCCTTTACAGGTATTCATTCTCTCCCCGTTATCATTTAGTTTTGGCTGCTGAGGCTGAGCTATTTTTTCATTTTTCATTTTTGAATCCTCTCTCAGTACTGACATGGACGGCTGCTGCCTGTCCTTTGTGAAAATTTTCATCAAGGCCATTGATTTTCAGTCTTCTTTCTTGTTCTAGCCTGAAAACTATTAAATTTTGAATTTTTGTTGATTTATTCATAAGTTTTGTTTTTTTTTTTTTGGGTTTCTGGAAACAAACGTATTGCAGATTGTGGGGATGTCAGTTTTTGGTTTCCTAGTTGCGGCTTTTTATTGCTTGCTTGGCCTTTTCCTTGGCAACAGAATTGCCGAGATCGCTGTCAACAGTGTATTCTCCGTTGTGGTAAAATTCAATCCACCCACATCTTATAATGGCTGCATTCTTTTCTTTAACTATTTATTAACATGATAATTTGCTCGTTACTCGTATTCTGCAGGCACTTTCTGTTGCTCTTCTGTTTATTAGGTGTGCAGCCATTGATCCTGGTGATAAGAGCAGATTTCGATTTAGAAAGAAGAAGAGAAAGGGCAATACTATTGGGATTTCAAAACTTAACTACGGCTACATCTTCAGCAGGATTTTGTTGAGATTCTTCAAAAGGGTGGAGCGCAAGATCCTAAGAACTTGCATAAGAAGAAAGTACCTAGATCCTTGGAATACCAGAATTCAAATAGAGCCTCTTATCCCTTTCCCCCTGGTCCTCGAGGATGATTATCTCACGCCTAATCCAAAAGACGATGACATCTCATTTTGCTCCCTATGTGATTTTGAGGTCCTCCTTTGATACTATTATAGCTCAATTTGCATGAGTCTCTTTTAGCTACCTGATCAAAGCATTTAACTCTTATTCCTCAGGTTAACAGGTACAGCAAACATTGCAGGACTTGCAACCGTTGTGTTGAGGGATTTGATCACCACTGCAGAGTATGACACAATATATCTTATCCTAAACTACAGAAATTGCATCCTTCTTCTCTATCATCTTCTAGTAGTAATAGTAATGGCGGATTTTCTATATCTGTATTGTTTCAGTGGTTGAACAACTGCGTTGGGAAAAAGAATTACACAACCTTCATTCTTTTGATGATTTTTGTCTTGATAATGGTCAGTCAGTCAATTTCTTGAATCAATCTTTGGTGTATGGTTTTAGTTATGTTCCCACATTCACTTGCTAACTTGTAGAGGTAAATGTTGTTATTGCTTCAGCTTATTGTAGAGGGAGGAACTGCTATAGCAGTATTCGTGAGGTGCTTTGCTGATAGCAAGGGCATAGAACAGGAGCTAAACAGAAGACACTATGTAAAATTCCCTAGAGGAGTTCTTGCTGCCTTATCTGTAATAAATTTTCTCATTCATCTCATTTTGAAATTGTTCGTCAAGCATGGACAGATAGATGCATCTTAGAACTAACTGCCTTAGTTTTTCTTTACTCACTCACAGGTTATATTGTTTTCGTTGACGACCTATAGCACGGCTGCCTTGGGACAACTTTTTTTCTTTCATGTACTTCTTATCAGAAAGGTACAATATAATATGGTTATTTTTGTTGTTGATGTTGTTGATCTTTCTAGTACCCTTATATAGCAACTGTACAACCACAAATATGATAAGAGATTTAATCAACAAAAAGATCTTCTTGGCGTGTTTGAAAATGAATTGTTGCAGGGAATCTCAACCTATGAATACATTTTAGCAATGAAAGAAGAAAACCTGAACCAGTCTATGGAACTAGAATCGCTTGAAGATTCGGACTTTTCTTCTGATGATGACGAGGGTACTGACTCAGATATTTCACCTGATCAAAAGCCGGCATTTATATCACGGATTATACTCAAAAATGGGAAGATGCAACAGGTACATGCATATATGTGCAGCAGTAATGGGGCATCTTTTTTCAGTTGATGCATTCATCCACACAATTCTTACTACATAATAATAACAAACTTTTACAAGTTTCAGAACCCACAAAAGTTGGCCATAAGGATTGATGGGGAACCTGACACATCATCATCATCCATGTTAAACAAAAAGCATCAAGGCGGTTTCCGGGCTAGCATTGACCCATGGAAACTAATCAATCTGAGCCGAGAGAAAGCTCTACTTGCTGCCGAAAAAGCAAGGGAAAAACTTGTGAAAAGTAAGTCCATGTTAGAAAATAACGATCCATTGAGGCCCCTACCATTGGAAACAAGAAGTGGACCACTCATGAAACCAGACAAAGATTTAGCAGCAAGTGTAAGCATTGGAGGTGGGTTGGGTTTGACAAAAGGAGGAGGGAGGCTTTTAAGTTCACCACGACAGTTTTCTTCAAGTCCAAGAAGACGACTTTCCTGTTCTCCGCTACAGCATCATGCTTCTGCTGTGCCATCACCAAAGCACAGGTACAAAAGTGACTTTGATTTGAAGTTGACTCAAGTCTCGAGAGAACTTGAGACTTACATATCCAGACAGGTCTTGTGCTCTGTTTTGAAGAATGATCGCAGTGAAGCTTCTCCAAGATGAATATGGCGGCAGCACACGGCGTACAGCTTACCCTTCTCAGCCTTTGAGAAAAATATAATTTGCTTGTTTGTTTGTTTGTTTGTAACAGATATCTTGATTTATTCTTTCTTTCACATACACATTTATGTAAGAAAATGCAACGTTTGACTTGACTCTTTGTACCATAATTTCATCACCTAATTATTAAGAACTCGATCCGCTCATTATTATTCATCAAAAGAAAAGTCGAAACCAAGTCATTCTTCATGCAATGTTTCTCTTAACTAGTGCTTCAGAGAATACAGCCCAAGAATAGAGATTATTAGTTGACCTTTATGATTGATTCCCCTCTTCCAAGACAACCTAAACCCTTCCAAATAATTCTATTCAACCAGCCAACGCATTGACAATTTCATCCTTAAAACAGAAGGCCACCATTTGTTCATTTCCACAGCTAGAGGAATCCCTTAAAGCTTTCTTATCCAATTAAATTGGTCGATAACTACAATGGATAGTATGATGTTTCCTTCCTTCAATCTTCAAATACCTTTACATTTCAATTCTATTGATACAACTCCCAAAACATCCATAATATACAACCCTTTGTACTTCTATTCAAAATCTATTTTACAACTAATGATACAGCTTAAACTATAACAAGGACTCGCTTGCCTGCTGACCAACAGCTGTCGAAGAGGTCACTCGATTAGGATTGCCATAATCACTTCCCTTTACATTGGCATCAAGCTTAACTTCTTTCCCACGCTGTAGATTATTTTGCTCCTTCACCAACACTGGTTTGAACTGATAAAAATGAAGAAACATAGTTAGAGTGAGAGATATAAATGATTGTCAAATGCAGAGAGAATTTTCATTGTGTGGGGTAGGGGTGAAAGACCGGACACAAATCTTGAAGATTGAACGAATTAGACACTTTCCTATAATACCCTGCACTTGGATGGTGGAGGCACTTATACTGTCATAGGATATGAATATTCAAAAATACCTGGTAAATAGAATATATGACATTCCTTCTTATTCGTGCCATCATATCTACAAAAAGATTGTATCCCTCAAGTTTGTATTCAATGAGGGGATCCTTCTGTGCATATCCCCGCAAACCTACAGCTTGCTGAACAAATTTTAATGCTTGCAAGTGTTCCTTCCATAAACGATCGATGTTGGTCAATATTAGGAATTTTTCTGCTTCTTTCATCAAACCTGGAGCCTCTTTCTCCACCATTTCCTGATACAAGAGAGAATCTAATTCATAAGAGAAGAAAAAGAGCATTATTTATGAGGCAACTTGGTAAACGTTATATCAGATCTACCAGTTTTTCTGGTTTAAATTGGGATACCTAACGGGGTGTTTGCTGAGTCAACAGTGTACAAACCATTCTCTACTAAAAGGAAGTAATAGCATCACCAATTGGACTGACTTATTAAACTCAAGTCATTTTTGAGACAAATTGTTAGACCACCTCCATAGGAAGTAACGCTACAGAACACTAACCCGTTTCTGCAAATATGCTTCTCTTCCACGAAGGTGAAGATAATCTCTTAATTCCTCATAATTGGAGCATTTACTTTCTAACAAATCCGGGGTCAAATCGTTCAAAAGATAGCAGTACCTATAAAAAAGAACAAGCTAGAGTTTAAGAAATAGAAAACACCCATGCAAACACACAGATTTACATGGTTTAACAAAAAGGGCTAAATCCATGGACATCAGCAGATAATCGATCTCCATATACTGAAATTTCTGTTAGAAGGGAATAAATGATGTTCTCAGAACCTAACATAAAATGGATCGAGTTTTTTATATATACACTCCAGTTCTGAAATCCCCAATATACCCCTGGAAGCCAGATACAAATCATATACCTTAGGTCAGACAGACCCCCGTTACAAACTTAGGAGAGGGGTCACTAGTTCGAATAGAGACAAGCACAAATGTTAGGACAAGATTCAAGATCTCAGCAGTTCTTTGAGAGGAAAGAAAGCAAAAGGAAAGAGTAACATTTGAACTATCCCATAAGAGTTTTAACAAAGTAACAGGGATGATAAAGATTTGAATCTGCCCAAGTAGGTGATCACAAACTTGTCCATTCAACTAAAAATTAGAAATGAACATCACAACAAAGCCACGCAAGTTTTGAAACATATGATATGAAAATTTTACATGCTGCAATAAGTGACAGGAATAAATAAAGGAGGATTCTGCATTACTGCTATTGGCGAAAGACAAAAATTTCAATATGATGCATACAATTGACTTTATATAATTGCAGGTGTGAAGGATTCAACTTACTGCTGAAGTTTTGCTACAAGCTTCTCAAATTCCCAGCTTTCTCTAGGAGCATCAGAACCAATATTTGCCTATTACATTATTAGGAAGAAACAACAAACATTATAGCAGTTGGATCGAAAGCATAAAGATGGCATGAGACAGCACAGAGTCGAACAGATTTTCACCTCTAGTATATCATCCATTGTTAACTCAGCATATTCAATAAGGAGAGACTGAAGATCATCAGATTCTAAGGCTCGCCTCCTCTCTGTGTATACTCGATCTCTTTGGCTGTTTAAAACCTCATCATATTCGAACAGTTGCTTTCTGATGTCAAAAAAGTAATTCTCCACTTTTCTCTGAGCTTCATCTAGTGCTTTTGTCAGCATCTTGGATTCAATTGGTAAGTCTTCAACTCTAAAAGCTCTCATCAAGCCCTAGAAGTCACAATACTATAAACCTCTGTACAACTGTATCCGAGCAAGAAGGAATAAATGTTAGAAGCGAAAGAAAACCTGAATTCGATCGCCACCAAATATGCGAAAGATGTTATCTTCAAGACTAAGAAAGAATCGGGAACTTCCAGGGTCTCCCTGTCTGCCACTACGACCACGCAGCTGCATGCAGATAACAATATAAAGGTATAAGAACTAGAAGGAAGGTAAAACAGCACAGTTAAAATAAACACCGAGTCTCTTCACAGATGAGGCAATGCACCACCATGCCCAAATACAAGGAAGATATCAAAGTCATACCTGATTGTCAATTCGGCGCGACTCATGACGTTCTGTACCCACAACATGAAGTCCACCAGCTGACACAACCTATCATGACCACATTAAAAAATAGTGACTATAAGGTGTTTGAAGGAAAGGAATTCCGGGTTTGAGCAGAGTGCTTACAAGCAGCTCTTTTTTTGGGGGGTGCGGGGTAGCGGGTGTCGAGGAAGAAATCATATTTCAAAGAAGTTAGTTTTTAGAAATTTTATCGCTCATCCTAAGTAAATGGAATGGATTATGGAAGCAACAGAGTATAGAAACCCGAACTCAAAAAACAGAAGGAGCAGGAATTGAAGAGTAATGGATAGTAATCAATGGTTTTAATGACACTGTTACTCATGGATGCATAATGATTATATTTTTGTCAGGGTGGGCAAAAACAAACAGAGGGAGGAGGAGAATGGAGGGAAGAGAAATATAATTTTTGTTTCCTTCTATTCTTTCTTCCTTCCTTCTCTCTTTCTTCTTCTCTTTGTCATTTATAAGTCTGCTCTTCCATTCTATTTCTATAACTAGATTTGTAAAAGGGTAATTTTCTTCCATTTCCTTGGCAGTTCGTTTGTTAGGGTATATCGAGTTGCTTTAAACAATAATGAAAGTTGCATGCCTACTGGTTCAATATTGGGATGAAGAGTCAGCACATATTCACAGCTGAGCATAAGATATCTTTATTATTCCATGGATCAAACTCAGCCAGGAATCAAGCGAGGTCAGGGTGATCCCTAATAACTAAATGATAAAAGAAAGAGAAATAACTTTGTGAGGCCAACAAAATGTCATCATAAGGAAAAGCCAATATTTCTCTTAAGTTTGCACAAATTACCTTCTGCCTCTCTTCCTCTGTGTAAACCTTATATTCTTTAACGATTTCCAGAAATGCATTGCGCAGCTTTGAAATAACTTCATCCTGAACAGGACCCTAGATATTCAAGTTTCAAATGTATTAGTTATGTAAGTATTATGAGCAAATGCATATGCTGTGCTAAATCTATCCTCCAACTTCAGCCAAATCATGTTAAGCTATATGAAACCAGTATTTCAACAAATTTCACCTTTTCACAAGAATATGACAGCCGCTCTTCTGCTTCAAGTTCAGTCAATGACCTCTGACCCCATGTTTTGGCAGCCAACTGTACAGCTTCCTCAGCCAATTTGGAGTTCTCCTTGGATAGTGTGCAGGGAAATAGGCTCTCATTAACCTAGAATGTGATTGAGTGATATCAAGGTTATGATGATGCATACAGAAACAGACTAGATGAAAAGAGGATCCAGATAGATTAAATAATTCTAACCTTCCATGTTTTCATTGGAGGAGGTTTCTTTACAGAAACAAAAACTCCTTCAGCTGGCCTTACAACTCTGCATAAGTTTAATCAGTTAGCAACAATGTAAACATAAAATGGGCATTCAGGATCTTGCACATTCTAAATTGCTTCCTAGTAAATAGCAGTACACTTGCATGTGGATGCCCCAAACTCATCTAACTCTGTAAGTGTTCTCAAGTGTTAACACTTCATATACAGAGCATCATTTGCAGATATGATCAAAACAGCATATTTGAAAGATATTAGTCAAAGATTCTGATAGATTCTTCTTACCATGAGAAGCCTTTGTAAGATGTAGCCAAAAAAGAAGTGTCTGACAAAACGTGTGTATGCGAAGCAAAAATGTTAATTCAGGTCTAGAGATTGGTGGCTACATTATAGTGGACATTATAGCAGAAGAAGGCTATGATTCTCTCATCCATGATTTAACCAAAAGTGCTGATAGAAACTAACACAAAATATAATTTATACTTGGATATTGCGTAAAGTTGAGGCTGAGATGATACCTTGGCATCAACATCTCACGTAACTTCAACCTTGCCATAAATTCTGCATTACCACCAAGGATTATGTCAGTACCACGACCAGCCATGTTTGTTGCAATTGTTACTGCCCCAAGACGACCACTCTGAGCGACAATTTCAGCTTCTCTTTCCACGTTTTCTGGTTTTGCATTCAGAACCTTTAAAGACATTACATTAAATAAGATAGTCCCCCCAAAAAAGTAAAAAAGACAACATAGTTCTGCATCATTATATCATAATAGAAGCATAAAAAATATAAATCATTAAAATTGTTTTATATTAACCTCGTGCTGAACTCCAGCTTCACGGAGCAGCTCAGACAATGCATCACTCTGTTCAACACTAGTTGTGCCAACCAGCACTGGCTGACCTGTTTTGTTCATCCGAGATATCTCTACTACAACTGCCCGCCATTTTCCACTTGTAGCCCTGAACACTACATCTGATTCATCCTTTGGTGTGTGGGAAGAAGAAAAGTTACTAGGAGCTCTTAATTATAATGCGAGAAGTGAAAAAGAACAAAGAACATGAACCTTAGGCAAAATCCATTATCATTAAATTCACTTATTCTTCAAATTTCCTGGTTGAGAGAGATTTTCCAATTATTTTTCATGTCCTAGCTTTTTCAATCTAATTCAAATAAAAAAAAAAAAGCACGAGAAGATTCATCAATTTCGCAAAGGAAAGCATGCACGAAAAAGAACCTTTCTTATCATGGGCTTGTTTGTGGGAACAATAGTAACTTTGAGCTTGTATATGCTCTCAAATTCTGCACTCTCAGTAGCAGCAGTGCCGGTCATGCCACAAAGTTTTGGAAACTATATCAACCATCGAAGCCAAATATCAGAAAAACTTACAGCAGTTAGAAAAGAGAGGCCCCACTATAGATGCAGAAATCACTTAGTGAGACTGGACAAATTACTTAACAGGATACAAAAACCTGGAGAAAGAAGTTTTGGTAGCTAATTGAGGCCAAGGTCACTGTTTCATTTTGTACGGGCAATCCTTCTTTTGCTTCAACTGCCTGGTGAAGACCGTCACTCCAGCGTCTCCCCTATGAGAGAAATGCAATCAACTCTAAGTTTAATTCTCAGAACTAGGTGGAGGAGGGAAAGAAAAGAAAAGAAGAAAAAATAAAAAAAATAAAAAAAATAAAAAATAAAGAGAGAGAGAAAGAAGAAGAAATATCTTATGCCTACATTGATTAATTTGTAATCCAACTTCAACAAATATGAGGATTCTCTATCGGTATATCTTGAATCATTTATTTCAAAGCTACTAATAATATGAAGAAGCAACAAACCAAAAGCAAGATCAGTTATAGCAAAACAACCTATATGCCCATCATACAATACCTGGTAAAATTGCAATGGCATTAGAATCATATCAATCGACTGAAACACAAATATGGCGATACTTTATAAAAATGAAGAAACAAGACACAGTTGGCCCTTGCAATACGAAATCTTTATAAGCTACTAACTAGAACATCAGTAGAATTATAATCAAGACAGGAAGAAAGATGATTGAGCAAACAACCTTCTTTTATTCATATACAATGACCAAGTTTTGCACAAGATACCGATTCTAAATCTTAAAGTTCTCGATCTTGCAAATTTCTCATACAGGCTATATACATGCAGGCCAAAAATTACAGTAAGAGAGAGCGAAATGGAGACTCACACAGCAGATAGACAGTTGACAATGGTGGGATGGGGTGGAGGGTGGGGAGAGAGAGAGATGGATAGATAAATGCACTTCCCCTATCAGTTAGAATGCATATGCACTCAGGAGTTGTCATAAAGTTAGATATCATTTGTGTAAAAGATGGAAATGAACTTGTTAATTTTCTTTCTTTTTCTTATTCTAGGGGTACTCAAAATTAGGTAGTCACCTGCATTACTCGGCCAGTGAACTCATCTACTATAAGAACCTCCTTGCCTCTGATTATATAGTTCACATCTTTAAGGAAAAGTTCCTTCGCTTTTATTGCATTTAATATGTATGATGCCCACTGCTCTCTTGGATCATATAAATCTTTTACATCCAGAATTTCCTCAGCATCTGCATAACCCTGTTCTGAAAGTAAAACCGTTTTTTGTTTCTCATCAACCTGCACAAGTTACAACATTTTAGTGAAAAAGTTGTTATATCTCGACTCTGGCCACCACAGAAACAGAGCACCACCAATGGTATATGCTCAACTTCACAAATGACAATCAGAAACACATTAGAGGAACTGCAAATATGCTTGTCCGCTAAATATTCAATTTGGCAATCCATAAAAGGTTTCCTTATATTTGGCAACAGCACACTTGACTCAAACCAAAATAGCTTATTTGTTCATAATTTGTGGGATAACAAAGTGGTTACAAGAAGAAATAACCTAAGAATGGTTCTCTCCCAAATGAATTAACATCAGAAACAATTATTCCATTTAGTTGAATTTCTCACAGTATAATGTATATCTCGCCCAAAAGCAGCAGCTATCTTAGCAGCTTTATAGTATCGATCACTTGGTTTTTCTGCAGGTCCTGATATGATGAGAGGAGTCCTTGCTTCATCAATGAGAATAGAATCAACCTCATCAATCACGCAGTAATTGAAACCTCTCAATACAAGTTCATCAACACTCTGCAAGATTGAAATAGCCATTTCAGACAAGCATGCATGATGAATGTGTTTAGTATTAGTATACAAAGAGAATGTAAAATGATATATAAAGCAAAAAAATTGCTTACCGTGGCAAGATTATCTCTTAAATAATCAAAGCCCAGCTCACTATTTGTAACATATGTGATATCACAGAGGTAGTTTTCCCTCCTTTGTTCACTTGTCATGTTCTCTGCCATCATTAATGGAATGTTAGAAGGTGGATATATCATTCTTTAGGGTCAGAAAAAAGATCAAAATTTCTTGATCCTTTTCTTTGGCAAGAATCTAAGCAATATTATCCATCATAGTTTATGTTTGGCTGGGTAAAAGAAAGGGAAGAAAGAGAATAGTTTCATGAACATGTAGGATGAATTATGATGGGCTAGGTAAAAGCAAAAGTCATTGCATAAGAAGCATCATCAGGTGCTGGCCATCATAAGGGACACTTACAATTACAAATTTAATTATCTCATGAGCATGATATATTGTGCCAATAGCCAATTACCACGTTTAAATTGGTCACATACAAATAAGGTGGTCGTCAATTAACCGGATTTCCAGAACAAATACTGCCTCCGTCATAGGTGAAGTTAGAACACCAATTGGCATGTTTTGACCAGGATCTTGTGGGTTGTGGAAAAGTTATACTTGAAACAATATTGATATATATTCATAGACTTCTCTTAATATATTTCTATTCACAGCATATAATTAAGCTCCAGATTTGGGTGAATGAGAGCTTTGTATAAATTAATTAGGGAGGCTAGCTGTTGTAACAAAGGCTTCGCCATATCCTAATGATTATTCTTTACACCGAGAAAATTGGAAAGTGCAGTTTAGGTCAGTTAGCTGTTGTAACAAAGGCTTCCCCATATCCTAATGATTATTCTTTACACCAAGAAAATTGGAAAGTGCAGGTTAGGTCCAAGGAACATGAAAGAATTAAGAGGAGATGATGAAGATAAGTTAAAGCCAAGATTATGGATTTTATTTGGAAGAACTATAAGGTCCCATCAAGTAGGTGGTATAAACAAGTCACGTGTAAGACGTACGCTGAATTAAGCCAACCTTCAATCCAAGAAAACGTGGAACTTGACCAACCCATTCACAATCTCGTCTAGCCAAATAGTCATTAACGGTGACAACATGAACTCCTTTCCCTGCCAATGCATTCAGAAAAGCAGGCAATATAGCAACAAGTGTCTTTCCTTCTCCAGTTTTCATTTCAGCTATTTCTCCTTTGTGAAGAACAATACCACCTATGCAGCATAAGATACAAATGAACAGAAGTGAGACAAAAACTATTAGTACCAGAAAAGTTAGAAGACAACCAAAGGAACTGCCAGTCTGCCACTCCCCCACCCCACCCGTTCCACTCAAAAAATCATATATTAGTGAGTGTGACGAGGTTACCAGTATATATTTGGGCTCTCATTTGTCAATAATAAGTAAAAGGACTTCAGGGATGAATAAATCTTGAAACAGAGAACCAACCTATCAATTGTACATCAAAAGGGCGAAGGCCTAGAACCCTTTTCGAAGCCTCTCTTACTACGGAAAATGCTTCCTGCAACAAAACAAATTATTGGAAGCCAAATAACAGCTGACTTTTCAACTTTCTTATTTTAGAAATCAACTACAACACTTTTTGATCAAGAAAAAAGAAAAGAAAAGAAACACACGCGCACCACATAAAGGTAACACTTATATATATATGTATGTATGTATGTATATAATGGTTCTTAAAATTTTCTAAAGAATTAGCAGCCAGTGAATAACAATTTCTGAGTGGCCTTTCAACAGTTGAGCATAGAATATACAAAATCTTCAAAGTAAACGAAAATGAAGCATATTGCAAAACAAACTAAAATTGTCTGAACAGAGAAAACTTGCTGCTAAGGTAGAAAGACAAGTGGACATACAGGTAAAAGGGAGTCCAAGGAATCACCGCGTTTAGCACGTTCTTGCAAGGCAGAGGTCCTTTCCCTCAATTGGGAATCGGAGAGAGACGAAATCTCAGGCTCCATCTGATTGATAAGCTCTACGATGCTTGCATAGAACTGCCTGGTCGACTCTCCGGTGTCAGTGCCGGTCCCGAAAATCCCGCCAAGTAATCCACGCAATGCCGCGACTGGAGTGGGGGCGGTGCACAACCTCCTCCGCGGTCTAACCCTCGGTCTTCCTCTAACATCCGTTAGTTTGGGGTGTTTGAGTGGGAAATCGAACCCAAGCCAATTGCTGGTTTGTGAGAGGGGGAATTTGGGAGAAAGGGCTGTGGCGCCAACGGAAGGAGGATGACTGGCAGCTCGAGGAGCAACTGCCATCACCACCAGCGCTAGATTTAGAGAAGTGTTTCGTGAACAGTGGTTTGACGAAGGGAGGTGGGGTGGCTGGACTGCTTCAATGGAGTGAGGAGTAACAGATGAGGTCTAAAATTCACGGCAAAGATAGCAGCGGGGATGACACCACGTTACCCATTGTCCTCATCATAACTAAATAATAAGCAGCTCTTGTCCTGTTATTATTAATGGTAATGATTTTAATTTGGGTAATTGGGATTTTGCACGCTGAAAACATATTTAATAAGTATTTTTCACTTTTAAAATATAAAAATAATAAAATACATTCTGAAAATATATTTCATTTAGCAAGTTACATTTTAAAAATAATTTTTTTAAAAATAATTCAATTTAGATAAGGATAAAAATGTCCAAACACCTTATAAACAATTTTTTTATTATTATTTAATAAAGTAATTTTAGAATTTTACAAAAAAAGTTAAAATTATTGTAAAAAATAAAAAAGAAAATGACAAACCAAAAACAACCAAACTCATGCCTTTAACTAACTTTTCCAAATAAAATATAAAAAAAACCTCATGTCATCATTTAATCACTTTTATTTTTATTTTTATTTTTAATTCAATTTCAAGTCTTTTTTCTTATTATTATTATCTTCATTTTTCAATTCAAAAGTAATACTTTAAAATAACAAAGAGAACACTATTTCTTTTCAAAAGAATATTTCAATAAAAAAATTGCAAGGAAAAAAAAATTCTTACCATAATCAGAAGACTGAAAATTATTCCTTAATTTTCATACCCATGGCTCTGATGGTAATCAAAATTTAAAGCTAATTTTCTAATATTTTGAGTTTTGAGATGGTTATTAAATGGTTATAAAGAAAACCCTATATAAATTTGAAAATAAACAACTCTCTTTATTTCTTTTTTACACAAGTTAATTTTTGGGGGGAAAAAAGTGAAGTAAATTTCGCAAGTTGAAGTAAGAGATTAGCCTTATAAAGTGTTTGGATATTTTTACTCTCGTTTAAATTAAGTTATTTTAACAAAAAATTACTTTGAAATACAACTTACAAATGACATATATTTCTAAAGTGCATTATGCTATTTTTTTATTTTGAGGATGCAAAGTGGATTTTTAATGTGTTCTTATAATGCAAAGTGTCAATTATCTATTTTATTTTTTTTTAAATCAAAATTCTTCCACTCAAAATCTTTATCTTATCAAAATAATTACTAGTAACTCGTCCACTCAATATTTAGGAATATTTGTTTTACTGATGTTGTAATTTTGGCTAAAAAATGGAAATTTGCTTCTCCCGTGCCTCTCGCGTTTTGGAAACAATAACTCCCTTGTTCCTTTATACCATGTTTGGTTCATGAATTTTAATCAGAAAAAAAAAGAAAATGTCAAGAAAAATACTTTTGATTATTTGATTGGTAATGAAAATATTAAGAAAATAAAAATTTAAAGAAAAACATGGTGCATTTAAGGGAAATAAGAGAATATTCTATTTAAAGTACTCTCTCCTATTCTTATACACTTTTGTTGCTCCTTTTTTCTGATTCATTTCTTCATTATTTTCTTTAACAATCAAACAAATTTAAAATTTTATATTTCTTTATTTTTTTTCCTTTTCCTTAATATTTTCCTTTCCTTTCCTTATCAAAATCTTTAAACCAAACATAGTGTTAAAAAAATATCCGTAATAATTCTTCCGCGGGAGATTGTTATTCGCACTCCAAAATTTGTTATTTGCACTCCATTCTAAAAATTTGTATCAGGTTATTGACCAAAATATTCACTTACTTTTCAAATCAATTTATATTGATTTATAAGATAAATATACCCTTCAATATAATAATTATTACTTTCAACTTTGTAGTTTATGAAAATATTTCACCTCAACTTGTCTAACTTGATATGAAATAACAATAGATTTGGCAAATAAATACGCATAGGTACTCCAAAAATAGGTACTGACGGGTTCGATAAATTTACCCATAAGTAAAATTATCTATTTTTTATTGGATATAAAATAGTGGACCCATTACCCATAATTTTGAGTGATGGGTAACCCATAGGTACTGATATTTTTATTTTTATTTTTTATATTTGAAGATAAATTAATATGCAGTTTTAATTTACATAATATTATTCAAATATTACTTAAATACAACTAATTAAAGACAATTACAAATTTTAAATATTATATTGAATAGGTATTTAAAGTATGCCAAGTATTTTAGTTTGAAAAGTACAACTTAAATATTTAAACATCTATTGATTTTAAATTATATTACATATTGAAGTTCAAATTTAAATTTCATTATATGTTAAAAGTTTTTTAAATAAAAAATTTAAATACCACTTAAACATTGTTGTTACCATAGAAAAATGTGTTATATTCTCCAAATTATTTGTGAGAATTAGAGAAAAATTTAATAAATAAATATATATATATATAAATATTGTTGTTCTCAGCTTACCAGTAGTTGGGTCAAAAAGTGGCAGCTAATTAGACGGTAGGTAAAATTATTCGTATTTTATTGTATAGAGAAAATGATACCTATTATTCGCATTTTTTGGGCACCAGTGATATGGGTTTTTTATGTTAAGTCTAAATAACAAAATGTAATGCTCTCTTATTCATTTATTTCACTTTTCTAATTGAAATAATTTTACATGGTAGTTTTTACAAAGTAGAATAAGACCCACATTTGGAGTGTGAAAATACACTACGTTGTAGTAATGCTATTATTTTTCTATTGAAAGTTCAAAGCCATGTTTTTAGAGAGATGATTTAATTTAAAGATTTGACAATCTGTAAATTTTATGTGCTACATTAAGTTGACATACAATAAATTAAGGTTATAAATGAATCAAGATTATATTTAATAAGATAAAGAATAGTATATTAAGGGCATAATTGTCTAACAAAATTTAAATTAAGTAATATCTTAAAAATAAAGGGATATAATGGTCGATTTCTATAGACTCAAAATCAATTTAAGTGTCAATTTCAAATTTTAAAGTGCAAATAACAGTACTCTTTTTCTACTCAACTCTCGAGTAAGTGAAATTTGAGAACTCTTCTAACACGCACGAAATGATCCTAAGACGAATTAAATGATGTGATGCATATAAAATATTGATTTTGATTTTATTTCGTGAATTTTGTGAGTATTTTTTCCCCATAAAACAACCATCGAATTTTGTGGGGAAGAAAAAGAGATTCTTTTCCTTAATTTCAAAAAACCTTTTTATCACTTTGAAATGTAGATATGGAATTTAAGGTTATGATATATTAAAATAAACTTATCCACATTTCAAAATCCTATTAAGTAATGGATATCATGTACACCGTCAGACATTCGTATTTGAAATAAATGGTTATTGTATGTGTATAAAGTATTCCAATCAATTTATTCTTATAATGCATCCTAATGTTGTCTCAATAAAAATTATTTGATTTTTCTTATTTATATCATTGTTTTCTATTTTATGCCCCAAATTAAAGTAATATGAGGCATCATGAGCGTGGGCTATGTTACGTAAATAATTTTGCTAAGGTATGTATGAATGGTAAAGATTGAATATATTGTATGCTTTTATAATATAAATAATGCTGTTTATTTTAATATTCTTATCTTTATCGGCAGTGTTGATAATAATTTAGAGTTGGGGACAGATGAGATGATGGATGGTTTTAAATTGTGAGTTTTTGAAAGATTCTAATTTGTTTGTGGAAATTTAAGTTGGACTTGAAGTTTAGTGTATGACTAGTTGACAGAGTATTAAATATAATTGATCTTAATTTTATTTATCATTTGGTTTGTAGATAAATTATTTAAATTAAAAAATTTAAAAATGTATGTTTCATTTAGAATTTTTGATTTTGCTCTAAGTAATCGAAACAGGCACCTCAAAAGCAAACCAAGACACTGTAACTGTCTAACAAACTAATTCAAGTATATTCTTAAACTCAAATTTTCTTAATTTCTACTCTTATTCATCAAAACCAAGCTCAAAAAATCAGGAGTATGGAAATATTCACACACGCACCATATGAGGAGTTTGCACAGTCTACACAGATTCAGACTCCGAATCTCTCACATGATGTTGAAATAAATTATTCAATTTCTTAGCTATTTTTGTGCTCTAATATTATTTAATCTTAAATATCCAACTTTTAACCATTCTTTTTTTTTTTACTTTTAGCCATTATTATTTTAATTTTTTTTGTAAAATATTCTAAAAAGTATGGTATAAAAAGATTTTATAATATTAAATAAAAATATTCTAACAAATTTAATGTAAAAAGATTTTATAATATCAAATAAATTGTTTACATATCTATTAATTACTCTAATCAAAAGTAATTCGCGTACACCTAAGCAAACATGAAATTAGTGGGTGAATCGCATTTTAACTGCATAAGATAAGGAGACTTATTAATGGAAAGCTACATTCCCAAATTAACACGCTTCTTGGGAGATTAGACAGTGATGAACGGTAAATTTGCTGGTTCGAAACCCTAGCCCTAATCATCCATTCCAGAAGATGAATACTCCTGCCGGATTCGAAGACCCTCGAGCCGCCGCCAACGGCGACGACAGCCACGTCTCCAAGAAGCTCAAGCTTTCCTTTATAACTGAATCCCAAATTCGGGAGGAGTTTGCCCACCACCAGCCCGGCATCGCCCGACTCAACAACGGAAGCTTTGGTAGTTGCCCCGCCTCCATCATCGCCGCCCAGAAGAGCTGGCAGCTCCGCTTCCTCCGCCAGCCTGACGATTTCTTCTTCAATCATCTCCAGCGCCAAATTATCCACTCCCGCACCATCATCAAGGATCTCATTAATGCCGACCATGTTGATGAGGTGTCCATCGTAGACAATGCCACTACTGCTGCGGCCATTGTTCTTCAACATGTTGGCTGGGCCTTCGCTGAAGGCCGTTTCCAGAAGGGCGACGCTGTTGTCATGCTCCACTGCGCTTTCCAGGCTGTTAAGAAGTCCATTGAGGCCTATGTTACCCGGGCTGGCGGCTCTGTCATTGTGGTTCACTTGCCGTTCCCTGTGAACTCCAATGAAGAAATCATAGCTGAGTTTCGGAAAGGGTTGGCTAGAGGTAAGGCCAATGGCAAAAAAGTAAGGTTAGCTATAATTGATCATATAACAGCAATGCCGTGTGTTGTGGTTCCTGCACGTGAATTGGTTAAGATTTGCAGAGAGGAAGGTGTGGAGCGCATTTTTGTAGATGCTGCCCATGCAATTGGTAATGTTCATGTTGATGTCAAGGAAATTGGGGCTGATTTTTATGTTAGCAATTTACATAAGTGGTTTTTCTGTCCACCTTCTGTTGCATTTTTGTACTGTCGAAAATCACCAGTTTCGCCTGATTTGCACCACCCTGTCGTGTCACATGAATATGGGAATGGACTGGCCATAGAAAGTGCGTGGATTGGAACACGAGACTACAGCTCCCAGTTGGTTATTCCTGAAGTTTTAGAATTCATTAATAGGTTTGAAGGAGGCCTTGAAGGAATTCGGAAGAGGAACCATGATAAAGTGGTGGAAATGGGCCAAATGTTGGCCAAGGCTTGGGGAACAAATCTTGGTTCACCTCCAGAGATGTGTCCGAGCATGGCAATGGTTGGCTTGCCTTCAAGATTGGGAGTTCTTTGTGATGACGACACATTGAACTTGAGATCGCACTTGAGAGACCATTTTGGTGTGGAAGTACCCATACACTATCAGGTGCCAAGAGATGGGGAGATTGGAGCCGCAGATGTGGATGGATGTGTAACAGGGTATGTGCGGATTTCTCATCAAGTGTACAATACTCTTGATGATTACATCAGATTAAGAGATGCAATTACTCAACTTATCCAAGATGGAGTGACTTGCAAGATGCTTAGTAGAGAATGAAGCATGAAGAGGTGAGTAATCATATCATGCACTTGCACAACCTATGGGATACTAACAGTAAGAATCTGTAGTTTAGTTTTTATTTAGCAATTGAATTGTTATTTGGTGCATGTGCAATGTGCTCTACGCTGCAAGTAGTAAAAGCGTGAAGGAGCATTTCTTGTTGACAGAAACACACACACACACACACAGAGACATATATATATATATATCAGACAACGGAGAGGGATAAAAAGAAATCAGGATTGATGAATCACCGGTCCTTTGTGATTCATACCTCTTTTTGGTTATTGGCCTGATCCCTTTTCTTGCCAAACATATATACAGATGCCTACTGATGTTTGATGATCAGCTGGTAGCCCAGATCTTTTTCTACTACTTTATTTTGTAAATCACAAGAGTGTGCAAAAGGGTGAGGAAATGTCATGCACCTCATGTTATGTAAATTCTTTATAGGGACTCACAGGAACAGAGACGTGAAACTAGAAAAGTGAAGCAGCAAATTTTCTCAGTCTCAGCCTTGTAGCATTTTCTGTTATGGCTGCTTGTATAGATGAATTTATATGAATGCTTAAACAAGCTCAATTTTGAGAAAACTTAGTATCATCTATTTATTTGGCATAGAGTGTACATGTTTGGAATGAATTATTGAAAGGAATTGATGTAAGGGATGAATACTAGTTGCACCCCTCAACTATATTTTGCTAGTTATTGAATCACATTTTGTTTGGTACCTACAGAAAAAGACAGTGGCTTAGCTGCATGATATTTTATTTTATTTTTGGGTTTTTCTTTTCTGTCTGTGTGGTAAAATTTGGTTCAAAAGGAACTTGTGTTGAGTTGATACTAAGGTTTCTTTATATCCTCATATATCTACTTCGTAAAAAAAAATTCAATGGCACACCATAATATTTTTGTTATAACTCATATTACTGGTAGAATGTGATTTAGATCATCTGAACACTTTGCTAAAATATCTGGATTCTTAAATCTCAACAGAATAACTAAATGATGTTTGACAGATGAGTGCAATGCTTCCAAATTCAATGGCTTCCACGCTATCTTCACCTACTTCTATTTCTTCCCTTTCTTCTAAGCCTTTCTCAATCCCCACATATCTGCTAGAAGAAATAGCTCTCCTGCTCCTCCGTGATTCTTCGTGAAGTCCTTACCATCAAAGGGCAAGATGCTGATGAAGTGAATGTGCATAATGTAAATATAAAGATGACGACTAAGAACCTGTGGTGCATGCTTAAATCTGGCTAGACCTAGAAACACTATGAATCAAGTGCACTTGAAGATCACATCGTTTTTCTTGCAATGAGGTTAACTTTGTGAAGTTTGAGATATTAATGAGTCATTTATAGGAGCTTGAAAGATATTCTAAAATAAACTGACTTGCTGTTGAATATCTAATATTTGGAGCTTGTGAGCTCTTCCTTTACTTTCAAATACATGGTCGAAAACACTCATCAGTAAATTTGGATATGATTTCTTCACTCTCTTCATTTATGTCTGCTATTTTAGCATCTGGGGTGCTAGTCATTCAACCAGGAGATAGTAATACACTATTTTGAATTGCTAGGAGTCTAGGTTGTGTCTTGTTGGCTACAGCCATGTGGCCTTACTATCAAGCTGATTGACAATAATCTTTGCTTTTGCAGCTCATTGAAAAGTGGAGAATGTTTTGATGAATAAACTGCATTTGGCATGCTTGTATCTGTCTGGCTTGCCCCCAAGAATGATGAATTTTGGAGGATGCCACTGAATAGGCCAAGCAAAGACTATTATGTACGCACTGGAAGTGTTAAGGTTTCTTCTTTGAGTGTTAACAACTAGAAGCTAACATCCTAGTTTATGGGCCTTGTTTCGTGTACCTGCATTGTTCACATCAATAATGTAACTAATATTACTTGTCTTCTCCTTGCAAATTGAGATGTGAGATACTGCACCTTGTTGATGTGCTTGTGGGGTCTGCATTTTGAATGTGTTGATGCCTTCAAACATGAGCTGCTAGCCAATTCTGTGAAATGTTGTATGTATATAATTGGGTGGGAAGTTGGTAATATGATGTGATCGGATCCATATGCGGGATGCCCAATGAATGCATTGGTATTTTTGACTAAAGCTTGCATATGAATCCAATCCGTGTGAAAAGTTGCAGTTTAATATTTTTAATCATCACTTCTATTGTAGCATATCAATAATTGCAAGGCTATGTTCATTTTTCTTATCTTTTTATTTTTTTTTTATTTTTTTATGGAATTTCTTTCGAGTTAAAAATAAAGAAAAAAATTAACAGTAAATAAAAGAAAACATAAAAAAGCAATTTGGTAGGTTTTGGTTTTATTTCTAAAAATACTTGATGGAACTGTGATTCCAAACAAGTGACCCTCAGGTTTTGTATCAAGTTGGATGTTCTTTAATGGTAGAGTTTAATTAATATTTGTTTGACAATAGGCGTGTCAGCTGGACAACGATTTTGCTTTTCATCCGGGCAGGAAATACGTTAGTAATTCAAATTGTTGGCACACGCATGGAAGTTTAGTTGTTGATTTGACATCTGAAATAAGAAATATATGTTTGGTTTTGTAAAAGCAGCAGCAAAGAACATATGTTTGGAAAATGAAATGGATGTATTTGAAACAAGAGCTGTACTTTCAAAAGGTTTTTAGCCAAATACTTGGAAAGAATGAATCGGTTTTGGCACATTAATCTCATACGGGCTGGCAGGCCGGCAGCAACAGCAATAAATTTTTGTAATAGGACGGATTCACAATTCACAACTGGTCATTAATTCATTTAATTTGCTAAAAAAGGTAGTACTCAAAACAAGTTAGAGGTTGAACGCTTACCGAAAGCTATGAATAAAAGTGATGTAAGAAAGCTCAATAATGTACAACTCGAGAGTGATTTGTGGAATGCAATTTGTATGCTATAATAGCGGAACTGTGATGTTATATGGACTTCATGGCCTAAAGTAGAAAAAGAATGGGAATTGTTTGAATGGATGGCTTAAATGGCAACTAAAGAAAATTTCAAGAGTAGCTAATCAAGCTGGCCATAATTTTGATCGTAGATGGAATGGAACCGTTCCCCCAAATGTATTCGGTATTCCCCTCCTATGTATGGAGACATGAGAACTCAACACTCAACAGCTGTTTTTGTACCCTGTTCTTTATTTGATGAATGAACACTAAAGCACGACTCTAGTTGGTCGATTATCACTTGCAAAACTAAACAAAATCGTCTTTTGACAGGCCAACATCGCAACATATATCAGTTTCCTCTCAGCACAAAACGACGGCGTTGGACACTACCGGCACTGGCGTATATTTGGAAATGGCGGATGATGAGGCGCCGCCGCCGATAAGGCTCATGAACTTCGTTTCCGAAGACCAGGTTTTCCCTAATTCTTTATGTTGATTTATTGCTTCTTCCTCCTGCAATTTCTTTTGAGTTAATTCGTGGGCACAACGAAAGCATAAGATAATGAGCCATTTCAGTTGGAAGAAGCTCGGAGGACTCGGGGAGCTCGAGTCGACGATGGTACTGCTCAGAGAGATAGGTCCCTTTACGAGGTCTGCCTCTCGCTATCATATTTTCCTACCCTTCATTTTTTTTTTAAAATTAATAATAGTACACATACGATGTTATTCGTATGATGCATCACCATCATTTTGCGTTATGATTTTCTCATTCAATTACCGCATTTTAAAGTTGCAAAATGTCTTTGTTACTGACTCCAATGGTCTTTTCATTTTTGTTGTTATATTGCATAATCCCAGTGTTGTTATGGCTTATGGTAAAATGTGACTATTATTCTTGGCCAGCCCGCCTTCAATTGTAATGCAAACCGATCTCTTTGAGTTTAAGTCCTTGTCTAGTTCAACTCAACTTGAGAATTGACCATGTTTGTCTTAGGTCCACTTTTTATTTTTTTGTACAATTACAACGGTTGGTGACTGGTTACCAGCTCCATTTCACTAAATTTCTATGCTGAAGGTTACTGAACCATGTCATTCTTGATATTTCATTAGACTAAATGTGTGACCAATAATTTGAATGTCATTCCTGCTCAAACACTTCTAAATTGGTCATTTCTTTATTGGTCTCTCATCTCATTCATGTATTACTGTGCTCACGCCGCATGCTTGCGCATCTTGGTGCATGAGAGCACAGCTTCAGATTTTTTTGAGTTTTGCTTGCCTTTTGAAAATTATAGATTTTAAAGGAGAACAAGGATAAGAAAGATGCTGAATTCAATGAACGCTTCAAGCACAGTAAGTTCTTAATTTATGTTCTGCAAATAGTCATTCCCTTGAGTAATTTAAAGTGCCATGATGAAATATACTTTCTCTTGGGAAACATCAGTATAGTTTTGGAATGATATCATTCCAGAGCAGAAGAATAACAATGTTATTACCTATGACTAGAGTACTTGGTCAACTTTTTCCACATACTTGTCTTTCCCTGGCTTTTATTTTGCAATATTTTAGGTTATACAATCTGCTTATCTTTGGCTTCGTCATTCCTGCTTGTGGTTGACTCTTTTGGTAGCAACAATCTAGTTCTTTCTTTTGACAGTGGTTTGTGAAATTAGATTAATATTTCCTCTTGCAGGGCCACCAAAAGCTCTGGATGAAGATGAGACTGAGTTTCTCGATAAGTTAGAAATGGTGAGGCTATGTCTGCTAGTATCTTATTAATTCTGACAGAATTAATAAGGTTTTTAATTGCTTGGATGAAACTAGTTCACTTCAATCAAGACAATGGTCCTGTAGTTTTTTCTGCATTTGGCACACTGATGTGGGCTTTGTCATCACTGATGCCACTGCTGCCCTGCATACAGCTTGGAATTGATGAACCTAGTGCCAAACTGAAATGAACAAGCAAAAAGATTGAAATAAGAAATATCATTTATGGAGTAACACATGGCTTTAGAACCATGATTATTGGTTCTGTTCTGGCTAGTGCGCAGTCACAAGCTTAAAGGTCAGGTTCAACTTCAAGATGTCGGAATATTAAAGAATGGAGCTCCAAATTTCATAAATCCCTGAGAGGGGTATAAAAATGGCGTAGGCACTTTTACATATGTCTTACCGAGGTTTATTCTGTATGCACCTATATTTTCTAAGTATAGCTTTGAGGAAACTGGTGCACACTTTCACATGAACTTACTGCAGGATAATATTTTTTACTTAAGTTTCTGACTTGGCTTTGATTACTTCTTACAGTCGAGGAGGGAATATGAGCAACAGATGGCAGATGAAGAAGAGAAACAGCTGCGTAGTTTTCAGGTGTGTTTTCTATAGATTCTCACCTGATCATTTGATATTAATTTTGGCATATAACATAAAATTAATGTTATCTCCATTGTTGGCTATTTAGGCAGCAGTGGCATCACAGTCTGAAGTTGTACATGAACTAAAGGAGACACCTCCAGTCCCAAAAAATCAGGTGGTTGCACTTGCACATACAGCACTTGTGCTTATGCATTTATATATAACATTTTTCTTTTCTTTGGCTAAACTTCCAATAATGGAGCAGGGGCATTTTTGAGAGAGAGTGTTTCTTGCCGGATTTTGTAAGGGCATTAATAGACTGAATTTTACATTCACATGTGACAATTGATTTCTTTGAACTAGTTCTACTTTGAACAGTTACCACATTTTGGTTGCACTTTTGTGGAGTGCATTAGGTAGTGCAAGAAGAAAGCAGTCATACTATGATTGAACTCCATAGTTGCTGTTCCTCCAGCATGAAAAGTTCCCTTTATATATTTGTTAATAAATTAGTTTAACAATGATTATTATTTAGGTTCTCTTCTGATGAATACACTGATTTGCTAACATAGTTCTTTTAATCTAATCCGGCACACTTGATTGCACAACAGTAGTGAGTGAGCAAGAGCCGCTCAGAGTTGTCATAGTCAAGTATAATTTATGCCTTAAGTTTTGCAGACTGGTATTTTAGCAGTGTATCATTGTTGAAAATATCATTATGACAAGGGGGAAAGAAATTAGCCATAGTATTTAAACAGAAGCTGGAGGTGAGTGCAATGGCGGGGGAGAATGGGTAAACTCTGCTTTAGAAGAATCTCTGCTTGTGATTTGAGCTTGCAAGAATTAATCAGGTATCAACTTTGATATTGAGGAGGATGAATTTTTGAGATGATATGAGTTAGTGAAGGTGTAATCTGGTTATGCTCCATCGAGCGGCAATAGTAGCATGACAGCAAAAGGATTCAAAAATCACTTTATTAGCTTCAATGGTTTTAGTCACGAAAGAATTCTATCCATCCTTCTATAGAGAAGAGGTGGTAGCCTTGTGCATTCATAAAATTTGAATAATCTATGAGTAAATGGATTCTTGCTAGTTCAGAATTGATCGTGATTGTTGGATGCCAAAATGTAAAGTTACGAATTTCACTACTTGTCCTTCTTTTGGATGTATAACTGAAACATTGACAATTGAGAAGCTAAAATTATTAATGTGGAGAAAGCTGAAGTATAGGTGAGTTATATGCATGCCATGGTGAAGTTGATATTTAGAAAGTCTACCATGAAGCCTCCAAATGTGGATTTGGTGGTGGACTTTGGTGCTGAATATGTGGTGAATGAGTTTGGTATATTTTAGAGGTGATGAAGAAAGAACCATTAGATAGTAAGCTTCAACAATTAGGAGCTGCAAGTACTTGAAGAATTAGTGTTCCTAAAAATCACTTAAATAGTAAATCCTAGACTAAATTTGCGATGTCATTGTATCTTTCACTCTGGGAAAGATGGTTGCAGTCAAAAGGTAGGTGGTTGTTGGGTCTCAAATCCCCTTATCCTTTTGAATCTGCTTCGGGGACGAGTTCGTGCCTCATTTTTGTTTTCTAATGTGTAGGATAAAAATTCGGCAGTAGGAGGGAAGAACCCCCCATCTCGTCCTCTAGGCATGCTAATCAAAGTGAAGCCGCAAGCTAAGAAAGCTAAAGTGGAAAGTGCAGATTCAGATGAAACACCAAGTGTGGCAAAAAAAGGTGCTGGCAGCGATACGAAGGGAACTGGGGAAACCGCGAAAGTACATGAGGGCTCCAAGGAAATTGGCAAAATTGATGTGTCCAGGTCTGTAGCTAGTAGTTGTTTGGTTTCATATAGTTATGAAAGTGAGGATGATGAATGATTTATGACTGATATCACTGCGGCAAATACAATTTTTATATGGTCTGCCTTGTTGGCATTTTATTTAAGATGATAAAATTGCAATACAGTGATACACGCTCAACAAGCGCATCAGATTTCAGACCAACTTCATGTTGTTTGTATTTTTCTTCTTGTTTTTTTTTAAAAAAAATTAATTAGTTAATTTCTTTGGGGTGTCTTGTGATTGCGTGCTCCCTCTTGCCTCTCACGCTTTTCTTGGGAGTTCCGAAGTGTAGGAATTCATTGTTGAGATTCTCATGCACGTGATTTCTTTGTTAATGCACAGTATGTCCACTATACTCATTTATGTGGTCAATTGAGTTATTTAAAAATAATAATAATAATGATAATAATAATACGTCATCCATGACGCCATCTAGCATAACACAAATGGCATGATTGAACATTTAGATATTTTATAATCAATGAGGCAAAGTAAAGTGGCGTTGCGATATTAATAATGGACTCGAGGACTGGGAGTCAAAACAAGCAGGTCACATTGTCGTCTGCCGTGCCTAATTGTAGACACGTAGAGTAAGGTCAGGAATATTTAAACAAATATTGCGAAATTAAAAGAAGTTTGAAAATTTGGGAGATTAAGATGCTGCATTCATGTGAAGCGCCACTAGTGATGCATAAAATCCATCTTTGATGTTAATTAGAGTTTCGTGCTTCCCTTTCTCAACTATGACTCCATTTTTTACCACAGCAATCACATCGGCTCCCTTTATTGTTGATAACCTGTGAGCCACAATTATTGTAGTACGATTGACCATCACTCTATCGAGTGCATCCTGAACTATCCTTTCGGATTCAGCATCCAATGCACTTGTAGCCTCATCTAATAGTAGTATCTTTGGACTTTTTATGATGGCACGTGCAATAGCAACGCGCTGCTTTTGTCCACCAGACAGTTGAACTCCTCGCTCTCCTACCATTGTATCGTATCCCTGTACACATTATTGATGATGATGATTATTATTACTAAAGGACATCGCCAACAAAAACCCAATTTCCAATTATTTTAATTTCACCTGTTGCAAGCCGCTGATGAATTTGTGGGCATTGGCTAGCTCTGCTGCAGCTATGACTTCAGCCTCAGTTGCATTTCCTTCCTTTCCGTATGCAATGTTGGCACGGATGGTGTCATTAAACAAAACAGGCTCTTGGCTCACAAGTCCCATCTGCTGCCTCAGCCACTTCAGTTGGAATTTGTGAATCTCAATTCCATCAATTGATATATGACCAGAATCTGGATCATAGAATCTTTGCAATAATGAAATCACTGTTGATTTCCCACTCCCACTCTCTCCAACCAGAGCAACTGTCTGTCAGAAACTCACACGAAACATATAATCAGCATTTTTTTTTTACTTGTTTCACTTGCAAAACAAAAACTCAAATCATGAATAAATTTATGGATAGTTGATCCTCACCTTGCCACTGCGAATTGTCAAGCTGAGGTCCCGGAAAATTTGAACATTGGGCCTAGTTGGATACTTGAAACTCACGTGTCTCAGTTCAATTTCTCCCTTCACACTTTCCAGCGTCATGCCAGACTCATCACTTGGATCAATCTTAGATTTCCTGTCCAGGATGGCGAATACAGAAGCAGCCGCACTCTTAGCTTTGCTTGAATCTGGAGCCAATGAACTTGACTGGGAGATTGCTATAGCAGCCATGGTTAGAGCAAAGAAAACCTGCAAGATTTTATGAAAATTTTTAGATACTCTACTGTTGTAAGTAAAGAAACAAGAATATTTGTTTGTATGATATGAATCCTCCTCAATTAGATAGGTGTCTATTGTGGACTGGACTTTTCGTTCACTTACACGGAATACATCTGTAAATGTGATTTTGCCATCCTGAACCAGTCGAGCTCCAGCATAAAAGCTTGTGGCATAGACCAGAAACAGCAATGCAAAAGACAAGCCAAAGCCTACTCCACTGATCAATCCTTGTCTGATCCCATTTCTCATTGGCCCTTCACACTTCTTTTTGTACATGGCCATTACCTTCTCTTCTGCACAGAAGGAAGCCACTGTTCTTATACTACCAACAGCATCATTAGCGACTTGACTTGCTTGCTCGTACATCAACTGCAACCATTTGTATGAACAACCAGGAACATGTGAACATCTTTAGAAAACAACATTTTTTTCCTATAATAATTTAATTGCCTAAATACAAGTACAGAACGAGCAATCAAACCTTTGCATCTGCACTGAATCCTTTCATGAACATGATCTGTACATATCCACTCAGCCCTATCAGAGGTATCATAGCAAGGATGATAAGTGCCAACTGCCAACTAGCTTCAAAAGCAATAGCCAGCCCAACAATTGCTGAGGATAAATCTTGAACCATCTGTGCAAGTGCATCACCAACTAGTGCACGAACACTAGCAGCATCAGCAGATAACCTTGCTCCAAGCACACCACTCGAGTGTTCAGGCTCATCAAACCAACCAACTTCCATATTAACCACTTTTTCAAAGCACATTAACCTAATTCTTCTGATCAACTTATTCCCTGCCAAACCAAAAAGATATGTCCTCGCTGGATATGCAATCAATGATGTCGCCCCAAGGGCTACAAACATTAAGGCCCAAAATTTTGAATCCCTGCGTAATTTATGTGGTGTCTCGTAAAAGGTTTTGATCACACTTGAAATTAATATACCAAATATAGGCATTATTGCACCATTCACAATGGCAGATAGAGCTCCCACCAGCAGCACTGGTACCTCTGGCTTATTTAGATAGGCAAGCCGACGCATAGGGACTTTAGGAGGCTTTTCAGATGTTTCAGGGGAAGTCGCATATGCATTTTCTGACGTGGAATCAGATATGTTAAGTGCCGCCGGTAGACCAAATGATACTGATAGTGATCGATGACTGCCATTTCCTACGTCTGAGGATCCTCTACTAATAGAGCGCATAATTGACATTCTTTGACTTGATTGTCGACCATAATCCATGGTGTTGTCTGATTTTTCTTTTTCATCAATGGGTTCCAAGTCTTTATTTACTTCTTGTAAGCGTATGAGCTGTGAATATGCCCCATCGGGATTCAGGAGTAGTTCCGCATGTGTGCCTGCACCATAGAATCTTGTCAGTCCATATGGTCTTCTTTGATTACTAGGAGAATTATAAAATGGAAATTCTATTCAGAAGTTATCTAATTTTCCCTATTTGGTGGGAAATAATATTAGTGATACATGAATAGGATTGGCACATCTAAAAGCAATTTTAATGAAGACAGATAAATGACCGATGAATCATGTAAATTAGCAACATCACTGGCAATCTCTAAAGAAGTGAAAAACTAGCATGAAGTCTACTTAAAAGAGGGTACCTTTTTCAACCATCTTTCCTTGATGAATGACTGCAATCATATGAGCATTTCTTACTGTGCTCAAACGATGTGCAACAATGATGGTTGTTCTGTTTACCATAATCCTGTCTAATGCTTCTTGCACAATTCTCTCAGATTCGGCATCTAGTGCACTTGTAGCCTCATCTAAAAGTAAAATTCTTGGGTCTTTCAGAATTGCTCTGGCGATGGCAACTCTCTGTTTCTGTCCACCAGAAAGCTGGGTTCCATGTTCACCAACCATGGTATCCAGTCCCTGTAGAAAAGGCATTAAACAGCAATATTTAAGCATACTTCGACCTCTGAAATTTAGTAAGAAGAGAAAAGACGTATCACAAAACAGGAGCGCAATACATGCTTATAGGGTGGGTCCATGTAAGGATAATGCACTTCCCAATTCAGAGATGGAAATAAGAAGCATGTAAAATTCACATGACATCGAACCTGGGGCAGTTTGTCAATGAACTTAGCAGCATTTGCTAGTTCTGCAGCAGCTCTAATTTCCTCAGTAGTTGCCCCATCCTTTCCATATGCAATATTATCCTTAATGCTCGCTGTGAAAAGCACAGGTTCTTGGCTAACAAGACCAATTTTTGACCTAATCCACTTCAGCTGGAACTCTTTAAGATTGATTCCATCAATTGATACTTCACCAGCTTGTGGATCATAAAACCTCTCTATCAAACTTATCACAGTTGATTTCCCACTCCCACTCTGTCCAACCAAAGCTGCAGTCGTGCCACTAGGGATAAAAAGAGAGAAGCCTCTGAATATTTGCTCATCTGGTCTAGCGGGATAACTAAAATAGACATCTCTTAGTTCGATGTCCCCACGAATGTCTTCAAGTTTTTTCCCCCTGGTATCAGATGCATCTATTTCAGGTTTCCTATCTATAGTCTCGAACATCTTGAAGGCTGCAGCTTGACCTGCTGCAAATGCAGTCATGCAAGGAGATGCCTGTCCCAGAGACCTGGAATGAAGAAATAGACACCAGAGTTTTGGGTATCATAATGGCATGACAAAGTCCAGGAGTGACTAAATCTACTAGAAACCTTTCAGTATATAAACATGCATGCTTCGAAGTTTAAAAGAAACCAATGGTATTACTCACATGGAACCAGTTAACACTGCAACAATCACATTGAGCACTTCGCCACCTGAATACCCCTTCTCCAAGATCATCTTTGCACCAAACCAAATAGCCAAAGCATAACTGCAGAATATAATGAACATAACAGATCCAAAACCTAACCCACTGGCCCACCCTTCATGTACACCAGATTGGTAAGCCTTCACAAGGGACTTTTCATAGTCAGCCACCGCTTGCTTTTCCCCAGTAAATGAGGCAACCTGGATTCATTTTCAATAACAGATGTTATTCTACAGGGGAAGAAAAGGTGAAGCGAAGCTAGAAATAGAAACATATGTCATTTCCATGAAGGTGCAACTAAATTCTAAATCAGTGACATACAGTTCTAATGGAGCCAATTGTCTGTTCAACCACAATTGCAGCCTTAGCATATGCATTTTGGCCACGAGATGCCATCTTTGACAAGACAAGGGACATGATTCCACCAGATATCACAAGCAAAGGAATGGATGATAGCATGACGAGGGCAAGAAGCCATCCTTGAATAAATGCAATCACAAAGCCTCCCACAAACGTCGCTACCAGCTGTATAAACTTTCCAACCTACAGCATGATGCAAAACACCAAAAGAAGAGAAACAAAGTAAATGTTGCAACAGGTCCTTGGATGATAAAAATGCCATTGTGTTGTTAATTGGAATTAATAAATATCAAAAGCAAATGAGGAGTAGTACCTTCTCACCCATGGCATCTTGAATTAGAACAGTGTCACCAGACATTCTCCCAATGACTTCTCCAGTATTAGTTTCCTTATCAAAGAAGGCAATATCTTGTCGCAAAATTGTTCTCAAATAAAGACTCCTAATTCGTGCAGCCTGCCTTTCCCCAGTGATCATCCAGGAAGCCACCTCTAGAAGACATCAAAAGAGTTTTTCTGCTTTGATCAGTACGTATGCTTGATATCAATTAATTTCTGGAAGAGCTTCGAATCTCTATAATTTCACGTGTTTGGGTGTACTTACGGATAAATGCCGCTGCACCACATCCCAGCGCCAAATACACAAACTTTAATGATACCTGCAATGTGGTCAGGTCAGAATAAAGTAAGTAAAGGAACAGTTTTTATTTTCAGAAAAGATTCCCATAAAAATAAGTTTAGAATGATGAGAAAACAACATATTATTGTATGAATTTGATGGACAAATCAAATATGAAGATATATTTCATGAAAAACAGATTCTTATAGAGAATTCAGAAAGCAAAGCAATAGCTAAAGAGGAGGTGCAAAGTCTCCTTTACCTTTGAAACAACTGAAACAACGTCTTTGGTTTGGTTTTGGCCGAAAGAATCAGTCAGCTCCCCAAAAAGGATTGTCATAAGAGGTAGGGACAAGCCATTTCCTATGGCACCAATTGAACCAACAATCATCAATATTTTGTCTATTGAATCAGCAAACGCAAACAGCTTATAAAAGGGCACTGCATTTGTGGCCTCCGCCTTCTTTGATTCCTTTGTGCCTCCATCTGCGCCAGAACTTTTCTCCAAGGCATGGCTTCCAGATGCGGACGCTTCATTTGTTGATGCAGCAGTATTATCCAAACCGTTGTCTATTGACATCTTATCAACGACAAGCTTGTCAACTTCTGGGCTGTGTGCTCGAACCAGTTCAAGGTCTGCCGGTGAAAATTTGATTTTGGCAAATAGCACAAGAAAGAGGCAGAGAAGGAAGATCTTAGTCAATGAAACTGAATGTGATAGGATGGACTCAACACCAACTGAAAAAACAAAAAAAGCCAGCTACAGATTAAATTCGAATGGTTGATTGGGCCGCAGCTTAATTTTTGTGAAAATTAAATAATGTGAATCATATTTTATTTTTGTGAAAATCATACAACAGTGAAGAGTGAGAGAGAAATGGGAAACCAACTGGCAACTAAATAATGTCTCCGGGCGGCTTTATAGGCTGGCGCATGGAAAGAGAGCAACCCAACTAATTTTGCTAGTGTTTGCGGGTAAGACTATTACTATAGAGAGGATACATCAAACCAGGACTCTCGTGTCGTCTAAAAATAAATCTCATACTTGCTTATTCAAATACATGATCTTATCCGCCGCTAGCCAGGAAGGAACACGAAACATCTCATATATATCTAACAAACCATCTTGGCTTGAGTTGCAAGAGACCAACAAAGACAGAAAACAATCACACACACACACGCACGCACAAAGAGAGGGAGGGAGAGAGAGTAAATCCATATACAGATTTAAAAGCAAAATCAAGACTTGAGCAGATTTTGTCAGAGACAAATACTAGTTTCATAAAGGAAACAGATGGAAGAAAATGAACAGGTAAAAGTAGAAAATTATAAGCATATACAAGACAGAGAGAGAAAGAGAGGTGTACAAAGAAAACAAGAAGTTACTGCTGCTTTTAATTTCGAATATAGATTTTGATTTTGAGGGTGGTGTGGTGGATCTATCTTCACTGGCCTTCTGAAAACATTACCTTTTAATTTCTAGGGGGCCAATTGCGAAGGAAGCGAAGTCTACCAACTCCAACCGCAACGGAATAGTACGGCAGAGTGCAGTCCAAGTCTGAGTACAACTCCTGAACAAAACTATAGTTAACTTGACATTCTAGTTATATATATATAGGAGGGCCGGGTGGCGTTGCGGGCGGGGTGGGGGGGCTGTTTTTCTGGTCCAAGCTGAGAAAATTAATTAAAGTGTGCATGTTGCTTGGAGAGCATGCAACCGCAGGGACTAAAACACTCAGGACGTGAGGAAGGAAACTCCATAATAGTATCCTTTCCCCGTTCCCACAGGTCAAAGATGAGAAATTTCCCCCAATCTGTCGGCTCAGCTCTCCAGAAACCACCAACTCCTTGTCTCGCCATTTTTCAATCTTAATAATAATAACCTTCCATATATATATATATGTACGTAATATATATATTCCACAATCATATACATATTTTGGAGATCGTGCTGTGATTTTTTACTGTGAAATATGAATGCATTTATTTTTGTTAAATATTTAAACCCGCATCCCTAGCCAGCTAGTTTGTGCTGATTATCATACTTGTTTTTCTAATACTGTATATTATTTAATACATTCATAGTTGGTAAAGTTAATTGGCTGGGGTAAGCAAAAAGTCGTAATGCAATGAGGAATATGGTAATGGTGGTGGCCACCATCTAATTTTATTCTCAACTGAAAGCAGCTTCGAATTCAATGTGTGTGTGTGTGTGTGTGTATTCTACGGAAGCCAGCACTGCACTATCATGCTTAATTCATGTTCTCTAGCTTTCTTCTTTTCCTTTACTTTCTTTTCTATTTCTCTTTTTCAAATTTTTCAGAATATGGCCCTGAATAACCTTCTATGCGCACTTAGGTGTATTTCGCCATCTGGATACCCATATGTTTGGGCCACTATTAATTATGAGAAATTAATTCTCAGTTGCGACTCAATATTAGTCACATATGGGCCCTCATAATTAATTAGCACATGATATTTATCATATATGCTTCGTGTTTGAAAAATCGGACCGTCTATTAAACTGAAAACTTACTGGTTCATGATTCACTAATTCAATCGTCGATCAAATCGTAATTGAACCATAACATCATAATTATAAAATATATATTTATATTATATATTATTTAAAAATTAATAAAATACTAAAATATAAATATAAAAAACTTAAAGGATATTATCCAATATTACAATTCAAATTTCACTATTTATATTTTAAATGACTACAAAAATTTAAATATATCAAATATAAAATTTAAAATTGAGAGTGCATAAGTTAATTCTAAATTCTAAACTCTAAATTAAAGCTTATTTTTTTTTTTAGACATCTTGTGAAATGTACTTTAACCTTTAAATTTTGTATTTAGACTCAAAAAAAAATTTAAAAAATAATTTTATTAAAAATTAAATAAAAAAATCGGTTCGATTGGCCGGTTTGAACTTTTTTTTTCAAAATATAACTTTTTTTTTCTTCATTTTTTTAATTTTTTGAGAAAACTGGACCGATTTACCAATCGATTGATGATCCGATCTAATTTTTTAAATAGTGCATATGCGCTCTTGGAATTAATTAGCACGTGAGAAGTAACGCTAGCAACTCTCTAATGTTCATCAAGTCTAAAGTTTCAAATTAATTCAAACCTTCGTAGACGTGTGTGTGTATAGCTTACAACTAACATTTAGGATTTTTATTGATTCATGCATTGCAGCCAGTAGTTAATATAAATCGTCAGCAAAGGTGGAGCCAGAATTTTTTTTATGGGTGAAATTTTGAATTATTAAAAATATAATTTTTTTTACTATATATATAAAAAGAAATACAACGAAACAAAAGACATATTTACAATAAGAGAAGCAACAAATTTATAATTTGAGAATGACAAAGATGTAATTTTAAAAAATTTTAATATAAAAATAAAGTTTTTAATATTTTGAGGGGGGCAGCTGCCCTACTATCCCCCCTAACTCCACCTCTTATCATCATCGTGCATGGACCATGGAAGTACGGGTCCAATTGAATCGAATAAAGTTGAGTTGGATAAAATTTTTGAATTCAAACTTAAGTCTAGCTTGATATATTTAAAATTTTAAATTCGAATTCAACTCGAATTGACAAGTGAGTTGTAAATAATAACAAGCTCAAATTCAAATTTAAAATATAAATAATAATAATATAATATATATTTATTAATAAAATAAAAAATAATAATTAATTATTTACTGGGTTGCGAGCCTCTAGTGTAAATACAGACGATTCGAATTGTATCTCGAGACTCAATCTTGACTCGACTCATTTACACCCTTAGCTACGGAAGAGCAACACAAATTAAGTGCACAAAATAATTTCAACATCTTGGTTTGAAGCTGTGGGTATTCGATATTCAACAGTAGTTGACTTCTATATATAGGAAAATAAAATACGAGAAATTAATATTGAGGAAATTAATCTGGAGAGATATTGCAGTTGACCATTGCAATATTTCAACTTTCATGTAATAAATAATAAATATACAGGGGATTCATTTCAGTCAAACTTGCACGTTGGTTGGCGTAGCACCCACGAAATGATATGACTACGTTTCTTTGTAAGGAGGTACAATACAGGGTACAATACCATACATCCATGATAAGCTGCGGGACCTGAGCCCGTGTAAAACAATATAATATATTTGGACAGAACAATAAATACATAAACAAACCAACCAGTTGTCGTCCATCCTAACTAATTTCTTCTCCATCACAATTATCGTTCCTTTCAAATTAAGCAATTCCAAATATGCTCATTAAATAAATAATTTAAAAAGTCTTACAGAACAATTAAGGAGTAATAAATATTGAAAGAGTGGAATAGAGTCATGATGCTATTTGACTGGCTAATTTTAAGACAAATGAATCAGATATGATGATGAATTAAGGTTTGGAAAAGTAGATATTTATAGAGAAATCAAATAGTTAATTTTACCAACTTCTTGACAATGAGGATGAAGATGAGGATTCATTGTCCTCTGTGCGTTTAAGTTTTTCAATTATATTATTAAATATTTTAGTTGTTATCCATACATTTGAAAAGTATATTATTAAACATGATGCTAAGGGCCCCTTGAATTTCGATAATAAAACAATAATGAGTCAGTTGTGTGCACATATATATATATATATATATAGATTATAGACTATATTTAGTACCTGCTATTCCCAACGCTATGCCACTTCAACTATATATTATTGATGACAAGTAATAACCGGGAGACAATACCAGATCTGTGCTTCCCATTCTCTTAATATTTATTCTCCTTCTACATAATAACACTGTCAGTTTGTCAACTCCACCTTCAAACAGACAGTAGACAATACAACTGCTAAGCCCATAAGGTTGATAGACAGCGTCAGCACCCCAGAAAACAATAGTAAAGGGCCAAGGGTCCAACATCTTAAGTCCTAACTTAATAGGTTTGCCTGATACTCTTGACACTCAGTTCAGAATTTTATTTTTGAGGATAGTAAAATAGTTGAGGATTAGAAATTCTGTTGCATATTGTAGTGGCTCATATGTTCGAGCAGAGGTTGGAGTTGGGTTTGTTGGACGCACCATGTCATCAAGCGGACTCCTCTTTTAGGAGCGGGCGGGGAGCACACTATGCCCACTGGGACGATACTGGACCCTTGTATTGGAACCATATGGACCGGCCTGCCCCACCCATAATCTACCTCCTGAAAGCCCAGCCTGCCCCACTCTGATATGAACAGCGTGCTGTACTCCAGAGGTGGGCCGAAAGGATCTGGGCCTCCCTCTTTATTTATCCATTTCGAAAATTCATTGGGCAGCCCAGCCTTGGCCTCTTGGATCAGTTTCACCACTTGGAACAGTGTGTTCGACGTCTCCTCCCTTGTCAGTCTCCCGCTCGCTAGTGTTATGGTCACTGGGAAGAAACAATTGCCGTAGAAACCTTTGGGCAGTCGAGGGTCCACAAGCTGACGGCAATTCGCGAAAAATACCAGCTTCACTTGCGTCTCATCCTTGAGCTTTATTGCGCGCGTACGCTGCCCCCATAGCACCGCAGCTACCATCTCAAATGTTGAACAGGTACCCCCGCTCCATTCTTGAAATTCTTGTTTGAGCTCCTTGATTTTATCAAGAGATATGTCTATCGTGGCGTGCTCAAGCTGGTAATCGGCAAGGTTAATTGGTGGTGGTGCCAATATATTAGGATGAGGCCGCGGTGGAAGGAAGTCCCTGCACCACTCTGGATTCATACTCAGTTGCTCCGCGCCTCTAGCCAATTCTCCCACTGCATTGAGGAATTGTGCTGCTCCAAGTCCGTCACATATGCTGTGGCAAAATACCAGCCCAATCACGAATCCGTTGCATCCGAATTGAGTTATCTGACAACCCACAGAATCAACAGTTTTCTGTTATAAGGTAAAAATGCAAGATAAAAATTTGCATGACAAGAAGTAGTTCTTGTTGAAGGGACTTGTGTTCATTTTTTTCTTTTACCTGCATTTGTACCAGAGGATCTAGGCCATCACTTTCTTGAGTTGGAACTGGCAGAAGTTTCTCATATGGGATTGACATGGCATCATCAAAGTAATTGACTGCATCCAAGGTACAATCAGCTAATGCCTCCACAAACCAAATGCCATCTCCAGAACAAGCAATGTGAAGCTCATTTTGATCAGAAACATGTAACCTTCCTGCCAGAGGATAATAAGGGATGAGTGCCTTGGACAAGGTTTTACGTATGACCTGTGCTGCCCCCGGTCCATGTCTAAAGATGTGCAGTGTTCGAGCATTGCAGCGTAGAACAGGTAATCTGTCAATCACTGATAGTTCAAGCACTCCTGATGGGGTTGGCCCTGATGGTGCAACCAGGCCTCGAGAGATTCTGGCAACGGAGAATTCCATGGAAAGGGAACTGGTCTAACAGACAATTTCAAACAGAAAACTACATGGGATGTTCGGATGATATTCAAGATTTTATAAGGTATTGAAATTTCGAACACATAGGGTGATGTTCCTATTTCAAAATTATATATTTCGCTGCTTGGCTTGGAAGTGTATTAAACGTATTGTTTGATATGCACGTGTTCTCTACGGATGTTAGGTGTGGTGTGGCCACATGCTTAATTTATCAGCGAGTAATAATCCAGAAACGGGGAAAGAAAGCTTCACGTTCTGGATTAAATTGTGCATGCGTGGATTATCGTAGGCATGACATAATTTGACAATCCCTTGGCCAGTTGACAAGAATGTTTAACATATTGAGAAGAAAAATACATAAAAGTGGACTGTCAGGAAACAGAGTATATATACTGGTAAGACATATAATTCATAATTAATTCCATCTCATAAATCAGAGATCTATGCAGTCATATTTTTCAGAAAAATGTTGTAGGCATTAATTAGCAGAAAAGAGACTGACAGCGGTAGTCCAGCCTGAGAATTAAGTGGCGATGCTTAATACAGAGCAGCATAAGGCTTGAATAGTTGTGGTGGTTGATATGGAGGATATCCATATTCTCTGTACTGAGGGAAAGAGGTATAGGGCGGGTTGTAGTAATTAGGCTTTCCTTGTACAGGATTATTCTTTTTAGTTTCTGGCATAAAAAGGTTACTAGAACACTGTCCAAACTGAAACCAATGTAGCTCTACTCCTTTTGATTTGCCTAGCTTCTTCAACAGTTGGTTTGGGTCAGTTATCCCAGACACTTCCACCACTCCATTTTGATCCATTTTGAAGCGTGCTCCTATATATATTGATATAAGAAACAATAAGACAGGGAAAGTATAGTAATTGTACTGATCAAGCACTCCACGCAATTAGAATTCTACCTACCTCTGCAGTTCGTTAGTAGTGCTAATACTGCCTTTTGCCATCCTGGTTTGCTGGCATTCACTTTTATGATACAAGTCTGCAACATTAAAAACTAGTTAAAGAGTTGTTAAAGAGCCCAAAAGAACTAATATATATTATGCATTAATGAGATGTGACCATGAAAGCTAGGTCTTCCTCTCTCCAAGGTTGAGGTCGTTGTAGGGGGACTGCCGCTGGAAACAACATTCTCAAGAGAGGTCTCAATATCTTTTTGAACAACTTGTGTGGCTTTAGTTTTTTGTAGGAATTGCGGAGTTTAAATTTTTTGTGGATCTTGATTGGTTTGTTCACCTTCCTCACAAAATCCATAATTGATCCTAACTGTCATCAAGAGAAACTAAGAGAGATAATCAATATGCAAGAATAATGCTATGGGAATCTAAAAATTAAGATTAATAAATATAACTAAAATACATCAAAGAGAATGGTGGTGTCAAATGGTCCATTGGCGCAATGACATCAACCTCATCTTTGTATTTGAAGTTTGAGTTTGAACCTTCGCAACAAACTCTTGATGTGCGCATGTGTAAGTTTTTGGAGGGCAAAATAAAATCCATAAGATAAGGGGAAGGGGAAGGGGAAGGGAGAAAGCAAACTTTAAAGGAAGATTAAAAGGTCAAACAATTAGTTCTTAGAACATTAATTAACGTTTGCAGAGAGGGATTAGGACGGATACATAATTATTATTTTCCGGTAGTTAGGTTGATATGACTAATTGTATTAAGTTGTCAAGAAACAGATGCCATCAACATCACACACACACACACACACACACACACACACACACACATATATATATATATATATATATATATATGCGTAGAGTGTCATCTACGCAACATTGAGTAAAAACTATGTCGAAAATTACTCCACCTAAATTTAATTTCCAGGGCAAGGGAAAGGGGGGAAAAAAAGAAAGAAAGAAAGAAAAACCAACCCATGAAAGCGAAAGAGCTTTTACAATTACCTGCCACCTGCTGTAGGATCGTTGCCGTCGAGGGATGGAGGTGGTGCGCATTATATAAATATATGTGTTGGTGGCGGCAGAAACTAACAAAATCCAGCATTTATTTTTTGACAGAATAATTTAGGAAAATATGCCTAATTTATATACTAATTTGCTTTTAAAGCTTCTCCTCTTCTCGAATACAACTGTATTTTCTAGTTGTAGTGGAAAATTCTAATAATAATCATGCACTAACTAATATTATGTTCAAACACAAGGAAACAAAATTGCTAAAGGGCATCTCTCTGTTGAATAAAAAACAAAACAATGAAATTTCCATTTATTTTACTAAAAAGGAAAAAAAAAGGACAAAACGTTCATGATTTCACGTACATATGCTTCACATTGGAGTATATGTAACTAGTTCCTGCACATCTATACTTTCTTCCTTTGAGTCCATATATACACTTATGTATCATCACTACCTACTTGGGCTAGCTAGCTCTTTATTGCATCATCGTAACTAGCCATTTATGTGACTACACTCATATTTTTTGGTGCAAATTCTTGATCACTCCTTAGTTGGTATGGCAATAAACTCACATTACAAGAATTTGATTTAAATAAAAAAACAAAAAGACGAGGATTAAGATGAGGTAGCCGTATGAAGTGCCACGAGTGATGCGTAGAAACCATCTTTGACATTGATTAGAGCGTCGTGCTTCCCTTTCTCTACAATTACTCCATTCTTCACCACAGCAATGAGGTCTGCTCCCTTTATGGTTGATAATCTATGAGCCACAACTACAGTAGTCCTGTTCACCATTACTCTATCAAGTGCATCTTGAACTACTCTTTCTGATTCTGCATCCAATGCACTTGTAGCCTCATCCAACAATAGCATCTTTGGGGCTTTCACAATAGCCCGTGCTATGGCAATTCGTTGTTTCTGTCCACCTGACAATTGAACTCCTCTCTCCCCTACCATCGTATCATATCCCTGCAGGATCATAGATCGCATGTTATTATCATTTAGCTTGCAATTATATATAAATAAAGAATCACGTGTAATGAGGAAAATTTAAAGAATTCCCAGCTGTTAGGTTGATTTACCTCTTGCAATCCGCTGATGAATTTGTGGGCATTTGCTAGCTCGGCTGCAGCTATGATTTCTGCTTCTGTTGCATTCCCTCCCTTGCCGTAAGCAATGTTATCACGAATTGTTTCATTGAACAAGATTGGCTCTTGGCTCACAAGTCCCATCTGTTGCCTTAGCCATTTCAGTTGGAACTTCTGAATATCAATCCCATCAATTGTGATCACGCCTGAATCTGGATTATAGAATCTTTGCAGTAAAGAAATCACTGTTGACTTCCCACTTCCACTCTCTCCAACCAGTGCAACTGTCTGAAACCACAGTTGGACACACAAACACAAATGTCAGAAACAGACTGCAAATTAAATTTTGTTTGTAGCATTATCAGGAGCAATTAATTAAGGAAACAAAAGTTCAAAATTGGCTATACCTTGCCACTGTGAATTGTCAATGAGAGGTCCCGGAAAATTCGAACATTAGGCCTAGTAGGATACTTAAAGCTGATGTGTTTTAGTTCAATTTCTCCCTTGAGGTTCTCTAGTGTGGTGCCCGATTCATCACTTGGATCAATGTTTGATGGTCTGTCTAGGATGGAAAATATCGAAGCAGTGGCACTCTTGGCCTTGCTTGAATCTGGTGCAAATGTGCTTGATTGAGATATTGCCACTGCTGCCATGCTCAGAGCGAAGAAAACCTGCATTACATCAGTCATCAAAATTTCATCAGACACTTGTCCTTAATTTTTCTTGATCTCAAATGTTCATGCGTATATATTATGTTGCATGCTTACACGAAAAACATCTCCAAATGTTGTTTTTCCATCCTGAACAAGCCGACCTCCTGCATAGAAGGTTGTCGCGTAGGTAAAGTATAACAAGGCCAAAGATAGACCAAATCCTGTTCCACTAATCAATCCTTGTCTTATCCCCATCTTCACCGGGCCTTCACACTTCTTCCTGTATACTTCCATTACCTTCTCTTCTGCGCAATAGGAAGACACTGTTCTTATAGTTCCCACAGCATCATTAGCCACTTGACTTGCTTCTTCATACATCGCCTACAAACACAAACAGAAACAATGAAGGACATTAATTATCTAAGCTTTCTCATTCTTGGTAAATTCTGGGATTCCAAGTTTTACCTTTGCATCTGCGCTGAACCCTGTCATAAATTTGAGTTGCGCATATCCATTTAATCCTATCAGAGGTACCATAGCAAGGACAATGAGCGCCAACTGCCAGTTTGCTATAAAAGCTATAACCAATCCCACGACTGCAGAGGAAAGGTCCTGGACCAATTGTGCAAGTGCATCACCAACTAAAGCACGAACTGTGGCAGCATCAGCTGAAAGCCTTGCGCCAATTACTCCGCTTGAGTTTTCAGGCTCGTCAAACCAGCCAACCTCCATGTTAACCACCTTCTCGAAACACATCATCCTAATTCTTCTGATCAACCTACAACCAGCGATGCCAAAAAAATATGTCCTCAATGGATATGCAACTAATGACACCGCACCGAGAGCCACGAACATCAGTGCCCAAAATCTCGAGTCCTTCCTCAACTCGTGTGGTGGCTCATAGAACGTTTTAATGACAAGAGAGAGTAATATGCCAAAAAATGGAACTATTGCTCCATTTAGGATTGCAGACAGAGCTCCTGCTACTAAAACTGGTGCCTCGGGCTTGTTCAGAGCCGCAAGTCGGCTTATTGGAACTTTTGGATGCTTATTCAGTTCATCAGAGGAAGCAAGTTCCAAATCTTCATATTCATGCCTGGAAACACTAAGCCCACTTGAGAGAGTAAATCTGAGGGAGTATGAACCGCGACTTCCACTTCTTAGCCTAGAGGATCTCCGACTCATTAAATGGAGAAGTGATGCTCTTTGGCTTGCCTGCCTACCATATTCCATACTGTAGCCTGAATCATCTAGCTCCACAACGGGTTCCTCTTCATCCTTATGTGCTTCTTGCAAGCGTATAAGCTGAGAATATGCCCCTTCTGGATCCTCCAGCAGTTCAGAATGTGTACCTGATTGCAAATTATAAGATATGCTGCAATTGTTAAGTTTTTCCCATGATGATTAATGACGCAATTGTTATTTATCTTTGATTTTTCTCTGCAATGGGAGCTATCGAGACTATTTTTAAGAATATGTCGATCTTTGACTCATACTTCTTGCAAACTTTTCTAGTCTTTTGAGTTTTGATATGTTGCAGAATTTCATTGTTGGGAGAGAAACTTGCTGCTAGAACAAACGACATACAAGCATACAGCACATGATATGGTTTAGGGTTTAGTCTTTTGCAATCATGTAATGATGCAAAATTATTTTGTTAACAGAAATGTTATCAAATGTGTTGCATCATTAGTTTCTGTAAGCAAAACAAAAGAGTATGAAGGTATGTGGAGTGAACCTTTCTCAACCATCTTTCCTTTGTGAATGACTGCAATGATGTTGGCATTTCTAACTGTGGTCAAACGATGTGCAACTATGACAGTTGTTCTGTTAACCATAATCCTGTCGAGAGCCTCTTGGACTATTCTCTCAGATTCTGCATCTAGAGCACTTGTTGCCTCATCTAAAAGTAAAATTCGTGGGTCTTTTAGAATTGCTCTGGCTATGGCGATTCTTTGCTTCTGTCCCCCGGAAAGCTGAGTCCCATGTTCACCAACCGTAGTGTCTAAGCCCTGCATGAGAAATTGGTTAACGCTCAACAAGGATCCTTGAAGCTAAATGGAGACAGTTGAATCATGATTATTACTGGAGGCTACATGAACACAGCATTTAAGTGGAAAGGAAAAAGAACCTGGGGCAGTTTATCAATAAATTTAGCAGCATTTGCTAGCTCAGCTGCTGCTCTAATCTCTTGATCAGTTGCACCGTCCTTTCCATATGCAATGTTTTCCTTGATGCTACCCATAAAAAGTACAGGTTCCTGGCTGACCAGACCAATTTTTGACCTGATCCACTTGAGTTGGAATTCTTTGAGATTAATTCCATCGATTAGAACCTCACCACGTTGTGGATCGTAAAATCTTTCTATCAAACTAATCACAGTTGACTTTCCACTCCCACTCTGTCCAACCAATGCTGCAGTTGTGCCACGAGGGATAAACAGAGAGAATCCACTGAATATTTCCTCAGTGGGTCTGGCTGGATAGCTAAAATAAACACCCCTTAATTCTATATCCCCAGAAATGTCACTCAATATCTTTCCCCTGGTATCAAATGGATCAATCTCTGGCTTCCTATTAATAGTCTCAAACATCTTGTAGGCTGCAGCCCGGCCAGCTGCAAATGCCGTCATGCAAGGTGATGCTTGTCCTAGAGACCTGATACACCCATATATACGTGTATCATGTTAAAGATGGCATGATATGTTTTGAATTTCGTCAGCTCTGATATGTAAATATGAAAAATATATGAATTAATTACTTTAAGATACTCACAGTGAACCAGTTAATACTGAAACTATTACTGTGAATACTTCACCCCCCGAATGACCCTTGTCGAGGATCATCTTTGCTCCATACCAAACAGCCAAAGCATAACTGCAGAACATCATAAACATAACCGATCCGAGACCTAGTCCAGTGGCCAGTCCTTCATGCACAGCTGATTTATAAGCCCTTTCGAGAGATTTGCCATAGTTAGACACAGCTTGCTTCTCTCCTGTAAATGAGGCTACCTGGATAAATGCAAACAGACCAAGAGGTTACAAATACAATAGACCATGAAAAATAACACCAGAACTACATCAAAATTAAAAGCTGATTATTGATTGTATTAGTTAATTAGGGGGAGAAAGTCTCACCGTTCTAATGGCGCCAATTGTTTGTTCAACCACAACTGCAGCTCTAGCATATGCATTCTGACCGCGGGTGGCCATCCTGGCTACGACATGGGACATGATTCCGCCTGATATCATCAGTGGAGGAATGGATGAAAGCATGATGAGCGTCAGGAGCCAACCTTTAGTGAAGGCAATAACAAAGCCTCCAAAAAATGTGGACATCAACTGCACAAACTTCCCCACCTGCAGCCCAATGCATGCATAAATTGGTTTAGTATAAATTTGGATGGATACAAAATAGGATACACACACACACACACATATATCTATATAATATATTGGCTAGCTTAGCTAGGACATATATAAAGATTACCTTCTCGCCCATGGCATCTTGAATAAGAACAGTGTCACCAGACATTCTTCCAATCACTTCACCAGTATGTACTTCCTTATCAAAGAAAGCAATATCTTGCTGCAAAATAGTTCTGAGATAGAGAGTCCTAATTCGCGCAGCCTGTCTCTCTCCAGTGATCATCCAACATGCCACCTCTGCAACATATATTGTTAATTATTAAGCTTGATATATAATCAATATATATATTTACATATAATATTACTTGAGAAATTAATTTGAATAAACCAACGTAACAATAGCTCGATCAAATATTAATAGTAGTGTCTGAAGGTATATATACTTACGAAGGAATGCTGCAATACCGCATCCCAAAGCCACATACACAAGCTTTAATGATACCTACAACAATATTATTGGTGAGCGAGGAATTTAATTAATGAGCCTTAATAAATGAGCAGAGAATGAATAAATAAACGAGCGAGCATCGAGTATGAGCATGCATTTCTGATCAAACTAAAATCACGTCTTTTCTTAATTAATTTACCTTGCAAACGACATCAAATACTTTATCGTTTTCGTTTCTTCCAAAAGCATCGGCTAATTCCCCAAAGAGGAATGCCATGAGTGGTGGGTTCATCCCATTGCCGATGGCCCCAAGAGTGCCAACCAACATCAACAGTTTGTCCCACCAATCTGAGAAGACGAAAAGCTTGTAAAATGGAACCGTATTTGCGGTCTCCTTTTCTTCGGCAGTTGCATGGTTTCCTGAACCAGTAGCCTCGTCGCTCTCTACATGCACTGTTTCGGGGTTTTGGTCGCCAGCCGCGAAAGCGTCTTCTTCTACAGGCATGTTTTTTCCCCCCGGCACAATATTTGGCTCTAGCTGACCCACAATGCGGTTTTTCTTTACAACCTTTTCAGATGACTAGAACTAGAAAAGAGATACGTGTGAGGCAATGAATCTATAATAAGCTTAGAATTAATTGTTCAATATATGCTCGATGGATCGCCTGCATGTGTTCCTCTGCCGTAAGCAAGATATCTTTAAATTGTGAAAGAAGAAAAGAATGTAAAGCCAAGAGTTAGAGTTAGAGACGATGAATTCGAGAGTTGGCGAAGTAATATAACAGATATATATACAAGAAGTAGACGCATAAGTTAGTTAGGTGGGTCGAAGGAGGTGATGATGATTGTTTTAATTTCAACGGGCTTTGAAGTTTGAACTTAGTAATAATCTAATTATGAGTTAATCAGATTTTGCCAATATTAATTCAGAATATATATTGCAAACTAATTAGTTGTAACAAAAACAAACTTTCATTTTTTTAATGCCAAATTAGTTAGATTTTTATACATATAAAAAATATGTACAGTTGAGGACAAAAAATGAACTTGCTTGGATAATCCATACAAACATAAGTTGGGTTTCGAGGAACTTTTCAGCCTCATTGTATGTACAATGAATAACGCGTGAAATGAATAGGCACTCAGACCCATTCATCAGCCAACTTTGGCTCCTGTTTCCGATGCCTTATTCAATTTTACTAGTATATAGTTTTAATTAATCACATTTTATGTATATGTATTACATAGTATAATATAATATAGTATAATCACACGGCATATCCACCAACTTTGTCCAATATTTCTGCTGACGGGTTCATGACGTGATTAATCTTTTCTTCTTGTGTGCAGACAATGTGGACGTGCACGCGTTACACATCTGTTTTTTCAAACCATCTTCCAATTTTGATTATAGATTTTTTTTTAAAAAAAATAAACTTTCATTCTTATCCAAATGCATTTGAATAAAAATAGAGTTATAGAGTTGGGATTCACGAGTTTTATTTTTATATTATTGTTACTTGATATATAGTTTGCTTCAAAAATGAAATGTCAACGCTTGGAAAATGAGGTTTGGTAGCAAACTAGAGCCCTGTGAAAAACAAGGTTCGATTAATAATTAAAAAAAAAGAATCTTTCTTTTCACTTTGTGATGGTCACCTACTCGGCTGGACAAAATATGAATGAAATGACGAAGATAAGAAAGTGACAGAGAAACTAAAATCCTGGAATTTTATCTTTGCAGGGAAAAATTAAGAAACAGAGGATCAAATCATCAATCATTTGTGTGAGAGAGAACCAATTCAACAGTTGCAGTCTTTATCTGCAGGTCAAAGGGAATTAAAGAGGATATATGTATGGCAATTAATCTGCAGTAGAAGAGGAATAATTCTTTCGAGTCTATTGGTATTGGTCCATATATCAAGTAATTAATTGGATAGCTGGCTACCACTTGTGGTCAGCTCTCATCAATATATTAATATAATGTAATATAAACATATGCTTGTACAAAAATGAACATAATGCGTTTTTACCTATCTTTTGCATTGACTATAGGCCAATCGATCATGTCGAGTTGTTGGACCACCTAACAGATTCTCCCACTTTGAGGTTGAGCAACATATTAATCCATTTATGCACGTAAATTAAATTTAATGGCATGTGATTCTTTCTAACTTTGTGATTAAATTTTGAATTATTGACACCTGCAAATTAATTCTCAGAAGATATCATTTCTTTTTTCACTATAGCGCTTTTATACTTTTACCAGTTATTCCTTTCAGATGGAAAACAAGTATTTGTTCCTTCTGGATCAAATTAATTGCTTTAATTAATTATATATTGGATCAACTTTATCTTTTATCTTGTTCTATATAATTCATTCATTCTGATATATATGTATATATATTTAGGTATATATCCGTGGAAAAACCAAAATAGTAACTAGCTAGTATATTATTTTTGTTTCCATCAAATCCTCTCAATTTGTATCTTACCCATCCATTCAGTTTTGGTATACGTACTTTAATGTTGACACCAATACTAAAGTATAGGTAAAGAACACTGTTGGTGGGGCCATTGATTCTTTTTCAACATATATATATTTGGGCATATCCCCACTATCAATATACATAGATAATATCAAGTTGGGAAAAAGGTAATTTGCTAATTTAATGGCTCAAATCACTTTAATTAACCTCAAACTAATTGTAGTATTATCATAAGGTTATTCTTTTAGTAATATATAGCTAGTGCATTAATATTTGAGCCACGAGTTTCTATTGATCCTGGTTCGTTCTCAGTAGTGGGGAAAGTGGCCCTCTGGATTGATTATTTTACTAAAAATTTCACAATTTTAAAGATTATGCCTGCAGGTCTTTGCATTTAATTAAAAGAATTATTATTTGAGTTTAGATTATAAAAGGATGCGAAGAAAATTGTTGTTTGTATCCACCTACGATTGCATAAAATTAATAAGTTTATCTTATTATAAACATTATTTGACATAAAAAAAGTAATTAATATGTTGATTATTCGGCAGTTGTGATAAATAAAAAATCCGAAGGATGTTGGTGGGAGGTGACCACTGATTTTGTGATTGTTAGGTATGTTTGTCTGAAGCAGAAAGTTTTTGTCAAAGGGGTTGGCCTGCAAATAATTGATATTTGATACCCGATCGATGATCATTCATACCCCAAATGCCGTTGGACTGGGTAACGTGCAAGATTAATTGAGAATAAAATCGACAGAAAAGGAATATTTATTGGCAGAGGTGTGGCTTCTGGTTGTGGTTATACACAGCCAGCAGATTTTATTGAACAAGTCAACGGGCGACTAATTAAAGGGATTATTGGTCAAATGTTTTATCTGGAGATTGGTTCAGAAAGCAAAAGCCCCGTATGAATACTCGAAAATTTGTTGTGGTTGTCGTCCATATTGACGTCTTCCTCTGTTTTAGTTGCAGAGCGTGTGCTCCCTCTCGTATGTACCCGGCCCACCCCTCTACGTATTGCTAATTTGCCACGGACTGGAGGAGTACTGGAGACTGCCAGCTGTTGTTTACATGTATGTGCGTCGAGTATTAACTTTTTCCTACACGACGACTGAGGCTGTATATATTACTTTACAATTCTAATATAATAAAATGCGGTATTTAATTTTAGGAAAATGTTAAATCATTTTAATATAGATTTAACAAACAAGTGCTGCTGCATATAAAATTTCTTAAATCAACAACATATATACATTTCTGTTCAATATCTTGAAACAGTAGTATCTAACTATCTATAATAATAAAAATTGTGGAGTATAGACTGTATAGTACGTTGTTGTTGATTACAAGGTCAAGGCTGGCATTTAAGATAGATACAAGTTGTGAACAAACTTCCAGCCTTGGAGACTTTTTCACTATCCCTTTTTCTTTTTCTTTGTTTTTTCTTGAAAACAGAAAAGAAAAGAAAAGGCAAGAGCAGCTGCGCGGCAGGCTGGCAGCAGCCATGGTTACTTTTCCGTGTACAAATTGGGATGGAATGGATGTTGGGTGGTTCGAACTAAGTGTAAGTAGAGTACTGGTGGTGTGGGGTGTGGGTGCTCCACTTGCAAGCCCGCCCTTGAAGAGTTGAAGTGGTGGGCAGCTTCTTAGCAATTTCAGTTCACTTTGAATTGGTAAACTCTCCCACAACCTTTGAATTCAACATATCATAACTTCATTCCTTATTTTCCTAATTCTCTCCAATTACCTAGAAAAAATATAAAATAATGCACATATATACCAACGTCACGCTGATGACATACTCCATAAGCATTTTCATAATCAAATCTCTTTTTCCTTTTTTTTCTTTTTAATTGTATCATCAAAGCTCCAACCCCCCATTTCTCTTTATTTCTTTCTTTTTTAGAAGCAACGTGCATTTATAAATTAAATTAAGAGAATCTGACTGTTAGAATTAAATTTAATTTCACCTGGTTTTTGTGAGAAGAAAGTTGGTGCAAAAATAAAGGGGACAAAAATAAGAAAGTTGTGAGATGGGAAATGCCAACAAAAAAAGTTGAAAATTAGTGGGGAAAGTAGAAAAAAGAGAGCATAAGTGATTCAAAACTCGAAAGTACTAGAGATAAAGAATTGTTTGACAAATTAACATTAGAATGGGTGAGTTGACGAATTAATTAATGCTGTCCATGTAAGTCATAATTCTGTTTCGTTCATAAAAAGCAGAGTGGAAATTTTGCAATTAGGCTTTGCTGCGGCCCAAAAGCCCAACCCTGAGGCTGACATCTGTTACACAGCAATACATTATACGCTTACACTGGGCCCGACTCGATAAACATCTGCGTTCCGACCCATTGAAGCCAAGCCCTACTGCCTCCTGCAACTGACCCAATCTGGGGATTTGGGATTAGGCTGCCACTAGTCTACTTCTCGGTAGTTCTCAACTTCTCATCAGTGCCAGGGTGCAAAACTTGTGCTCTTACTAAATCAAGAGGAATAATAAAGTATAAATTTTACATTTTCATATCTTGCTATAATAAATGTATAGTTACTTTGTCTAATTTATTCCAAATCTGGCAATACTTTCTTAATTTTTCCTCCATATTTTGATTAATATTATCAATATAAACTAAATTTAAAGTGATTGAGAATGTGTTTATACAAGCTTATAATGTCTTCAAAATATTTTATATAATACTTGAAACTTATAAAATGTTATAGTATTTGATAAGTTTTTCAGTGATAGAGTTCATAAATTTTCAAAATAAGATATTAAAATTTAATAAGCTCTTTTCATTTTAATTATTTTAATAACTTCTTGTGAGTTGAAATATCTTATTTTATCTAAACAATCTTAATAAGATCCAACATTTATAAATTCTAAAAACATGTTATAAAATATAAGAGTTTATAAATTTTTTTTATATAAACTTAGTAAAATATCCTATTAATCTTATTATATGGGACCTGATGATCCTATACGTAATATGGTTTATATGTATATTTTTTCTGTTAGCTTAAATCCCACACATCATATTCTTTATTTTATGTTTGTATTGGAGTTGCGTGCTCTCTTGATAAATTTCCTTTTGAGTAAGAAGATAAAATTGTTAATGAAATAAATTAAATTAGGTAGCCATCTCGCGCAGATCCGTGTCGTCTTCATCAATTGGTCTAACTAACTAGATTAAACAATATCTATCAAACAGGCTTATTATTGCATGGTGAATTGTAAAAGAAGGTACACGGAGAAATATTAGAACTGTAATCCACTCTTTTGTTTAATCTCTCCACTAAAATACACTTTTAATTAGTTTCATAAAGATACCATTGATGCAACAGAAACACATGAGATACATATATTGATATTGATTGTATCTGTCATCAGACGTGATTTCTGAGATGTATATATTTGATACAAATAAAAAACTAGGTATAACTGAGAGGGTGAAAATTTTATCCATTAAAAATTTTGTAAATTGAAGGTGGCCACTGCCCAGTGAGCTTGACACTTGACAGACAACGGTTGGGTCATGAGTGAGTGGAGGCGGAGGACTGGAGGTGGAGGAGGAAGCCAAATGAAGTTACCAGTAAGTTCAGTTGGGTTTGCAGCAAACTTAAAAATGCAAACTGTGTATTTCCTATTGCTCCATCGCTATTCGCTCTGTAGCAAGTGGGCGTATTTGTCCATGCCCCATTTGATTTTGATCAATCTGATTGGAGAAATGTCTGTTCGGCCGTGGCCCACAATCCACACTTGATTAATTAATTAATTGGAGTTACTTCTCTTTCTCCATCATCTACCACTTCTAAATAATCCGGCCGGTTTATAATTATAATCTTTCTCTCTCTCTCTCTCTCTCCCTCCCTCCCTCGCGCCCTCTCTGTATGTCCGTAGCAAATGATGCATTGGCTTTCTAATTTGTAATCATCTGGCTATCTAAAAGCTTTGGAAAAAGGGAGATTGAATGAATGGCAGCGGCAGACCCATTTCTGTTGCCCACTAAACCTCCAAAACTCCATGATTTCACTATTAACATCATCCCTTCTTCACCTTCTCAATCCTTCAACACTGCTTCTATTGCTCCCCCTCTTATTTACCAACCAGACCAATATGGAGATGATGATGATGATGATGATGATACCTACTTCACCAAAACTCCTTCTCCACCAATGCAGCCATCCACCTCCTGGGCCCGCAAGAAAATCCAGCGCTGCAAAACTGCCCCTGCCATGGCTGCAATGAAGGATTTTCGCTCCCATCGCCCTCCCGACCCCAGTCTAGAATATGTTTCTTCTTCTCTCGTCCGACAAGCTGCTGTTTTACTCCTCATCTACCTCTCCCTCGGCGTTATTATTTACTCTTTCAACCGCGACCATTTCTCCGGCGTCGAGACTCATCCCGTCGTTGACGCCCTTTACTTCTGTATCGTCACCATGTGCACCATAGGCTATGGGGACATCGCCCCCTTGACGCCGCCCACTAAAGTATTTGCTTGTGTTTTTGTGCTGGTGGGATTTGGATTCATCGACATTTTGCTCAGTGGGGTTGTAAATTACGTGCTTGACTTGCAGGAAAACATGATCCTCGCCGGCGTAAAGGCGGGGCCACAAGAAAGCCAAAACCAGGAGCACAACGCTCGATTTTCTGCAAGGAATTACATAGTGGACGTGGCCAAGGGCAGGATGAGGATTAGACTTAAGGTAGGTTTGGCACTGGGGGTAGTTGTGCTGTGTATTGGGATGGGGGCTCTGGTTTTGTACTTTGTCGAGGGCCTGGATTGGGTGGATTCTGCGTATTTATCGGTGATGTCAGTCACGACGGTGGGATATGGGGACAGGGCATTTAAGACTCTGCCAGGGAGATTATTTGCCGCCATATGGCTATTGTTTTCCACGCTTGCGGTGGCCAGGGCTTTTCTTTATCTGGCGGAAGCAAGGCTTGACAAGAGGCACCGCAAGATTGCTAATTGGGTGTTGCATCGGGAAATTACTGTGGAGGACTTGCTTGCTGCTGACATAAACAACACTGGTTTTATTAGGTAAACTTCCACATCTCTTCTGACTTTTTACCTACTTCCATAACTACATACTTTTATTTTATAACCACATTTGTTATTTACCAACTCCAAAGTTCTAGAATGTGGCTGGTGTTGGGTTAATTTCTGACTGATTTTGATGTATAACTACCTCGTTCCTTCAGATTTATGCTTGTTTCTGTTGCCATACACTTGTGGCGTTGAACCCCATCTTATTGGTATTGATTAGTGGTTAATGATCAATATGTTGGACATAAACGCAATATAGCCACACAATTGCCAAAAACTCATCTTTAACCTTCTTCCCATACTCTTACCATCACCTGCCTCTTGATATCAAAGACTGCTGATCCAGCATTGATTTTGTGGTTCCAGAATGTGGAACTTTGGGATTATCAAGCATTTGTTGGTAATCCGATGTAGCATAAGGTAAAAAGAATGCAAGTGTAATGCCAAATTTTGCTTTTCAAATGTTACCTCTATTTTAATGGTGACAAATAAGAGAAGGTTGATCTGCACTTTTTTAAAGGGAAAGAGTAATGTTGGTTCTTGACTTTAATTCTCATTCGTTGGATACCTAATGTGGAATCTCAATTTTGAGCGAGGGAAGAAAAAAAGATGTAATATTAGATTGATAAAAGATTGAGCGAAGACTCTGATGGCATCATATTTGAGTTATTATGATCTGTGTAATTAACCATCATCATTTAGTTTCACCATTTTATGAATTTCGGATGGCAATATTTTATTTCAATAAGTCATCAACAGTTATTGGGATGTTAAGTGATCTGTGTGCTTGTTAAAGAAAGTTGATTTCTTATCACGGTGATATTCCACAAGCAACTGTGCTATTCTTTTGTATTGCGCATATTTTCTGCAAAATGCATAATGTTTGTTAATCATCTTACTTATATTTCGTCATTGTAATCATAGTAGCCCCCTTGCAATCTAACCATTTTGCGTTTTTGTACTGACACAGTAAATCAGAATATGTCATCTACAAGCTAAAAGAGATGGGAAAGATTAGGGAAAAAGATATCTTGCAGGTATGCAATCAGTTCCACAAACTTGACCGCAATAACTCTGGGAAAATTACGCTTCCTGATCTCCTGGAGAATCATTTATAGCATTTGAAACAAAGTTTCAGTCTGTTCGTAAACGACAATAGTGATACTGTTAGAAGATTTAACTGTATAGAGTAACAATGAATACATCTTCTTTAGGTGGTAGGGAGTTGGCATGGACCTTTGCAAAGCTTATTGTACTTGGTGTATTTGTGGTGGGGTGTATATGAACTTCCAAACTGTTGAGTTTGAGATGCATAGGTACATGCGCTATTGCTTGGGAATTGTATAATATAGCTTAGTAGGAAGAAGACACACCCTATAATTGAAAAGAAAGGAATGGTTGAAAGAGTAATATGTTTAAATGCATCTACTACATTTTTCATGTTATTTATTTTAACCTCAACAAAAATGCAGAATTGATTCTTGCGAATTAGTTATCTGGAATGTGTACTGAAGATTTCCAATCATTCAGGTCATTATCAGCTGAGTTGACACAATAAAAATTATTTGTTAGTCTGACTTTATTATTTGACAAGACAAGACGTCTTGAATTAAGTTTATAACTAAACTACAACATGATCATCATCGTCGTTGTCATCATCTGAGAGAGGCTAAGACAACCACTCAGCAATGCAGCATCATCTTATACTCTGATCTTATTGACAAATGAAAAGTTCCAACTCTCCGATCTTATTGACTTGAAAGGGGGCCAAAATTTTGAGCCTGGGCAAATAAGTGCGCTCAAAGCATAAAGGATTGAGAATTATAGCATGAAGTACGTGTGTATGTATGGTTGAGGATAAGACTATTTACAACATGTGGAAAAGTCTGCAACCTTTTTTAGTCATACAAACCCCTAAAGCTGTACGGATCAATTAAGGCAAAGATATAATGAGTGAATTAGACCTTAAGGACACCTTGGGCCACGTGCAGGATGCTCAGCCCCAGCAAACTCTTTTCTGTCCCCTGCCTGGTTGCTTATTCTTCGTGGCCATTTACAGGTGCTTTTCATTTATAAAACTCAAAAATAAAGACAATTAAAACAAAAAAAAAAAAACACTCTAATTAGCATCAAATTATTCATACAACATGGGGGCATTACTGAAAAATCTATGAATTTGTCTGAGCTTCACTATAAGGATATCCTCAGACATGTAAGTGTCACAAAACTTATCTTAACAAGAACGTGAGATAATATTGATGAAGCTCAGAAAAAGTACGGCTATGATTTTGAGCCCGAAGCTAGGGCTTTCTCGTTTAAAGTTTATTTTCATATTTTTTATTATTTTAAAAATAAAATACATTATTTTTTATAAATTTTCACACAACATTATTTTTATTTTTATTTTTAAAATATATTTTTTAATAATCTATATATTTGCTCTCTCTCCATTCCATTATTTCAACATTTCTCCAAGTACAACCTACCAAAACTAATATAATCATTATTTTTTCAACAATCAATCTAAATATAAATTTATTTCCAACTTATTTCTACTAACTAATATCTAACATTTAGAAAATGAAGAAAAAGAAAATAAAACTAAACGGGTCCTAACAGATTGAGTGAAATTATGGGGCAGAATAATAGTTTGTGATCCAAACGACCTGATCAAATAAAGTGCAAATCCTGCAACAGAATCTCAGTGTTTGCCGACATCCTTTGCAGTCTTATGCCCAATAACGGTTCCCCACGGTCGGGATCTTTCTCATCCACCACCGCCCCAGGCCCAGAGCCACCTCAAATAACTTGTTCTCCTTCAACTCCACCCGCAGAAAGCATTCCCCGCATTTTCCATGCCTGGGAATTTTCGGTTACCCAATGAAACTAATTTACATGCAACTGCAAACCCAAAATTGGTTAAATCGCTTACAGTTTAATTCTAGTATATATTCATGAAAGAGAATCATATATGGCTGGATAGAAAACAAAGATTCTTGGATACTCTCCAAGATTCCAACAGCCCAGGACATCTCTCTCTTGCATTTGCTTTTAAGTCTCCCACTTGATAACTACCAACAACATATATAAACACAGCTACTTTGCTTGTATCTGTCTTGCTGATCGAGTACATTGTGCTTAATTAGATACTGAGAGATTGCACACTGCTTCACGCTGACTAGGCATGGAAATTTCATTTTGGGTAAATGAAGTGCATGACATTTAATTTCTTATAAGAGTACATAAAAACCTGGGATTCATATTTGATATATATCTAATTAGAACTCATTAATTAATTCAACGATCCCAAAACCCAACCTTCCAACATTACACACGCCAGCAGGCAGCTGGTAGACACACACACACACATATATATACTGTCTGTGACAGAGTGACGACGACCTAGTGTTATGCATACACATGAAAAGACTAAAGGAATCACAAGTCTAGCCTGTGGGGAACACCAGTTTCCGGCAACCATTCGCCTCCTTTAAGAAAATTGCGAGGAGTGTATTTAGGGGCCTCGCTCGGGTTAAGAACTCTGAAGTGGGAGAATTGTGTGTTCCTCCCATAAGTTGTAGCTCCGGGGCCACGGTTTGCAAACTCATACATCTCGCAGTTCTTGTGGTGGGGCTTGTTATCCCACTCCGTCCAACCCATTGGGCTGATTAAGTCCCCCAACTCGCTCTGCATCACCACCGTGAGAGCTTCATTAGTCCAGGGACGGCCCAGGTATGTCTGGACTTCGAACCTGACAGGGAAGAGATCCCTGTCGGCGACAATCCTGCAGTTGTGGAGCACCAAACCATTACTGCCCTTGTGGATTTGTCTTCCATCAGCTGTCACCACGTTGAATTGGCTTTGCAACGGTTTCCTCACAATAATATCGCTATCCTGGATTACTGCGTCGCCCTTGCCAAAGATGAAATCAATCGTACCGTAAATCTGGCACTTACCGTAGAATTGGCGAGAGGCTTGGTACCACAATGTGTCTTGGAAACCCTCAAAGCTGCACTCAAACAATGCTGTCTTGTCGCCCATGGAGCGAAAGGCCACAGCTTGGTGCCCATTCGGACCTGCCTCATTGCGGAATGTCATTCCCCGGGCAACGAATCCAATTGCGTCGTTAGCTGCAATTGACACAAAATATATAATTAATTCACCACCCACTACTAAGGGCTTGTTTGTTTGCGAACTTTCAATATATTTTCTAACTCTTAAAATTTAAATAAACAAACAATACACATTCTCCAATCTTATTCCCAAAATACAAAAAAAAATTTACTATTCACACTCCTAACACATTCCCAAAAGTTTTAGTCAATTATCTCATCGTTACAAATATATACGCATACTACTATTTATACAAGATATATATACACATAAATAATTTTAAAATACTCATTTTACCCCACAAAAATAACAAAAAAATTATTAATGTGACATTTTGTACCTCCTAAAACACAAGTAAACAAACAATTTTCTTCCAATTCATTTTCTACATACATCTCAAAATACAAACAAACAACTATCATATTTCCCAACCCTACTTCCCAAAATTCATTCTGCTAAAAAATTGTGGGAGAATGGCTCAATTCACATCCAAACAAAGTCTAATTTTCTTGGCATTAATTTGTTAGGATTTGATTTGATTATCGAAAGATCAAGTTTGACTAAAATTATGATTCCTTAGGTAAAATAGTCAAATAATTTTTTATTAGAATTCATAGTACCGATGGGTTAATTATTAATTTATTATGAATACTAGTAGGACAATACAAATAGGTGGCATAAGTACTTTTTTTTATAGTTATAAGAGTAATTGTACAAGAAATATTTTTATCTTGAATTTGGGTATGTCAAACTCAAGGGTTAGCGTGTTTCATTGAAATTCTCTCATGGTGGAAAGAAGGAAAACTCTCGAGGAAATAAGCGAAATTTGTCGAACTACATAAATATATGTCTATCTTATTTTCTATTTGATGGGTATTATTTTTGTTATCAAATTTGTGAGTTTAATTTGTGGATTCTTGATAAATTAAATTTCGTGCCTAAATTGCTTTCGTTGCACTCCAACAAATTTTATATATATTATATACTGTGTATATATTTATATTATTACCGAATGTGGCCGTCTGCAGTGTCTCAAGCTTCATATGTCCAGCATTTTTCCTTCCAGTTACAATGGTCCTCCCAATGCCGTCCCCATACATGAAGATGTAGGGCTTGTTACTGCCAATTAAGACTTGCTCGTCATAAACACCGGCCTTCACATAAATGATGAATCTGCCCTTGTGGTTTGCGGGGTATGCTGCAATGGCCCCCCCAATTGTCTTGAATTGCCCGCTGCCGTCCTTGGCAACCACTACGTTAGGCTTTATGTTGCTGTTTGACAAGAGCTTGCGCTCCGCAGCCTCAAACCAGGTGGGATATCCATCGTTCACCCACATTAGGCGACGCCTGCTGGAGCTAGCCTTGTTGCTATTAATGACCTGATCACTCTGCAGGTTGAAGAGCTTCAAGACTTGAGAAAGCTCTGCTACAATGTTTACGGCATTGTGTGTGAATTGAGTGGCATTGACCAGCCCATTATTCTCGATGGCAGATTTGTGCTGTGGGTTAATGGCGATTTCATCCAGGCAGCTGGTCTGAAGGGCATAAACGGCTGTCATCCAGCTGAGGAGCTCGTGCGCTCGGTCCTCAAGTGTGTGCATGTTGTTATCTCCCACCAGCGAAATGGAGGCCTGAAGTGTATCGATGGCATAGTCCAGCAATTCCTTGCAGTCTTCCACTGCCATATGATTGTATTGGTCCGTCTCATTGTTGACGACAATCTTGCCGGTGGCCTCCATTGATTTCTTCACCTCCCTCAAAGGGGCCTCAACCACCGCCAGGATGTAGTCCCTGGTGGAGGCCGATGTGTTCCTAGCGGCAGATTCAAGGCTCTCCGCACAGGCGTCCTTGTAATTTGTGAGTTCACAGATTGAGGTTATCATCTTCATGGAGGATACGCTTTTCTGCCCTTCCTCGGAAGAGCCATCGCCTTTCAGCACCACCACTACTCCCACAACCACTCCCACCACCAGCAGGAGGGCCACCACTGAAACGGTAATCTTGCCAAACATTTTTTTAAGTTCCTTTGATGGAATCTGTATTTGTATTAATTCAATTAATCATATATTCCTTTCCTTGTATTCAATTTCTAGTCCTGATTCAGGTTTCAGGGCCAGACAAGAGGAAGAATTCAAGGGGAAAAGGGAGAAATATCGAAGACCTAACCAGTTTACCTGGTTTGGGAAATGAAAGATTAATTAAGTATACAAGGCTGAATCTTCCTAAATATAAAATCTGAATAAATGGATAACAGGCATTTCAGAAACGAACTATTACATTTAGGACAAGGACCAGATTTGGGGACGAATGAATGATAGCTATATGTACAAGATTAACGGCAGCCCTCTAACATTTCCCTTACACATATTAATGTGCGATGCATATACGAAGTGTTGCTTGTTCTCATATATAACATAAAGAGAAATTAACTACCTTTTCACTTAAATGCATTAATTATCATATCTTGATATTTATAATAGAAGACAAAACATAAATTCACAGTTACTACTAATTAAATATAAATAAAATTTTCTTTCAACAACATAATTTCTTGTGGATTTGGCTCCAACTACACCTATATATCTATATATATATGTGTGTGTGTGTGTGTGTGTGTGTGTAAATGACTGAGATATATCTCTTAAAAAACTCAATCCATTCATGTCATCCATTTACAAAATAAATTCATTGATTCAATCCGAATATTTTTTAATTGAAATTTTCTTACAATAAAGACCACGCACGTTTTTCCATGCGCATGTGGATGTTTAAGAGGAGTAAGATCCCAAGAATTCATGATGGTGGATGCTCTCCCAAGCATATGGGCAAGCATGAGTTTATATATATCTTCCTTTCATTTGTTAAGGAAAATAGTATTAATATGAAGTCTGAGTAGTTACAACTTTGTTCAATTTAAAAACTATTTAAGTTCAAATTCATGCGAAAGAAGTCTTATAAATTACTAAATCTGAATTCAATATTGGACTGCATTATATTGAGATCTCATCATTTGTTTAGTTAATTAAAATACTCTACCGACAATCAAATTGGTAAAATATAGAGATCTTTCACTGTAAGAAAAGCAAGGTTAGGTTAATAATACATATTGGATTCAAAGTCGTGGACGTGGAAGCTGTCGCGTCGCACATCCACGGGGCCCGCGGCCGCATCCCAATTCCCAGCCAACTTCCAAATATAATTCCGTGTCGAATTGAGTTAATAGTCGAGAAAAAGGGACGGAGAGAAAGAGATGCAACCCGATGAGGCCAAAATCTTGCTGGGAATTCCCCTGAATTCTCTACCCTCTCCATCCCAGGTGTTAGGTGCTCTTTGTCCTTTCTTTTCCTCTCTATCTATTTCCTCCATCAATTTATCATGATTTTTCGATTTCTTGGTGATCATCAGTTTTAGATGCGCTACTAATTACAAACCAAAATTGATTCTCCATTAATATATGTAAGATTGGGATGTTGATGTAATTGTGCCAAAATTTGTAGGTAAAGGCTGCCTACAGAAGGAAAGCTTGGGAAACCCATCCTGATCGATTTCCAGCTCATGAAAAGGCTCAGGCTGAGTGCAAATTCAAATTGGTAAGAAAATCTTGCACTTTGTAAATGTAATCACCGTTGATTTGTACTCATGTCAATTTTCGTTTTTTTCTTCCCTTTCTTTGTGGTTAGTGCAGATCTCAGAAGCCTACACTTTCTTGCACTCTGGTAAATTCTTGTTTTAATTCCTTCTACTCTTTAAGATGCATGTGAACGGCCTCAGGACCGCTTCAAATGGAATAGAGGCTATGATCCTTTGAATTTTGAGTCTCAGTTGCAACAAAAAACGAAAGTTTGGCTGTTTGATACGTACATGTAATAGATGTATCCGAGAGTTTTTCACACCAAATGGGCTGTCATTCCTGGTTGTAGTTATTTTCATATCAAAGGCTAACCGCAGCATGCTTGTTCTGTAAAATAGGATGCTCTTAAATACTATAACAGGAGGATGTTTTGTAATAATTTTGTCAATTATGATGAGTGAATTGGTAAAAGACGTCGATTGGTTATACATTTTGCCCCTTATATCCAGTAAGTAGGCAGCGGAGCTTACACATTTTGCACCTTGTGGCTGTTAACAGGGGGGAGCCGACGTTCTGCACCTTCCTGTAATTTTCGCCATTTTCATCTGCTCTTTGATCTAATTAAGTATTCTAGTTATACGTACATATATCCATCTGGTTAGTAGAAAAAGAACTATGGTGGTAATAATGAGAATAATCCTTAACCAGCATCATACTCCCGGGTGGTGAAAACTGGGGTCCCAAGACCACATGGAGGACGAAGAAATGTGAGAGTTGCTTCAGTTCCTTTCCTTTTGATCACTTTGGGTGCCCTTGCGCTTGGAGGATCAACCGCTTCCAGGTGCTTGTATTATTTGTAATTTGAAAAAATGATCTTACTGGTCTGACGTATTAATGTATTGGTTTGATATTTCCATCAGGGCTTACCGAAGGCAGAAGGAAGCCCATCCTTCTTTCAATCCTTTTCTACCTTGAGGTCGGTTCCTTACTTACCAATCATTTTGGTTTATATAGAGCATTTAGGACACCATCTGCAGTGCCGGTAAGTATGTACGTATTTATGAATGTATGCATACAAATCATATAATATCTAGTAGGGTTACAGCCATGATCATGCGCAAAAAGGCCAGTGGAAGCTGGAGGGAGGGGCAGAGGTACTATGATCCAATGCCTATTTTGCAAATCAAAGCAACTCAAATCCACCACATGAAATAAATATATAAATAAATAAAAGAAAAGGTTATAATTTCCAAACTGAATAAGAAGGGAGTATACTTCAAAACCAACACTATCTGAAACAGCAAATTTATTGGCGCAAAAAGTATTCAAACTTATGCTCTCTACTGTCATGACAAGTTTTACAGCTTAGTCATCAAAGATCTACAAACTATAATAGCACCAAAACCGAAAAAATCATAAAATGTTCAGAACATGATTCCATAGAACAAACACATTTAGATAGATACATTCCTCCAATTATGGCAAGGACATCATGTCTATGTCCATAAAGAGTTACCGACTGCCTATCAAAACAATGCACATTGCAAGAGTTCTTTCATCAAAGCTACTGACTTGAATGTCCACTCCAAACTCTCAACTAAGCAATAGAAAGCCACAAGCTAACTCAAATAGTGCAGCTACCCTGTAATCTTGGCTAACACATAAGCTACTTCTTAGAGCAATTTATAAGTAGCTCTAGAGCCCAGAAGAACAAGCATTCAAATTATCTAGCTGTTACCTTTCCAAACCAAAGACCAGTCACACCAGCCAGGTCGATGAGGTACAAAAATTTTACAATCACGCTCCAATTTACAGGTTCCATTTTGTCATCATTAGCAAGTATAAGGTTTGCAAAAGTTGACATAAAATAGAGATGATCGAGCCATTCGCTTACATCCATAGCCACCTCAGCCCATCTGGGGCACTACATTACCATTTGATCCTAATCAAGAATCAGACCGTAATCATTTTTTTTTTCTAAGAGAGTAATGGTGATAGGCTGCCATCCCATGTGTGCATGCTTGATCCATTTCTTCACGGTAATTATCATGTTCAAGATTCTAAGTACCTCTCCCAAAGGCAGTGTCTTTAAACATGAATTTTTAAGAACCAAAGCTGCTTCATACCTGAAAACAGATGCAATGAGATCAACAATCAGTTCCACCAGCTAGTTAAATGTTAGAAATGAAAGCAATCCAATAATTCGGTATACTTTTACCTGCATTCAGATGTTATTAATGCAGAATGCCCAGCAGAGGAAGTTAGGAACTTCTGAATTGCAGCCCAGGTTGTTTCTGGGTACTGTTCAGTATCACCACCAATAGGATTCTCACAAGTCCATAACCTCTCAATCCTACCAATATAAAGCTCCATCTTACCTAGATGTTGCTTGACTATCATTTTTTGGTCAAGTGCACATTCCAAAGCCTTTTTAACATCAGTTTTGCAAAATTTTGGATCACCATAACGAATACAGTCAGTTATATTTGCTTCTGTAGGTGCAATCTTCTCGACTTTCAGAGTATTCAAGGCTAGTAAGATAACACCTTTAAGGCCTTGAACATATTCAGGTGGGGGGTGGCATCCTTGACTTCCCCAGACAACCTTCTGAGGCATATTATTAGGTGCCAAAGCAGAGGGTGAGGAAAGAGGGAGAGTGGATATAGGTCTATAATCTTCTCCACCTTGACGACTGAACAATGGGCCATTCTGGAAAAAGCAGGGGTGGTCAGACACAGTGAGCTTGCCAATGTCTGGCAGTGCTGCAGACGCCCTAGGTCCATCTGATATTGAAGAAGCTGATTGAAAAGTAATATTATGAAAATTGGGGGAAATCAAATTATCTGGAACATGAGGAAGTTGAGGATGTATCAACCAATTGTGCAAATTGTCAATATGGATATCTGATTTGCTAGATGGGGTATCTATATTTCCAGGAAATAGATTTGGAGAAGACCTACTTGACACAATTGCATTCGAGGTTGCACCAAAGAATTCATGAGGTGCTTTGATAAACTGTTTTGCCGGTATACGTTCTGGTTGATGAGAAAACTGCACGTCATTACTTTCTTCATGTTTAATGGGCAAACATGCCATTCTTGTTATGTTAGCCTGATTCAGGCTTTTGGGACCGAATGGCAATTTAAAGTTGCTATCAACAATCCATCCAGGACCAGAGAACTTCTGACCTCTTAAAGCAAGAGTACCAGCGTCGTTATAAGCAGGTTGATTTGAAAGATTATTGTCATAGACTGAATCCTGCATCATTTCCTGTTCAGAAGCACTAGTACCATTAGACTGTTCACCACTTGTGAAAGGTAATCCTCCTTGGATAAGGCTCGTCCAGTGCCATACACACTTCGCTGCAGCAACGAGAGCAATGGATGCTTTAATGGGCTGTGCCAGAAGAATATTATATCTTCGCAAGCGTAATTGATGGAGAGCATTTGAAAAGTCTCTGTCACCCGAGATGAGCAAATAATTTGCGGGGGCAGGATTGTCGACTGCCCAGAACAGCATGTCAACTAATATTTTCTTGTCACTAGCATCTTTGACTCCTGTTTGTCGAGCACACAGAGAGCAAAAATCAAACTTCATATTTTATCAAAAGAATCAATTAGAAAACTTATGCTACTTAAAAACATTTGACTGAACTTCAGCATTGACACTTGAAGCATGACAAGCAACATTTGGCTCACATCAACAACAATGAGAACCCCTAATCACCAAAATCTAATCAAGTCAAAATAAAACCCCAGTTAATATAATCAAATCAAAATCTCCTAAAGAAAAGACTGCCCAAGAATTCAAACATTAAATCGTAGTAAGATAACACCCCACGACCATTTTCCTTCATCATTCAAAAAGGAAAAATCCAATGTCCAAATCCAAGAAAATAATAAACCATCCACGTCCACGTCTATAGTACAAAAAGTAGGGCGTGCCGTATCTAGTCTCAAAATACATGGAACAATAAAATAAAATCACATAGATACCCTGCTTGTTTCACGATACGGAGATAATGTGCATTATACGTATAACGAGAGAGATACCGGCGGGGACGTGGTTAAGAGCGATGCCGGTGCTGGAGAGGGCGTGTTGGACTGAGGTAGGAATACGGGTGGTGTCGCCATAGGCAGAGATGGAGACGGGGCCACAATAGTTCATTTTAATGAGTGCGCAGCTTATGTTCTGGGCAATTACGTGGGGGTTGCAGCCCTTGGGCACCTGGCAGTTCTCTATGTCCCACCAAACGGACGTCTTGGCGGTGGCATAAACCGGCTCAGCGCCTTCTATCGCTGCCGTCGCCTGCCCTTCCTCCATCATCACTCCGTCAATGCAATGATGGCATCCACAGCCCCTTTACCGCCTACTTCATCCCTCATTAAATTACAAATGAATTTCTCGGGAATCCTTCTTATTTTTATGGCGTGAATGGTTATTTCCCACTTCGGCTCTTCGCCTAAGGATCCGGGATTTTTGCGCTTTTTTTGGCTTTAGTAATTATACTGGAGTTCACTTCCTAAATACGTATGTATACAGTATATATAAGATATTTGATTTGTGAATTTAATAAATAAAAAATAATATTGATGCAGCAATGAGCGGAATGGTCCGGAAGTCCGGTGGATTGAGTTGATATTGGGCTTGA
>JACGDI010004607.1:150973-185966 GCA_014898725.1 Jacaranda copaia
GTGTTTTGCAAAATGGGGCCTGTTGGGCCTGTTGGGCTATCCCATATCAAATATTATGTTTTAGATTCTCATCTATAAAATAAATTCTGGATTTTATACAATTACATTGTTTTATATATATGGCATGTTTGCTAGCCATGCATGTTATTAACTCCAAGCGTTTAACAACATTTAGCTAATGCAAATGTTTCAACTAATAACAACAGTAGGAAGAAGAGTACACTTTGGTTCACTATTTTACCAATATTTTGGATGAAATAATAAATACGCCGTTTTGTTGTGGACCTTAATCATGAGATCGTCGGCAAGTAAATGGAACTCCTTTACTTCTACCCAAAAAAAGGGAGTGAATGGAACTAAACTCAAAGGCCAAAGCACCCCCTCTATTTTATTCTTTTGTCCTTTTTCTTTTCCTAATCCAGTGCTGAATTCATTTTTACCCTTGCTTATTGTGCTGCCAGTTCTATTTTCTTTGTGTCTGTATATTACATGCATTGCAATACAAAACGTAGTTGCATATTTTTAAATAACTAAAACAGATAGAGAGGTCATTAAATCGTCCTTTAATTTGGCAAACATGCCAGGAGGCAGAGAGTAAATCATAGCGATCGGATCCAACCATTACAATCCTTGATAAGATATTCATATACAAAGAAACAATGAAAATATAAATTATATGCCTGGAGGCCTCTCATTGTTTGAATACAAATAATCATACATTATACAAGCAACAAGGACCACACTGGAAAAAGTACCCTCTTCTCGGACCACTTTCTTCATTATAATATAGCAAGAACTGAAAGATTGTCATGGGCAACATTTACCAATTCTCATGTTTCACCAGCTGGTCCCGGACGACTACTTAAAAGAGGCTGGAGTGCTTTCACTACAATACTCATGTTTGGCCGGAAATCAGCTTCATATTGTACACACAGTGCCGCAACAGCAGCCATCTGCATTCAACAGAAATTCTCACCACATAAATTAGATAGATGTAAAAAACAATACCATGCAATCTTTATTTCACAACTTATGATGGAAAGTCTGAAATACATCCAGTGGAGACAGACAATTTACACAAACTGTTGGATATAACCTCTGAAATTCATCCCTATCATCACTTGTGCGTACGGATATATGTTTGTATGTATATGCATATGTATATCAAGCACCTTTTGATAGCCGCTATTAAGCATTGACAATTTAGAAGGAAATATAGGAAAAACATAATTATATCAGGCCAATGGCACAATAGTCCATTTTTGTTTCAGAAAAAGTTGTTAAGTACAGGCTCCACACAAATCTCATTCTGCTGCAACAAATGCAGATGTACGAGCATCTACTTCCCATATGCAAATGGCAACTCAGTTATTTGATTAACAAGGGAGTCAATAATTACCTTAGCAACAGCCTTAGGTGGGTAATCTCCTCCCAGTCTACTATCAATACATTGCCGGACCTTGTCTTCACTCAGTTTTGGTGTAGCCTGATACACAAAACAGAATCATACAATAATTTAATGTAAGGACAGGGAACGCAGGTCCCATAGTACAATTCCATTTTTTTCTAAAGAAAAAGAAAAAAGGTTGAGTACCCATGTTACTAAACTTTGCTGTCCACGAGGCAATGTGTGATCGACTGGTTTGCGTCCGGTGAGAAGCTCCAGAAGGACAACACCAAAGCTGTACACATCGCTCTTTGAGTTCAGCTGTCCAGTCATTGCATATCTGTCAAATCAAAAAAATGAAAAAGATGCAGTAACAGTTGAGATCTTATCATTAACTTTATATTAGAGCAAAAAGGAAGGGCTCTTTACAAACTCAAAAAAAGCACAGGTTTTCTGAAGAGCATGGATGTGAAAAAACATACAGTTTATATCACTCTTTCTATGTGTATACATAGGGCATTTTTTTATACGCACTTTGGTAAATGTGAACCTGTAAATATAAGAAGGCTAACCTTTTTCAGGTTCCAAACCAAGACTAAAAGTGGAGTCAGGATAAAGGAGGCAGGAGAAGAGAGACACTTAAGTGACAAACCCAAAGCAACTTACTCTGGGGCATGATATCCAAATGTCCCGAGGACACGAGTAGAGTGAAGACGTGCTGCCATATCAGGAGCTTGATTTGATAAATCAAAGTCAGCAATCTTAGCTACGTCATCATCAAATATTAGTACATTGCTGGACTTAATATCACGGTGGATGATGTGAGGCTCAGCTTTTTCATGGAGATATTCAAGGCCCTTAGCTGCGCCAACCGCAATTTTCACACGTTGAGCCCAAGAAAGGACAGGACCGGGTTGTGCTCCTTTAACACCTTTTCGTCCTGAAACATAATATTGGAAAATTAGAATTTGTATCGCAACAAAAGGTTGAAGATTTACTATTTCATCTTCTTTCTCTTCCCCCCTTGAAAGGGGAGCTGTGGGTTGGGGAGAAGAGAAATAACTTTTGCTTTTCAATCATGAGAAAGCATGGTGTCCTGTTTGGCAAGTGGGTAGTCATTACAAATACCATTCACACTCTTCTGAAAAAAAAAACAAAAACAAAATACAAAACAAAAAAACCAAAAAAACAGGGGGGGAAAACACCACCTACCCACACCCACACCATTGACACAGCTGCAAACTAAGGCATTTGGAGTCAGAAAAACTTCTGAAACCAAATTCATAATTAATGCCGAAGACAGCATGGCATGAATCATCTTCTGATTTTTTATTCATTAGCAAGTGGGTAGTTATTCCAAATAATATTGACACAAAGAAATGTACTCGGGGAATTAAAGAAAATAAGACAGGGTGTACTAGAAATTGACTGCTTTCATGGAATAAAAGAAATTATATGCCACATTAGAACAATCATGACATTGTGTATGTACGATTGTCGAAGATAAAATTACTGGGAGGAAAAATAGTTCAAAGAAAAGAAGTCTGCTGTTGCAGATACTGTTCACATACCATGAAGAATATCGTGAAGGGACCCATTAGATGCGAATTCATACACAAGAACGCGTTGATTTCCATCAACACAATAGCCTAGTAGTTCCACGAAATTTTCATGTTTTAGCCTCGACACCATAGACACCTGCAAGTTCAAAAGTTGGATAATTTCAGTGATTAACGCCTAATTCCCATGAAAACAATTGGATTACATCTCAAAACAAACCTGAGCTAAGAATTCATCATCTGGTTGTTTGCTTGCATCCAATTTCTTTATAGCTGCAGCCCGACCATTCTTAAGAACTCCATAATACACTCTTCCATATGAGCCTTCCCCTATTAAGGAATCTGTGCTAAAATTACTTGTAACATCCTTCAGTTCATCCACTGGAATTAATGGAACTGCAATAGGCTGGACTTTCACAGCTTGAGCTTTTGAAGCAGCTTCTGTAGCATAATAACCTCCATCATTCCCTGCCAGAAAAAGTCATCTTTGTTCATACTAATCTTATGCTAAGAATGAAACAAAGTTATGTCACGCAAAATAAGAAAGTAAAAATAAAGAGCAGTAACGTGAGAAAGATTCAATAACATTGTGATTGAACCAAGTAAGTTTTTGTACTGGTAACCAGATTGTGTTTGAAGGCATAAAACCACCATATTGGGGACCCTGATTAAATAAATGCCTCTTTGCCCAATAAAACAAAGTTTTAAAACCTAAAACCCAATGTTCCTTTGGGTGTTTGAGAAGCCAACAGACACAATCCCATATATGAATCAAAAGGTCAAGTTCCAAAACATCAGGTATATAAATTTCATGAAAGCTGGCCAAAGAAACACCAGATATAAAGCAGGATGATACATCCAGGCATGGATGACTATTGATAGGGGTTGTTGAATTACCAGCTGAATTTTTTACTGGGTACTGGCCTCCACCATCAGCATGGCTATCGATCTCATCTTCTCCGCAACAGCTAAAACAACTCATATTCTTTCCACCAAAAGATCTCAAATGCCCTTTCCAATCCTCTAAGCAAGAGAAAGCTCGTCATGAATTTTTCAAAATCTTGAAAAATGATTTTCAAGTAAAACTGTTCTCTATTGAGTTAATAAGCCAGAAAAGAATGTAACTGAACAGTTATTGTGCAAATATCACGATTGAAGGAAAAACATTATGCAGCGAGTTAATAGACCTAGTGAAATTATCCTGAGTTTAAAACTGTGAATCTGAGTAGGTATTATTTTATTTTACAGGCACTGAGAGTAACAAAACTCTTAGTGAGAAATAAGTGTCTAGAGACCAACTATTTATTCCATCAGCGCTAGTAGGTAATTTGCACAGGCAAGAGTTCTTTACTCCATCAGGTACAAAGCACGCTACATGGGCGTGCAACGAAGATAGTAGTAACTGAAAGTTACACACTGAATGCCCATATGTTAAATTGTTTTCCATAAAAGAGCAAACAAAACGTTTGGCCAGTTTTGTTTGCCAGCTTACGAACCACAAGAAAAAGCATCAAAAGAATCAAAGCAATCTTTAATCGTGTAGACAACAGCATTGCCTGTCATCTAATATTTGAAGTAGTGCACATGAGCGGAAGCTTATACATGGGAAGGGTTACAGTTATTCCAGGTTCCCAGGTCATCTCCTTCTTCTTGGGGTGCTATATTTCAAAAGCATCAGCTCATCATCTTTAACTTTACAGTTCCAGCTGCCAAGTGGCTTGTAGCCCACTGGCATAAGTCTCCCACATAATGTGGGAGATCAGGAGTTCGAACCTAAACGGGCTCCTGATGTGTGCGTGTGTATAAATAAAAAAAAACTTTACAGTTCCAGCTTCCATTTAAGGGTGCTGTATGCATTTCGATAATATCATCTTTTGTCTTCTTAGGCTACTTATTGAAATTTACAAATTCCAGTTGAGAAACACCTCGTTGCCATTCAAATTCAGTAATAAACGAGAATGTTATACTAAGCCAACACCAAATCCCGCAGCATTAAACACAAGGAAGTGAGAAAGTAGGCTTATATCCAAACAAGTGGAGTATAAAGTAACTGGATGGAGACAGAAACGGAAGAAAATGAAGAGTGCTGGAAGTAAACTCCATGTAAAATTCACGATGCAGTGCAATACAGAGCAGCAATCACAAATCAAGTTCTGAATTGCGTATTCTTTTACCACCTTTGAGCTTGAAATCTACTGCACTGGGCAGGGATTAAGTCAGATAGATCTCGCAAAATAATAACAGGAAAAACACAAAGTAAAAGGGAATTGATTCATCCGTAGTTAGTTAATACTAGTATTGAATCTAAAGGAAACAAGATCCATAAATCAAGAAAAGAACTTATGTAAGTGAGCTGGACATCGAAAAGAAAAGGGTTGATCTCCACAGAAAGTTGAGCAGAAACAAAATACTCAAAGCGAGACCAGAAATTGAGGGATGACCTAGGAGTGATACCACTTCAGCTCAAATACAGCCAACTCTTTCTTCACATCCGCCGATCTCTGCAATTCCACACTATACGCAGACAGAAAGACGAAAACAGTATATTGAAGAGGGTTTTCCGGGGGGTGGTCAAAAAGAGAAGATCCGGAATTCCAATCCGGCGATAAAGTCGGAAATATTTTTGTATTTTCGTAAACCGAAAGCTAGCCGGATTTGACTTTTTAATTTGTTTTTCTCGATATCGAACTAAATCAGTCAGTTATTTTCATTTAAGTCCTGATCCTATTAATAATTTCTAAAGCGAGCAGTATAATTATGTCACTAATACAATTGCACCCCTAATATTTGTCGATTTAAATTTTTTATTTTATGAATATATAACATATATATTAAATATTTTTATAAATATAATTAATTAAAAATTAAATACACTTGACATATATACAAGAAATTAGAGTAGAGAATTCAAAGTGAATATTTATAACATGCAACTGACAAGTCACGGTCCATTTTAAGCCACATGACAATTGAACTATGCATGTTCTTAATTAAATTTCAATAATGTGGAGCACTTGCCCATTGGCCTATAACTAGTAGTATAAATCTCTCACATGGTGTGGGAAATTAGGAATTCAAACTGAAACGAATTCCCACTATATGAGAGTGTGTATATTTAAAAAAAAAGTTATGTGAGATATTTAATAAATTTAAATACAAATTTGCCACCCAATAAATATATTCATAAGATTCTAGCTAGCCATTATATTACCGAATTTATTTACTTAGCTAGTACATAAATTATTTTGGTGCATGTGAGGCACATTTGTGATGCTAAGAAGAATCCCGTTGAGCCCGATATGGAAATTAATTTACAAGTATCTTTGTCTCGTGGCTCTAATTTAATAGTAAATTAGTTGGGCAGAAGGGATGTGAGGTTGGAGGGTAACTAGAAGGCAAATTTGCATGTTGAGAGTTCAATGGATGGATCTCCATGCACATAAACATCTTATGTTAACTAAACTTTAAACTATTATTACAAGTAATTATTTAATTATTCATGTGTAGGATCATCTGTGTTTCCTTGTCTTTAAGAAAATTGAGGTATCAAATCCGGTTAGGCTTGCACTATTGCAATGATTCCAACATAGTACAAGTAATTTTGGATTTATAGTGTGGATAATCACTATTAAATGCAGCGTGACTATTAAAGTAATCGTGGCACTAGACATGTCAATCGGGCCGAGATACTACAGCAGTCATCACTTTATGTCAATAATTTAATTTTTCAAGAATTTCAAATCTTGTCGCACATCTGAATTTTGGATTTTAATGAAGAAAATATATGAAAGCAAAATATTCTTTTTTATTACTATGTGATTTCAAAAAAATAAAATGAATGGATGGTTAATTTTTTGTTAAATTTTTTTTATATTGATTGTATCTTAAAATTCAAGTTGAGAATAACAAAAAATGATGAAACAATACAAGAAACGATATGAAAACAATCACAATGACTGACACAGATAAAATGGCGACATGTGCTGGGTGTGAAGGACGTGTGCCCCAACACATGTTGACTGCTACGTTGTGTCAATGTACAACAATCTAGCACAACAAACACTACCCATATTGGTAGTTTGTTAGACATGTTATGCGAGCCCAATGGGATATTTTACATTTTTTTTTCAAAAGTTTTTATTTTCATTTTGAGGCTCTACTCAAATTAGTTTTGAACTAGATTTGAGATAAAAATTTTGACAAAATTTAGAAACAAGGGAGTTGGATATTTTAAAGAGATTCATTATACTTAAATTTGTACTTATCACTTGATTTGATATTCAATAAATTGATCTCTTTGTTTCGTAGAGATAGACACGTTGTCAAATCATATTAAATATTATATTTTTAAATACTATTTTATGAGTATTTTTTAATTATTACTACTCGATAATTATTGGTTATAGCATTTTGTGTTGCAACATCCCTGTTTAAATCCTACAAAAGTAATTAAATGAAGAGAGGAGGGCATTTTGGAAAAATTGATGACATGGGCAAAATGGGGAGGGACTGAGATTGGGATTGGGTTCGTGGGCTCATGTGCCCACTTCCTATCCACCGTATGGAAGCTGGCGGAAGGGAGGTGGGAGCCAAGAATAAATAAATACCAGAATTCCAGTTTATAACATGTGGCAGTGTAGTAAATCACAGCAAAACCTTCAATGATAGCTCCTCTTCCCTAATTTTTCGAAGACTTCACATGACCATTCCACTATTGGTCTGTGAACGTTAAGACAACTTTTTTATAATAAATTAATCAAATAAAAATACTAAATAAAGACATTTAAGCAAATACATATATTATGTGACTAATACCAATAATCAGAACAATTACATTTTCAATCATTGGCGAATCAAAAGCAGAAAATGTGGTACAAACAAACAAGGAATTAAACCCTCCATCTCCACTCAGTTCGCAAACTCATTCTTTGTTTCAAACACGCCAGAGGTTTCGTACGAAAATATAGTGGATAACGTGTCTAAACTCAGACGTGGTAGAATTTCTTTCTTTTTTTCTTTTTAATAATTATTATTTGAAATCTTTAAAATAAATTAGTCGACCAAATGATGAATATTTTATCATGTCCTTATATACTCCGTTGTATATTTGCATAATGATTTGATTCATGATTAAATTTTGTATTCATATTTCTGAAACACAATCAATCAAAAATTAAATGATTTATATTATTTTATCAGTATATATACATATAAATTTGCTGTGTAGTGTTAATTGTCGAATAAACATTTCTAAGACGATTTGGAAAAATCTAATGCCATAGTAATGCATTGGACAACACAACAATTGTATCAATTTCCAGGAGTCAAAATTAGCAATGAATTCACCAAGAAGGCCCCGAATTTAATTGAATTAACAACAACTAGAGAAAAGACAGGAAAATAGAAGAATGCGACATGGTGTTTCCTAAACAATCATTTTAAATAAAAGGTAGGAGAGTCAGGGGGTTTGGATCCGTACATTGATAATTGGGGAGGGTTCCTAAACTCGATCACTTAATAAATTGATTGGAGAGTTGCAGGATCAATCAAATATCAAAAATTTATATCTTGTCGCATTATTACGACATATTTAGGGTTGTCTAATAATTTTTTCTATGTATACATATAAACAAATTAAGAATTTATTAGAATTCGAACTCTAAAATCCTATTTGATTATGATTTTATTTTCATTTTTAATATTTTCAAAATTTTAAAAGTTAGTTAGAGAAAATGAGTTTGTTTGTATTTGGATAATTTGTTGAAAAAATAATGATTATATATGATTTAATAAGTTGTAGATAGTGAGAGATAATAATAATAGTAAAATAAAAAGAGAAGATGTATAAGTTATAGTGAAATATACTTTGTAATGAAAATAAGTTATATTTTTTGCAAAAATGATAATCAATTATTTATAATTTATTTTTAAATAGTAAAAATAGATGAAAATGAATATGAAAACATAAACAAACAAAGTGTAAAGAAGGTGAAGACGACGACATTGAATCAATTAGTCACTCAACTTCAAAATTGTGTAATATCATTGGTCTAATTAACCACTCAACTCCAACGTCACCTATTTATATAGGTGTGTTGTTTAGTGTATTCAATTTTATTTTTTATATTTTTGTATAACTCCTTTATGATTGAATTTTGGAGAATTTTTAATTGGACAAACCCCAACTACTCTAATTTGTCACCCCTTTTAGGTTTTGACGAGAAAAAAAAAAAACCTATTCCAATAAGTCACTTCAAAGTGATGGAGAAATAAAGAAACAAGTTGGAGTTAGAGGTCATCTCGAAATTGGGTTGGTATTTAGAAGGAGGGGCCAACAACATGTGGCATTGGATGCTTTGGATGCCATTACCAATTCATCTCTCGTACCACATAGCATCTTCATGCCTGTGCCTTCTGCTATTGTCGGCTCAACACATTGGGGAATCCTCCCTCTCCCTCCACTCACCCCTACAATCCCCAGTCCTCATTAATACTGACCATTGTATTAGTTAAAACTTGAATTTTCCGTCACGCTTGTAATTTACCTATCTACAACTTACAGGCAACAACAATTACGGTCCGTGTGTTGAAGTTTTTCATAAAATTCTGTACGACTTACAGAAATTGGAGTCGTTTATCCAAGTGGACCACATACTGACCCAACTCCTTACATTGGTCAAAGCAAACAAAAACAAAAATCATTATTGATCATACATTAAATTTGTTTGCTCCACTTTTTGTTTTTTCTTTTTCCTTTTTTTATTTTTTTAGGGGCGGTGGATGAAAGGAACCATGAAATGGGACCTGACAGCCATCAATTTGTACCCTTCTATCATTTATGGATGACAATGGTTATATGGAAATTTTGATCTTTGGTTTATACGGATCAACAGTGGCACGCTTCTCTAGTACTTCTTTAACTATTTTATATTTCAACCCAAGAAGGCAGTCAAATTTTACGACGCCTTTGGACAACAAGAAGTAAACGAAAATGACCAAAATCTCCATGATGAATTGGTATCCACAAACAAGTAAGTACGGGAGAATAGAATACTGAATACTGAATACTGAATTCTAGTCCATGTCCCTCCACAATAAAAGTGGAGCATCTTATCAGTCCTTACTCCTTAGTGAAAGTGTAGTAGGACACCAGGACTTGGCTATTTTACCATTTACAGTATACAATACAGATGGTTTTTTAGAGAAGAAGAGTAACTTTTTTACGAAATTTATAGACTCATTTTCTGGTGAAAATTAATGAATTAGATTATTTTAGAACCCACTCCACCCCACCCCTCCCAAAGGTACTGACAAATTGGCATCGTCATAAGCTTGTCATTAACTTTTTGCCTGAAAACAAAACTATCAGGGGAAAAGAAAATGCAGATTCATGTTATGCCCATGAAGTCAACCTTTATCTCCTTAAAATTAAGATATCATCAAACAAACATAATACCAATGATGGAAGAAAAAATGGATTTATTTGTTTAATAATTACAAGCGGAGTGAATTCAAAAAAATGCATGGAGTGGGAGGAGTGATTCCTGGAGGCTGGAACAAACAATTAGTTATGTGTTGTGTACTAAAGATGCCTAAACAATACGTCGATTGTCCCCACTAATACAAAAGAAAAGAAAAGAAATGAAAGCCACCACTGGCACTTGGTACTCGCCACCAGCTCTCTCTCTCATTCTCATATTTCACATTCATATCCCACCCACCTCCTATCCGCACCTTTCGCCACCGTCCCCCCACCCAACTTGTCTTTACTTTATTCCTCCCTTCCTCCGCCGTGAACTTACTCACTCTCAGCCTTCTCTTCTACTTCTGACTTTTATTTATTGCTCCTTTGGCTCTCTTAACTTAATACTGGAGTAATATGCTGCGTCTTTCGACGTGAACACTGATTTGGGTTTTTCTTTTCTTTCCCCACTTAACTACGTGTTCGACAGTGTTCAAATTGGAAAGTTTTGAGGCTGTGTGTTTTTTTTTTTATGTGGGTTGTTTTGTATTGGAACCATGGAGCTGAAGGGGTGTTCTTTCTGGATTTTTGGGGTCGTACGGAGGCTGATTAGGTAGAATTAGTAGTTGGGTACTTCAAGACTCTGAGCTCTGATCTGTGTTGCAGCTAAATTTGCTTTTTGCTCTCCTTTGGTTTGTCTTGTGGATTTTCTAGTTGATTGTTTATGGAGGCTAGAATTGGAGGCGAAGCTCAGCTGTATTATGGTATGGCTTCCACGGATTTGAGAGCAGTGGGGAAAGGAAGCCGGGAGTGGGATCCCCGCGATTGGAAATGGGATGGGGACCTCTTCATTGCTTCCCCTCTCAATCGCTGCTCGTCTAATTATCAAGGCAGACAGTTGTTTCCGCTCGAGACTGGAATTATCACAACTGGGGCCTCATCCAATAGTTCTTCCTCCTATTCTGATGAATTGAATCAAGGATTTGTAAAAGACAATCGGGAATTGGAGAAGAAGAGGAGGGCCAATGCCGTCGAGGACAATAACTTAGCTGATGAGGCCAGTCATAATCTTACTCTGAACCTTGGTGGGCGAGGGTATGCAATGGCTGGGAATGCGGAAGTAACAACTGGGAAGAAGACCAAGTTGTCTGGGGCTACGCCAAATTCTAATCGCGCAGTTTGCCAGGTTGAGGATTGCGGGGCTGATCTGAGTAAGGCTAAAGACTATCATAGACGACATAAGGTCTGTGAGATGCATTCCAAGGCTAGCAAGGCTCTCGTAGGAAATCAAATGCAGCGTTTCTGCCAGCAGTGCAGTAGGTCAGTTGATATTCTTGGATTACTCATGTGGGTTTTGTATTTATCAAGTCCAAGTCTTGTAGGCGCTTAACTGACTATTGGTGTGGTGGAATGAAGATCAGAAAGTAATGCTTTTTAATATGCCTAAGAAATGATAATGAAAATTCTCGAATCGTTAATTGATTCCATTGTCATGTTTATTGGATGGTGATGAACAATAGGACAGAATGAAATTGTAGAAAATAAAAAATATTACCCTTTTGTGCAGAACAGTTGAAAGAAAAATACGCTAAATATTGGTATGAGTATGTGTAAGATGTTCTATGAATGTCATATAAGTTTGATATGCTATGCTATCATATTTCTTCAAATGGATTATATTCTGAATTATATTTGAATATATTTAGAGAAGTACAAAAGTTTTTAGGCCAAATCCATACTCAGGGGAATGTACAATCCCAAGGGTAGTGGTTAATGCCAATTTTGGGACTTGGGATTCCTTAGGAAGTGGGCTCTTCCAGTAAGTAATTGTAGAAGCATAGTTTTGAAATTAATTTGCAAAAATCCATTCCCAATTCCCATACCAATTGTCGCCTTACTCGTTTGTGTTATTTGTGCTGAGTATCTTATTGCCAAGTTACTTTTTTTTTGTTTTTTTTTGCCTCATACACTGTTAGATCCCAGTACTGTGGCATTTTAACCTAGGTTAATACTCTGGGAAGTAATATATCAATAACCTTTTTGTAAAGTTATATTGGTCTAAATGTTTTTTGAATAGATGCCTATAATTTTTGCATATTGCCAGGTTCCATGCACTTCAAGAGTTTGATGAAGGAAAGAGAAGTTGCCGCCGGCGTTTGGCTGGCCACAATAAAAGGAGGAGGAAAACACAAACTGACAATGTCAGTAATAACACTATTGTCAATGACAACCAGGCAAGTGGTTATCTGTTGATGAGCATACTGAAGATACTCTCCAACATGCACTGTAAGCAAACGATGTTCTTCCCTGTTTGAGAAAGATTATATTTCTTGTGACGATTATGATTTGCTCAACCCTTTTTGATTCTTTATTTTGACCTTTTTGAGGCCCAAGATTTATCCCCTTCTTCTGATTTCCATGATTCACAGCCAATAAGTCAAACCCCGCAGATGATCAAAATCTCCTATCTCATCTTCTGCAAAGCCTTGCCAGTCAGGGATCCTCTCCCTGGGAAAGAAACATATCTGCGCATCTACAGGAATCTCAAAACTTGCTCAATAATCTGCCTTCACTGGGAAATTCAGATTCAGTATCTGTGTTGCTCTCAAATGGCTCTCTAGGACAGAGACCCAGACAGGAGCCTCCTGGTGATGAAATGCCAAGAAACGATGGGGATTTGCATGCCACATCTCAAAGGCCAGGCATTGTGTTACACACCCAAGCAAGTTCTCAAATTTATGCTCAAGGCAGGGAGACTTCTGGTGGAAGGAGCAAACTGAATAATTTTGATTTGAATGACGTATATGTTGATTCTGATGATGGCATGGATGACATAGAAAGATCAACTGTTCCACAGGATCTAGGGACTGTTTCCATTGGGTGTCCTTCATGGATGCAACAAGAATCTCATCAGTCAAGTCCTCCTCAGACTAGTGGAAATTCAGATTCTGCATCTGCGCAGTCACCATCTAGTTCCAGTGGAGAGGCTCAGGTATAATCAATACTTCTTTAAACTCCTCATAGAAACCACTGGCTCTATTAGATGGGAAAAGCCATGCTTTGAAATTATTGACATGGCTGCATGTTATCATGCTTGTAAACTTATTAAGCAGAATACCACAAATTCACTGAGCTGCGAGACATTCAAATTCCTGTGTCTCCAAGAAGTTTTCCTTGTTTTTAGCAGATATAATTTCACTGATTAAGAAGTTTATAGGCCTTCAAGACAGTTTCTCGTCATCCAGGCTCATTTATCTTACTGTCCGTGATTGTCTCTCTCTGTTTTTTTGCTAATATTGTTCCTTTTGCTGTGGTATATCGAAGTGTCCAAACATTGTCTTATCTTTGAGTTTTCTTATGCTAATTCGTTGTGCTTGTAGAGTGACCACAAGTTATTAAGAGTGGCAAGTTTAAAGTGATTATTTGATAATATTTATCAATAATATAGTCAATTAAATATGTCCATCAACTCCATGACCTACTAATTTCGAAATATGTTGTTCACTTGATCGAAGTATGTTGGCTATGTGAAAGTTTACGCATTAATCCTTAATTCAATGTGATTCAAGGATAACTCATAAAATTATTTCTTTACGAATTTGTGTTATTTAACTTTTACTAGTTTTAGTTTTCTTCTACTTATGTTTTCTTCTTTTGATTTGTGTCATTACAGAGCCACACAGATCGCATTGTTTTCAAACTATTTGGAAAAGAACCTAGTGATTTCCCCATTGTTTTACGAGCACAGGTACTTTTTAACCTCCACTTGTTTGGTAACTCGTACATCTCTATTACGAGGTCCAATCGCATTTTCTTTTTCGTTAGTGCTTCTGCTACCCATTTATCCTCTTCATCCTTCTCTGACAGTCTAACTATGTGAATTTTGCTTCCAGATCTTTGATTGGTTATCCCACAGTCCTACTGACATAGAGAGCTACATTAGGCCAGGTTGTGTCATTTTGACTATATATCTTCGTCTGTCTGAGTCTGCATGGGAAGAGGTATGGCTTCTAATAGTGCGATATTAACATGATTATGGAATTGCGACCCGGCTTCCATTATTAACTTTTAATTGTTAAAATCTAATTGTTTCCTTTTTCTTTATCGTTGTTCGGTAGCTCTATTGTGACCTCAGCTCCAGTCTAAGTAGGCTTCTGAATTTCTGTGATGATGTCAATTTTTGGAGTACTGGATGGATCCATGCCAGAGTGCAGAATCAGATGACATTCATCAACAATGGTTTGCTCCTATTGTGTTCCTCCAATAACCTTTTCTCATATGTTATATTTGATTTCAAACTCATTTTGTTTGAGGATGTGTTATTTGGACCTATATGGCTATGCAGGTCGGGTAGTTATCAACACATCTTTGCCATTTGGGACTGATAACTATAGCACAATTCTGAACGTCAAACCTATTGCCGTGACATCATCCGAGCGAGCACAATTTGTTGTCAAAGGCATTAATTTATTGCGACCTTCCACAAGGTATTTTATTTTATTTTATTTATTTATTTGGTTAAAGAGGTATCCATTGCCATTTGTCATGTGATGTGCCTATTCTTGTTTTATTCATGGATCTGATGAAAACAATGCTGTGTAGAGGTTTTGTCCTCCAATGTTTCCCAAGCTTAGGAAATTATGTGTTGTCATTATTTTGAGTTCGGTCAAACCATTCCAATAATGAAAATGAATGTGACCCTATGTTTTCCAGGTTACTGTGTGCACTGGAAGGAAATTATTTAGAAGCTAATAGCGAGCCAGTGGAACATGCTGATGGCCTTGAGGAGGATGTTCAATGTCTTAAGTTCTCCTGTTCTGTCCCTGCAGTTACTGGAAGAGGTTTTATTGAGGTGGTGATTTATTCTGCTTATAGTAAATTTCTTCGTTATATGATGTAACCTTTTCTAGTTTACATATGGTGCATCAAGTTAGTAATATGGCATGAATGCTGTTCACATGATGACGACTCTGCTGATTTATGTATGGTGCTTGCGTTGACTGAAGTTGCTACCCATGAAGTTCCGCATCATGGAAATTTGAATTATTAAAATCAACAAATTACCTTCTCATGGACCCAAGTGCCTGAGTTTAATTGCCTTACAGATTTTTTATTCACAGATTTTAAAAATTACTGCAATTTTGTTTCTTGCTAACCTGAAGTTATTACTGACTTTAGGTTGAAGATCATGGTCTCAGTAGCAGCTTCTTTCCCTTCATAGTTGCTGAGGATAACTTTTGCACTGAGATTTGTATGCTGGAAAAAGAGATTGAAATGATGGAACTAGATAATTTACAGGGAGGAAGAGGAAGATTGGATGCACGAAACCAAGCCTTGGAGTTTATACATGAAATGGGATGGCTTCTCCATAAATTTCAGTTGAAGTCCCGATTTGGACAAGAAGACCCTAACTTTGGCTTTTTTCCTTTTGAACGGTTCAAGTATCTTGTAGAGTTCTCCATGGACCGCGATTGGTGTTCTGTTGTAAATAAGCTCCTGGATATTCTTTTCTACGGAGTAGTGAGTGGTGGAGAGCAGCATTCCTTGAAGTTTGCTCTGTCTGAGATGGGTCTGCTTCACCGAGCAGTTCGGAGAAATTCAAGGTCTCTGGTGGAGATGCTGTTGAGATATGTCCCTGGAAAAGTAGCTGATGAACTAAGTTTAGAGTACAAATCCCTAGTTGAAACTAACCAGAGTTACTTGTTTAGACCTGATGTTGCGGGACCCGGAGGTCTGACACCTCTTCATGTGGCAGCTGGTAGGGATGGATCTGAGGATACATTGGATGCCTTGACTGAGGATCCCAGAAAGGTAACCTTGTTCTTCTTTCCTCCAGTTGAGCTGTGCATTCTGTGACTGGCTTACATGTTTGCCAGTTCATTAGTATATATCTTCTGGAAAATCACTTCCTATGTGACTGGTTCTTGGCTGCAAGCGTGTAAGAACCTTGTAAATCTGTCTTGATCTGATTAAAATTTTTAAAGCAAATCCAAATTTAGTTATCACGCAGTTCTATTAATGGACTAAGTCTGACCGACTTCTATAGCTATTGGACTTGAATTAGATCCGTACAACACATTGCATGTAATTTATAATTGTTTTTGCCATTTCAGGTGGGAATTGGAGCATGGAAGGGTGCTCGTGACAGCACAGGATACACGCCTGAAGATTATGCTCGACTGAGAGGACACTACTCTTATGTTCACCTTGTTCAGAGGAAAATCAACAAGAAAGCATCTTCTGGGCATGTAGTTGTTGACATATCTGAATCTCTATCAGAGATCAGCATCAACCAGAAGCCAAATGTAGAAGCTGCTGCCAGTTTTGAGATTGGAATTTCTGAGATAAAACACATTAAGCGACCCTGTGGTGCTTGTGCTCAGAATCTGGCCTATAGAACAGGCAGTCGAACTCTGCTTTACAAGCCTGCAATGCTCTCAATGTTGGCCATAGCTGCTGTATGTGTTTGTGTGGCACTTCTTTTCAAGAGCTCGCCCCAAGTTCTGTTTGTGTTCCGTCCATTCCAGTGGGAGATGTTGGAGTACGGTTCCAGCTGAGTTCAACTTGATAAAATAAGTCAGATAATGATAACTAATTTGTTTTTCGTGTTTGTGTGCATTTGTAAGCTGTAGGGCTGAGGCACTTGCCTTGTTATAATTAGCTCCTTAGGGAAGATTTCAGATTCGCGTTAGTATGACAGCTTATTTTATGTTCTATCAAATTGTTTCTCTTTTTGGATTGGATTTGGGCATGGGGGCAACCTTGCAATCTGTGTAATGTAATTATAGCAGTTATCCTCATAACTGGTTTGTTTAAATGAAATAATTTGTTTGTAAAACAAATCACATATGAGACCCATTTTCGTTTGGGGCAGACCATATCTGCAACTTCTCTATAAGTTGTACTATTGTTTTGCTGTTAGAACGATGAGCACTCGATAGATTGTGCCAGGAACTCTCAAAGATAAGACTACTTCCTGCTTGATACTGAGAGAGAATCTTGTGATGACACCACTTTCCTAATTAACTGAGCCGTAAATATACCAACACAGATTATATTGGAATTGGAAGAAACAAAAATGGACTGTGCATTGTGCATATCAAACACCATGCTTTCTTTTGATTAATGGAGCAGTAAATTGAAAACAAGCATGCATATTATTCAGTCGATTATAAGTAAACATGGACCAAAGGTAGATCATGGTGATAATCTTAAGCTTCAGATTTCTCCCATTTGAGGGGCTTCACGACCTCCCAAGTGAAGTCAGGGTCATCCCTTCCAAAGTGCCCATATGCAGCTGTCTTGAGGAATCTGCCATTGGCGCCTCTCTTGAGATCCAAATTAATGGAGATCATTCCAGGCCTGAAGTCAAAATTCTTCTTCACAATCTTAAGGATTTCCTTGTCAGGGATTTTTCCAGTTCCATAAGTGTCCACAAAAACAGACAGAGGCTCTGGAACACCAATGGCGTAAGAGACCTGCACAATGCACCTCCGTGCCAGTCCATTAGCTACAATGCTCTTAGCAGCCTGCCTAACAATGTAGGCACCACTTCGGTCCACCTTGGTTGGGTCCTTTCCAGAGAATGCACCACCACCATGGGCTCCCCAGCCCCCATATGTATCAATGATGATCTTTCGACCAGTGAGACCAGCATCACCATGGGGACCACCAATGACAAAGCGGCCAGATGGGTTGAGGTGGAAAATGGTCTTCTCATCAAGGTACTTAGCAGGGATAACAGGCTTAATGACGTGCTCCTTGAGATCAGCAGCAATCTCATCATTGGTGACAGTTTCATCATGCTGTGTGGAGATTAGTACAGTATGGACACGAACAGGAACCATGGCGCCGTTTTCGTTGAAGTACTCAACTGTGACTTGGGTCTTACCATCGGGCCTCAGCCAGGGGCAGGTTCCAATTTTACGAACCTCAGTGAGACGAGCACCGAGCTTGGTGGCAAGAACATGGCTTAAAGGCATCAATTCAGGGGTCTCATCTGTGGCATACCCAAACATATGACCCTGGTCACCAGCACCAATATCCTCTGGCCGCTTTGTGAGGTGGCCATGAACACCCTGGGCAATATCAGGGCTCTGCTGCTCAATGTTGACCAGGACCTTGCAGTTGTCAGCATCAAGACCTACATCATTGGATACAAATCCAATGGCACGGCAAGTGTCACGGACGATCTTCTCATAATCAACATTAGCCTTGGTGGTAATCTCTCCAAAGACCATGACCATGTTTGTTTTGGTGCATGTCTCACAGGCAACCTTGCTCTCTGGATCCAGTGCAAGGCAGGCATCAAGAACGGCGTCGGAGATCTGATCGCACAGCTTGTCAGGGTGGCCCTCATTGACAGACTCAGATGTAAACAGGAAGGTCTCCATATTATTAAGCTAGCCAAAAAGAAAGAAAAAGAAAGAACACACCTTAGTATGTTAAATGCTAAGTTCATAACAGGAGAGATAGAATCGAACCAAGTTCCTTAGCGAAGTCAACAAAGTTAAATTTACATATCATATTACTAATTTCAAATTTTAACAATACATTCCTCAGAAGATAGCAAGATGCCGCAGAATAGCACAAAGAAATGCACGACGAAAGAATCTTCGTGATCGCCTAATTTATATGCATTAGTAGGTTAAATAAATTCAGAACCACAGTGATAAAGCAAAGAATCTGCAAATAGTGAGAATCTACAAAACATGGATCTGCAACTAAAAATAATTGAACCTTATTGCCGAAAGGGAATGTGAACAAAGCCGCATAGATTCCTAAAAATGTCAGCTTGGAATGCAATATGAATATATCAATTGAAGCATCTTTCGAATAGCCTCTCTCTGACAGAATTAACACATGTTTTAATTCCATCCACCACGAATATATCTATTGAAGCATCTTTCGAATAGCCTCTCTCTCACAGAATTAAGATATGTTTTAGTTCCATCCACCACGAATATATCAATTGAAGCATCTTTCGAAAAGCCTTTATCTGGCAGAACTAACACATGTTCAAATTCCATGCACCACGAATATGTCAATTGAAGCATCTTTCGCCTTTAACAAACACCAAATGATGAAAGAATCAGAAAATAGATCTCCAAGAAACTTAGACAGCATCCGTAAACAGGCGGTAGATCGTAATAAACACTTGTGCTCCATAACAACAGCACCGCCATATTTAACTTTGCAGAGAGAGTTAAAAAAAAAAACCCCTTCAACAATCTCCACACCTTATGCTTAAACAAAAACTCTGAAGAAGAAATCACTTGAAAAAAACAGTAATGTTTTTCTAGAAAAAAAATGTAAATGGAAACCCAGATCCGTCGCTTAGATGCACTTTGATTAAACAACTCTATAATTATCAAACCATCAAAGTTTACATGAAAAGAAAAGAGCGTACCTATTTAGAATTAGAGTAGGGGGGTTGGATAAGAGGCAGATCTGAGTCTGTAGTCCACTCTTGCGCTTTCAGGCCGCAGACCCCGACACGAGGAGGTTGTAGGATTTTAACGAGTATTTATAGACTGAATCCTGGTACCGGAGACCGCCTCGCCAAGTTTCTATTCTTTTGCCCTTCAAAGGGGGACAAAAATTGAAAAACGAATCTTGGATTTCTTTTTTGTACATTGATGAATTTATTGATGAATTTATTGAAGCTAGATTTGATGCCAAAACCTTTTACATGTATTTAGAGTATAGTTGTTAATTTATAATAATAATTAATGTTATTAGTAAAATTTCTGTTATGTTGACCTGATATAGGAAACATTTAGTTATATATTTTGTTTGATTTTATTATATATTTTGAAAGAATGAATTATAATAAAATATAAAAATTATTTTTTAATATGTTTGGGGGAATTTTTTTTTTTAATATAGCAATCGAATCATTGCTTTTTATTGAATTTTTGAGTAAAAATAAAATTAAGTAATTTTTTTAATATTATAATAATAATAAAATATATATGATGTATATATATTATATATGTATATATTAGAAAATGTGTATTTTGAAAGAAAAATGTGAATGCATTTATTTATATTTCTCCAAAATAATGTTGTTTGGGAAAACATAACCAAACATTCCCCTAACATTTTTTAATTGAAAAAGTTTCACATATATATATATATATTATGATGTAAAAATAATAAATAATATTCTCTTCACAGAATTCTTTATTTAATCAGTGATGTTACGTTGATTTCTTATATTACTAAATAGTAAATCTTATAATTATGTTAGTACAAAGATTTTGTGCTAAAAAAAGAAAATTGAAAATGGGTTTTGGTTGGGTGGTTGGTGATTTGGATCGAAGCTACGCACTAAGCTAGGTGGGTTGGATTTTTTGATATGATTTAGAAGTAAGTCCAGAGATGGCAGATCCTAAATGGCAGATGCTGGATCAAATCAAAGCGAAGTCCCAAAAGGTTGGGTAGAACTTAACAGTCACGGCAGCAGCCAGCACGCGTGGGAGTTGGTAGGAGGAGATGGCTTGTCGCCTTGTCAGCTGTCAGCTTCAGTAGTCAATACAATAACCCCCATTCAATTCAATTTTGGTAAAATTCAGTCAACATATCACTTTTGGAATATAAAAACATAATATTAAGGTACATATAAATGTATGTCTCGTGTATTGTATGCTGTAAATTTATTAAAGGGTTGGTTAAAGAAGAAACGAATGAATTGCTTTGGAAGTCAATTCAAAGCTTAAATTATGAATTCATCAGATTGCGTTGCGTGGATGGAAGTGGGCGTTGGATTTGGGCAGGTGTTCTCTTGTCAGTTGTGACAAACAAATTGTACTGTACTCTGGTCGGGCCTCCCTCCCTCCCTTGTCCTTGTGATTCCCATTCCCACACAAAAATCCTCCATTCTTGATGCATTGTGTAAAAAGAGAACAGAATCTCTTACGAATAATGACGGGGGGCCAATCCATATGTTAGAGGTGCTCCAGGATAGAAGCTGCCTATTTGGATGGACAGAATTCAATCATTTGCATCCCTCTTCCAGCAACTGCAATCTGATAATGATTTCTGGATTGACACACACACACAATCAAGGTACGCAATAAAGGGATCAAACTAAACTGCGATGACTGCAAATAATTTTACTGACCTGCCACAGGTTTTAACATCCAATGCTTCTGGCTCCGGTACGCTAATGATCAAATGGGCAGACTCGGTGAGCTTATCATGACCAAGCTTCCAACAACGCACACGCTGATCAAGACCAATAGAAAATACCCAAATCCCATCCGTCCATATACCTTTCATTACAGGACAAAAGGAAACAAGATAAGACATTGTCCCAGAATCTTTTATGCTTTCTTTCAAAAAAAAAGAAAACAGAAAAAGAAATGGAAGAAGAGGAAGTTCCTCGACTATCATAAACAAGGAAAATAATACACACACACACACACACACTCTTGTAGTACCAATATTGGATTGGACATGAATTAAGCATCACAATATATGAAACACAAATCTTTCATAAGCAATGCTGCATCTTGTAACGAGGAGAAATTTTTACTATATAATTCATATTTCAATAATCAAAGAAGCAAGTTCAACTGAGCTTGTAAGGTTTATGGGACAGACAGACAATTTAATTACCCTGAATGAACAGCAAACATGCAGAGCTCTTCACACTCGTTTCTTTAATGACTAAAGGAGGCCCATTCCAATTTATGCAGAGAAGGGAAACACAGAGACAGTTTGAAACAAATACTGCTGAAAATACCTTTGACAGCAGAGCTGTGAGCTGAGATGATCTTATCCATATATAAAAACTGTATCTGATGGTTTTGAAACAGACAATGGTGAATGCAATTGTTTGTAGCCACTGGCAGACTGGTGCAATAAATTTTTGCAGCAGTAATATTCTGAGAGTTCTCTCTCATAGGATTTATTGTCAAATCACATCTGAGACAGTTAATTGCCTGATCATCACCCCCACTAACAACGTAGAAAGAGAACCTAGAGTCAGAGGGTCTAAGGTCCTTGATATCTGAGATGTGAAGGCAATTGACCCCAGACTGGTGGACATTATCTAAGACATGCAGCGCTACCAAAACACTTATTTCTGGTGATAAATCATCTTTTTTTCTTGCTGAAAGAAATGAAGCCTGATCGCCAATTTGGAAAGGAACATGTGCATTGTTTTTTCCAGAAAGGGACGCTTCAGATGTTAAACACACATGACTTTCCATTTCATTGCCAGATTCTATTCTACCAACAGAGTCCAAACTGGTGCTAGCTTTTTCTCTCAAAATGCAATTGCCTGGTTTCTTCTTTGCATTATGACTGTCTATGGACCTCCACCATCGACCACCTTGGCTTCCTCTACCAGTGCGTGGCCGTTTCTGGAACTCCATGCAGTTTTCCATTTGAAGGCTCGATACATGACACATGAAATTTTCAACACATTCAGTCAGATCCCAGATTGCAATACTTCCATCAGTAGAACCAGTGATTGCCAAGTAAAGATCTCCAATTTGTGTCTCTCCTGAAATTTAAAACATCAGGAAAGTTTCAGAAATAAGAGCATATGGATAATCTCTATGTTAGATTTTTTCCAAGATGAAGCAATAATTCAGCAGAACAAGGCAAGGCATGGAGCATAGCGTCCAACTAGAAATTAGGATAAAAGAACTGAAGGTATAGAGAACAATTGGGAAGAATGTGAGGTTAATCCAATATGTTTTTTCATTGATTTGATAATTCTGGATCTCACAGTCCCATATGGCAATCATCAGTTTCTTGACAACGCCACTCCTTCAACCGCATGCAGGATTCCAGTTTTCATTTTCAGACCACCAGAGAACTTGTGTTTGGCTTCATTTTCCCTGAACATTTTTGCATTTTGAGACCAAGGCCAGGTTTGTTTTGCTTAGTTTCTCAAAGCATTTCCAATAGGCAACCTAGTCTTAAAGCCTACACCATATTTCCAACTCTATTTCCTTCCAAGCCCACACCCCTTTTCAGAAAGCATGCTTTATTTTAAATTTGAAAACAGGTAAACCAAGAATGCCTCCTCAAATTGAAGTCTCAAATCACCCGATCAACTCAATTGATCAAACTCTGAACTAACTCATCCAAATACACTTTCATTTTAGCATATTGCCTCAAAGGAATCTTTTAAAATTATCTCCATATAATAATTTTAAGAAAATGGAAATGAAGATAAACCCAAACATTGTGTTCTATTTTCATTAACATATAATATTGAGCACATGAGCTGAACCTAATATGCATTACATTGTTGGAATCAAGACACTCCAACTGCCCAAATGGACTTGGAGTTGAACTGATGAGTAAAACATTGATGTAGATTGTTTTAAGATTGCATTTCAGACGTTCCATAGATTTATTAAGAGATAAAGCTCCAATTAAGGGGACCAGTAACACAGAAAAACTGCATTTTGATTTACAGAAAGTTATCTAAAGCATCAGTTCAACAAAAGACCATTGAATTCAGCCATGGAAACAAGTCAGTCCAAATTGCTGACTATCACAGATATCATTTTATCTGAAATCCTCAATATGTTACAATTACATCAGTCTATTGTCAACTAACCTTCAGAAGGGAGAAGCTTAGGAGTGACAATATGCTGCAAAGCTAGCACGGGTGATGACAGAGGAGCCAACGAGGCAATATCAACCCTGCCATGAAATTGAAACAGAAAAAGATCAAACAAGAAAAAAGAATTACAGAAAATTTCTTTTCCCAGCAGTTAGAGAAGAGAAATAGAAATACTATTTTATGGAGAAGTAACAGTTCGAAATGCTCTTGAAGTTAATTCTTGGGCAAAGCAATACGTACCATAGCCGAAAAGGCAACACAAGAGCCCTTAGTGTAACTGTAGCATCTGAACAAGCAACAATAGCAAAACAGATAGAGATCCTGCAGACAAGACACTTTCATAAGTAGGTTATGAGTCATGACAATGTAGTGAGTGAAAAAATTCAAAGCAAAAATGACTGGAAGCAAAAGACTTCATTGATACTGAACAGACCTGGAGCCAGCCACTTTAACCAGAAAAGCAGTGACATCTAGGTATCTCCAGTCATTTTCAAGATTATCTTCAGGGAAAAGGCTTGAATCCATGTTCTTATATTCTGAAGAAAGTGAATTAATAGAAATGGCATCTGATGTGGTTGTGCTATGATCTTCAGCTGTTTCAAGAACTTCCTTGGTGTTTTGTCTTTTCATGTAACTAGTGTGTTTGAATGGCATATCAGTGGAGAGCCACTGGAAAGAGAAAGAAGACATGGTTTCTGTAGATGAACTTGTCAAGCTAGTTTGGTTCTTCTTGTCCATTTTGCTGCATAAAGTCTCCACCCTTTTCTTGTTCATCGAAATCATTTGTTTCCATGCAGTCACAACCCTTTTTGCTCCAACAGATATTAATATAAAAGGATGACTATCCTCTAAGGTTCCATTTTGTTCATTAACTACATTAGGTGCGCGAATGGAATCTGGAATGAATATATGCATCTTTGACACAGAGCATAATGATCGTACAGCTGATCCACCAACATGTTCCCCAAGATGTTGGGAAGATGACCAATTCTGTATGCCTGGTTCATACCTGAAACATTTACTACATAATTCAATTTCCAAAAGGCTGAAGAGCTAGGTCATGCATAGAATTTAAAGACTCCAAGCCATATTGTTGGTTGTCAGATACTTTTTACCTAACAATTGAGAGAAACAAATTAAGTACCTAGTCAATCGCACAGTTCCATCTTCACAACCAGTTGCAATCCAACTAGATTCAGAAACCAATCCCCGATTTTCATCTGAACTAAATGAACGTTCAGAGATAAAGCACAAAGAATGTATCTCCCTCCCATGAAACTGCAAATGGAGATACTGAGGATATATCCGCCTATCATTTTCCGGCACCCAGTGCCTATGAATATATATGACATCATCCTGTCAGAAGGGATAGCAAGATTGAATGTCATTGTATCTGTGAGGGGTAGAGACTTTAAACATGACAAAAATCAAAGGCATGAACAAGAAATCGAACAAATGTCGTTTCCATCTAAAAGTACCAATTAAATAGCACCTTTAAAACAAGGGAGAAGCATAAGATCTTAAAAAAGTTGCTTTATCTTAAAAGGATGCATGCCCAAGAGTACCAAGCACAGGTCTTAGCAAAAAAATTACCATGTCCCAATCTAATAACATCAAATGCCAATAAAAGATTAAGCTTGTACTCTGTTTAAAATTGAGCAAGTTGGTTGTTTCATAGAAACAGATATGGAAAGTGGAAACAAGGTCTTTTTAAACTCTCATTCCCAACTGACAAGATAGTGACCTTCTCTTGAGTGGTTACGGACACCTGTCTCCAATCCCATCTAAGCAGACAACTTGGACAAAAACTTGGCTCCATATAAGAAAACCGTTCAGTTAGGCATTCACAGTAAATTTGCCATCAAAACTAGAGAGTGGTAGAGAGATCCAAATCTGTAGAATGCACATAAATGAAACTCAAGAACACACCTTAACAAAAGAGAAGCAGTTCATCATCTCTGGCAAGTCACCAAGATAATATGAATGAGGACGCCGCCAACCACCACATGTAACTTGTAGCACCTTTGGCAAACATCCAAACATGCACAACAAGATCACATGAGCATTCACATATATAGTTAAATATAGTATTATACACTTGTGCTGGTTTCATGGGGAAAATATAAGGCCCCTCTGCACTAACTTGACATGGATAACCTACCATCCCAATCCAACAAAGACAAACTACACGTTTCCATTCATATCCCCCTTTTCGGGAAACCAGATATATTTCCTCTCCTACGTGGTATGTAGCAACCATTTACACACCCTAGCATACCATTAATTGCTTTTGAGTTTACATATCCCTATATTTGTTGGGACAGAAATGATTTCCAATCAATAGGAGAAGAATTAGATAAAGGTCCCATATTCATACAGACACAGGTAATAAATGGAAATGACGCAAATAAATAAAAATGGCAGTTTGGGAAACAAATTTTTATTCCAAAATTCAGCTTTTAAAATTGATAACATTTTCATGTACCCAATAGTTGTTATCAGTAGTTCCAGATATTTGCTGTAGTTATGTTCGGCAAGAAAAAAGGTTGGAGTTGGATGAGAAATATAAAAATACTTGCTGAGACAATAACATTTGTAACTTTGATTTCCCTCCATGAATTAAGGGAGATTGAACTTCTCCCATTTGTGTCTGTGCTTGTGTCTGCATATATGCATGAGAGGGAGAGAGAGAGCACCTTTGTCCCTGCAGTTAAATTCCATATTATGAAATTTGCTGATGCAAAACCAACTGCATAGTTTCCAAAAGTGGAATGATCAGAATGTTCAGCAGTGGTGAAGACAGATCGTATTGCACTTAATTCTTTTACTTGCTTCATCCCTGTAAATTCCAAATTATGCAGATCTCTGTCATGCCGTAAGTAGCATATACATCCATCTGCTCCAGTCTGTTGGGTACAGGAGAGTAGGGATTAGATGAACAAAATTTGTATGGAAGTTTCATACTGTTATTTGTTATATCAGCATTATTGAAGAAGGGAATGGACACCAAAATTATGGATTTTAAAATCAGGACTTCCAAAATGAAATCATACCGAGCGGATTTCAGAAGACTGACTAGAAATAGAAACACTGCTCACACTTGATACTCCATGAACACTTTTGAAATAATTAATTGGAGATGCTTTCACTTCTGCAGCAATAGAAGCACTGGATAGTTGGCCTCTTGGCAAAGAAAATAGTAGCAGATTACCACGAATGTCCCCACATACTAGCAACTGTAGAAAATAGCAAGTTCTAACAAATTTGAGATTACATGGGGTTTCACCTCTAGAAAACTGCTTAAAATCTTTGCAGGCTTTTTTGTAAATCATGAACTTCATTATGACAAGTAGTAATCAAACAGGGAATAAAGTGCATACTAAATGTTTGCAGTCCCAATATTTCATCTAAATATTCATTTAGAATACCAGAAGCAAAAAATCATTGCATCATCATATTTGTCTCATTAACTAGATGTCTACAAGTTTTGCCATGAAAGAGTAATAATCCAAACAAACAAACTGGGAGAGAATATGGTGGTAAAATACTCACCTCTTCATCAAATGAAGCATCCACACACATTATCCGCATTCCAAAGCATGAAGCATATTCTGCAATCAAGAATATATCATAACTTCCTCTACCAATCACAGAAGCAGAAGGGAAATTGTGGCATAACTTCCATAGCTTCAATCTGCCACCAGGATCAGCAGTGAAGATGAACCTGCATATGTGAATTACCAAAGGATGGAGAATATGAAGATGCATGCATAGTAAAAGTGAAGCCACAAGTTGCATGATGGTGAAATAACAATTTTATGAAAATCTTTAGCGGAACTATTTTCTGTGAGACACACAAGAACATAAGCAATTTATATACAGAATTAACTTTTGCAATATGGTGAATAAGCAAATGGGAATGATTCTCTTGAATTGATTTATATATAATGTATATTTAAGTGAGTATCCTAATGAATGATAAACCTGCTAGTCAACAACCAGCTAAAGAAAGAAAAACCTGGATGTGTAGATAGTGTAACAAAATTATGAATGCTGCTGGTAGAAATAATTATCTACTACCTGTTTTCTAGTGACTTGCACCAGTAAGTGCCCAAGAGATGCCTCTCCTTTTCAGCTGGCCAAGTAAGAGTAAGTTCAACTTTTGGACTCCAACCAGTTCCAACAACTAGGACGATTGTCATGATCCCTTTACCATCTCCAACAGCAACCCAATCTTCAAATCCTCCAGAGGGGTTGGAACATTTTGATAATACGTCCATACAAATGATTGGTGCTTCCTTGCTGATGTGGGCAAGTTCGGTCCATTTAACAGCCTCATTATCAAATAGGCTAGCATGGTACAGGTAACCGTTGTTGGTAGCCACATAAAGAGAATTTTCACGAGAGAAGTGCAAACAACGGACATATTCACTTTTACTGCAAGAGTGCTTAAGAGGTGAGAAGCTCTGATGAAAGCAGGCAGAAGTAGTATAATTGAAATGAATAACAACTCAACTTAGGAAATACTTTCTCAACTCCAAAACATACACATACAGAAATGGGGAGAAAAAAGAAAAGAAGACACTTACCACATAAAGACATCCATGAATTAATGGTAAAGCCCACATCACGCAAGTGCATCAAGTCAATTTACTCAAACTTTAGAGTTCTTACCTTTAGCGTGTTTCAGCTATACCCGAAGTGTATTCTTCCCAGCACTCACCCCAATCTCAAATACAAAGTGCCATAACAAGGGCGGTTTCCCCCATCAGTGAGAATTTTGCAAGGGAGTGCATATCATGGTATGGTACATAAAAAAGGCACAGAGCCTAAGCATGAAGTATTGGCTCCCCATTGCTGACCTATGTAATATTTTTAACCTCTACAAATGAGGACACTGGTATATTTCATTACTACACAAAATAGCAACAAAAAACTTTTGCATGAGCCAAGAACAGTTCAATAGAGTGGAGACAAAGTAAAAATCTCATCAAACCACATTTGCATGCACCCAGAACATTTCAATACAGCTAAGATGAAGTAAGAACCTCGCCAACTGCATGAAACATAGTTACCAACATTTGCAATGTGAAAATACATCAGATAAAAGTGGAACTTGAGACTTGCATTCTCACGAACATTTTACTGAATCATATTACAGAATAAATCATAAAAACATTTGTGGCTACTTGTTTTATACATTACTAAGGTACATCATGAATAAACTACTAATTTTGTAGCTAGAGTATTGCTTATACCTGATAATATAATAAAAAATGCATGTTTCTGATCTATTTCATCCATTCTTTAGTATTTTCATCACATTTGAGAGCTTAAAGTGTTGACGCAAAAATACCTGTCCATGAGCCCACCATGCCCTGATGAATTGGGTATAGAAAGAGCAAAAACTTGCTCCCTGTCTCTGAAATCCTCAGATAAAATGGTTCCTTCTAATCCCTTAGTAGATGTATACAGCTGGTGCACCTTTATGGCTGAATCAAAACCAGCAGTGACAAGAAGTGAAGATCTGGGATCATACAAACATCGCCATACACCTCTCCCACTGCATAAAATAATAACGAAATGCATTACAGTCTTCTATTTAAGAATATTGATAAATGAAGGCAAATAAAATAGCCATGAATAACAATAGCATAATCTTTGAGGAACTTTTTGCAGCTTACATGTGCTCCTTGATCTCATTAAGTTCTCTGCCATTATGATCCCAAACACGGCATGTACAGTCCTCACCAGCAGTGATTATTAACTGATTATTTCGATAAGCTGATAAGTTAAGAAAAAAAAACCACCAAATCTTTGTGCTTTTGTGCAAAAGAAAACAATTATTCCATAAACCATATATGTGCATCGAATCCTTGCAGAAAGAAAAGAACTCACACCATCAAATTGACAAATAATTGGGAATAAAGAACACTTTCTGAAGCTTGAGTATTCAATTCCCATGTCAAGAAGCTGAAACACAAGGCAACCACAGGTAGTATGGCAATTTCTGGAGTAGTTTGAAAGCTAAATAGGGCAAGCCTGAGCACTGCTATTGGTTATTGCTAGACTGCAACCAAGCGCTGGACAAATGGCTATGGTTGAGCCATCTTAATAGTCACACCTAATATATGCTTTTTTATGAAGATTTCAATCTTAAGGATTACCACCTCGAACAGACTTAAAAAGATATGCACAAATTCATTCATGGTTATTCTAAAGCATGAAGGAAACATTAATCTAAACATATTTGGAAAACAAGATGATACGTGGGATAGTACAAGCAAACCCAGGAAACTTTGACTGAGGTTTTTTTTCCTTTTTCTTTTTCTGCCAGCTGAGTTATGGTAATTAGCTCAGCCATGAAGAAAAAATTTACCATTATGTCAAACTACTGCAATTTGAATAACAAAATTACATCACCTTTCAAAATAAAGAAATAATAATAATAATAATAATAATAATAATAATAACAATGATAAAAATAAAAAATTTAAGTGCACTTGAAAGCGAAAAACAGCCACCTGAGAAAATTAATTTAATTTGCACCCTAGCCATAGATAAAAGAAAATTTCCAAATAGGAGGAGGAGCATGGTGTTAAGTCATCAGAGTCAAAGCTTATCCTCATCCAAACATTTGCATATTCTCTAACTCACACAGCCATGTTATACTTATATAACTAACATCAAGGATGCAAGCTTACAGAGTCAAATATACAGCAGTCCCAAACTCTGGCATTGTGCCCAAATAGAACAGGGCCTGCGAAGTGATTGACTCTATCCTGCACAGCCTTGCAGGAAACTGCTTTCTCAGCCCGAACTTCCCAAATACGAGCACTGAACTAATAAAGAAATTCCATACCATATTGAGTTATGAATCACATATCTTAGGTTCTTGAGTAAGTTAGCTAATAGTATGAATAGAAAAGTATTACCTACCTGCGGTCATCAGAAACGGAGACAAGTTTCATTCCATTAGAGAACCAAGCAATGCGGAAGATTGAACCTTCATGTCCTACAAGCCTACTTACAAGAGCATCCTTGTACTTTGGGGGAAGAAAAAGGAGGTTTTCATCACCAGTCCCCTGTAAATGGTCTTCAGCATGACTTCCAGCAAGTGTAGCCTGATTCTGACAAACCACTTTCCAAACAACAACCTGCCAAAAACCAAACAGGTTGTCCAGCTTCATAAATTTGATTTATACAGAAAACTTAAAGTGTGAAACTTTTATATCATGCATGTGTGTATCATCTCATCATACTCTACTTTATCTAAGATCAAGCCAATGTCTACATGACAAATTCAACGTAGCTTTACAATGAAATGCTTACAGCGTTGTATACTTATACAGAGTGAAATCTGATCTTCTGGTATTGAAAAACTCCATGTGAAGCGGTCAAGATAATTTGAATTTATAAACCCATGCAACTCAACATTTAAATAGAAGGCCTTTCAAACATACCAATAAAAAGTTATTTATTATTTCTAAGTGGAAGGTATTGAATCCTGATGGGAGCCCCTTTAAGCAACACTGAGAAACCAGTATGATGACTACTTGATGAATGCAAGGACTTAACACATTTAACTCTACATTTATAGCTGCCAAAAGAACAAACAAGTAAAACAATAGCATGAAATTTCATAAGACTCCAGGACCGAATGAAAACTGTGGCTGCCCAGACAGAGCGAATTAACTAAGTGTGAAAAAATAGGAGGAACCCGAGTGTGGGGAAAAAGGAACAATTAGAATGTATATAAGTTACCTCATTGAAGATAGTACCAGATGCAATATGGAGAGATTCAATTTCATTTCCCAACATACTCATGGAGTACAGCAGGCACCTCTCTATGAATTATGCAGTCAAAGAACAGAGTGCAATATAATATCAGTCAATTTTTGCTAGGTAAGAGAATATTGTAAGGCATAACATTCAGTACTTATATAAAGAAAATGGTCGATTAAAATTCCAAAAACTTCAGGCAAGTTTTCTAATATAAAATTGGCTGCAAGAAATTGCTCAATCAAAACCACCAAACTGGGTACTCAGAATCAAAAACTGGTAGTATATGGGGTTGAAAGTCCTATATTTCGCTGTTTACATGCTCCTGTTTTGCCACTTTATCTAATATTCAACTTGCAGAAGCAGTCCTTGTACATTCTCACTGTTGATTATTCTAGTACAGCAACGTTTAAATATCTCAAAAGGAAAAGGAATGGCGTATGAGCAACAAACTACCTGAGCATTTAACTTCAGAGAACATATTATGTCTCAAAATATCCCAGAAGTATACAGAATTGTCGCTGCATCCGATGGCAAGATAAGAGGCATCCTCACTTGAAGTTGCACCATCCTACCACCAAAAGAACCAAAAAAAAAAAAAAGAGAAAAATTTACTCCCACGAGCAAAATCTTGGAAAAACAGCCTAAAAATTCTGCAATAACTAATAACACGCTAGCGATGTCAAGAAAGTTGACACCTTTAAGAAGCAAACATCCAAAACCCAATGGCCCAATTTCGGCAGCGAGTGAATAAGAGTCAGTTTCATATCTAGCAACGTTTTCTGTTGGCTATCTGATTCAACTTGCAGGCTGAAAAGTTTTACTCTCCTTTCACCAAAGATAGCAAGCCGGAAAGCAAGGGCAGAACCAAGCAACTGTTTTTGATCACTCTCCAAAGAGATCCCATGAACCCGAATCCCTTCAAAGACTTGAAAGGACCTCATTATCTTTCCACTCACCAAATCATACACCAGAATCTGCGAACCGGTTCCTGTGCAACGTAACTATAATATTTAATATGAATCCATCTAAGTTGGGAAAACAATAAGAATGTATATATATGAGTTGAGTTAGGAGAAGAAACCAGCAAGTAAGAGAGGAAGGGAGGAGAAGTGAGAGGGAAGATGGAGGAAACAGAGGGCTGAGATTTCTCCGAGATACTGCCCGCGGTGGAGCTGCCACTGGCCTGGCTCAACCATGGCTACTGTGAGTTTTTGCGCACAAGTAGAGACCCAGAGAAGTAGGCTGGTTGGAGGTTCTATGGCAGAGGGGTTTAAGAAGAAAAAAAAAATGACGGAAAGAAAGAAAAATAAATATTATTTAAAAAAAATCAAAAGGGAAAGAAGTACAAATATTATTTTAAAAAAAAAATTCAAAAATGCATACAATGCGGTGAGCGTGGATCGAACACGCGACCTTCAGATCTTCAGTCTGACGCTCTCCCAACTGAGCTATCCCCGCTTGTGAAAATAATATCAAAATAAATTTATAATAGTAGCACAACTTGGAAACTCCTATGACCTTTCGTGAATTATTGGTCAATGTCATAAAATTATTGCTCTCCTTCTACCTCAGTCAACCATTTTGATTTTTTCTCCATTCTGGTTTCTCCCGAGCAATTCTCCAGTGCTTGCTCTGAGTTCTAAACGGAAGAATAATCGAGGATGGGGAAAGCCAAGACCCAACCCTTCAATGAAGAATTTTCTTTCGGTACGTGCCTTCTGTCCTCTTTTCTTTTAGGTTAAATCGAAAGTTACCCTTTTTTTTAGATGGAAATTATAATTGCCTTAATACTAAATTACAGAGGAAAGACTGCAAGAATCACAAGACATCATCGCCAAATATCCCGATCGTGTCCCTGTGAGTTCTTTTCTACACTTACAATTTGATAGACAAAGAAATTTTCCGTTGCTCACCCAAGTGTGAACCCTGATTATGTCACAGAATTATTCGCATAATCTTGTATAGTCATAAAATCTCATGCCATCCAACAGAATTGGTTGTTGGGTGGGGTGGGGTTCTGATATATAGGCAGCTTTCCATTTTTGTGTTGAATTGAGATTGTGTTGGAAGATTTGAAAGCATTTTCTCAAAAATAGTATCACTGAAGATGCATTCAAGATTCTTTCAATGAACTGAAAGAATTGAAAGAATTTTCTCATGCATAGCATCACTGAAGATACATTCAAAATTCTTCCAATTTAAATAAAACACTGGATAACCTCCTTATGCCTCTAAATGCTAATAGCCGTTTCATACAACCCTTGGTTGATTTGCTATGTCATTATTTATTTGGGAGCCAATCGCAGGTTGTTGCTGAAAGGTATACAAAATCTGACCTTCCCGAGATGGATAAGAAGAAGTAAGTTATTTTCATTCATTGTTCGCCAATTGTCTTGCCATGTGGTTTGTCTTTCCTGAAGTCCAAACTTGCAGATAATCCATTAATTGTCATTTAGTAATACTTAATCCAAAAGCTCAATTTGTTCTCATTTGTGTATATGTGTATTCACCCTCCTAAAAGGACAATACACACAAGGAAAATACACTGGCTGGTCATGGGAAACAACTTCCATAAAGGTGTCATTTACTTTGCATTATATTGCTAGATAACGGATTTGTGCCATCATGCTGCTCTTACCCTATAGTGGATATGTCGTTATCTTAAATTTAGTGAATTGTATAGAATTACAATCTCTGTTGAGAAGTAGCTTGGGGCCTATACTCTATACATGCTGTTTGTCTCATTTCTAAAACATAGGTTGTGTGCATGTGGCTCAGAACCTGTATTCATTTTCTTCAGCCAGATGAATTGAAGCATGCTATTCCTCTGTTTTTCGGCTTTATGTAATTGTCTGTTCGAATAACTACCTAGACAACACACTAGTTTGATAAACAACTTTCTGCCCTGGGACCGCTACCTTATTTCAACAAGCTATTGATTTACCTTTTAGATTTGGTGATGGAAGTTAGAGTTATTAATTTGTTGAGATAGATTAGTCAACAGTTCATAAATGTCCATTTCACTTTTATCATGGGGTTTTGCCAACAGATTCCTGGTACCTCGTGACATGTCTGTGGGCCAATTTATCCACATCCTGAGTGGCAGGCTCCATCTGACTCCTGGGAAAGCTCTCTTTGTATTCGTGAAGAATACATTACCACAAACATGTAAAATCTCCTTCACATCTCTTTATTTCTAGAAATAATTG
>JACGDI010004607.1:185991-212774 GCA_014898725.1 Jacaranda copaia
CCCCCCCCCCCCCATTTCCGGAGGTGGCACGTGCATTGTACTTGACTTTTTCTTTTCTCTTTCTGTTTTTTTCTTTTTTGTACTTCAGCCAGCATGATCGAGTCCGTGTATGATTCATATAAGGATGAAGATGGGTTCCTCTACATGTGCTACAGCAGCGAGAAAACCTTTGGTTGTGTTAATAATCCCATGCGCCAAGAAGTTTCTCGTGGCTAATCACTTCTCTCTGTGGTCCGAATTGTGGCACACAAATCATGTATCTACTATCTAATCAAATGGTGTCTATTGTTAGCCCCTCTGTAAATTCTTCAGAATTACGTGTTCTGTCTTATTCAATTATTAACGAAACAAAAATTATGTATCACAATACTTATGAATTAATTGCTGCAATATTGTTGTCCCTTAATATTAGGTATTGCTCAACATTTTCTAAGGTTTTTGGTCATGGATTCAAGAATTGGAAATATGAGCTAACCAGCCACCCATTATCTAATGTTTTGAGCACGCAACCAATATCTAGAATCTCTTGAAGAGGTTAAGAAATATTCTCCTAGCATATTCTACGAACACACCAATCATTTCCGGCTGTTGCGCTCTCATTATACTGCAACTTAAGTTTACGTAGCTCGTTTTGAAGGGGCTAGCACAGCATATCATCTGAATTATTTCATGGAAGATTTGGTCACAATGAATACAGTCACCAATGCCAGCGGCAAAACACGCTGAAGGACCAGGCCGAGATCAACAAACAATAGTAACAACAGAAAAAAGAAGACAAGAACATTATTTCTTTTGATCATGTAAATATGGGGAGTACTCTTCCCAAACCTTCGAGTATTTTGCTTAAATCAAAAGGTATGAACATACGAGCCAGCTGATGTCCGATATGAAACTTCATCAAAGCATACAAAACCTGCTTCAGGCAAAAACCTTTTATCTCCTAAGAAAAAGGCAAACCAATCAAGAAAGGCAGTTCAGCTTGGAACAGAGCTACTGAACATAACCAAATAGTTGATCTTGCTTTCTACAATTTGTCAACTGACTGCCTCAGCCAGACTCAGTTTTTAGGCTCTCTTGAATTCATTGCCAATAAGCTTCTGACCTCCACTATTTCTCCACACACCACGAGCAGGCAAACTTTCACTAGAATTATTTTGCCCATTTGAGGAAGCTTCCTTTGAATTTGGACCAGGATCCGGATCAGGCTCATTTATTTTAAGATCCAAGTGTGCTTCAACAGAGCTATCACCAAGCCGGACTCTCTCAAACTTTGGGGTTTTCTTCCGCTGCTTATTTTTCCCATCACCATTACTTGAATTTTGGTTAGCTCCACCACTAGCAGATGACGGCTCAACTTGGCTTTTCTGTTTGGTAGATTCACCTGATCCACTCAATTCTACTAGTGAATCATCAACCACAACTTTTGATTTGCCCCCAGTAACTCGATATCCATCCTTTGACAACACTTCAACCTCCCCTTCCGAAGCTTTGTAGCTTGATTGTAGATCTCTTAGAGTGGTTATAACATTATCAGCTAATTTGTTTTTAACAGTACTGTTGTCAGAATCTAGAAACTTGCCTTTGCCTTTGCCTTTGCCTTTTCCTTTCTTGGTATCATTACCAATTTTTATGCCATTACTCCAACCATTCTCTCTTGAAGCATTGTATGCCATATTAACATTGTAGGCTTCAATCAGCTCTTTCTGCTTCTGCACGTTAGGTAGGAGGCTAGCCAATTCAAGAACAAGATGAGACAAACCAAACTGCTCCGTATATGCTAGGTATGTCTCTGCATCCATTGAACCTTGGCGGTATTCACCAGATATGTCTTTAAAAGCAGTGAACTTGTCTTCATCAAATCCTAGAGCAACACGCATTTTCTCCACCAGAGATTTGTTTGCTGTCTGAACATTTTCTACTTTCCTCAGAGCTTGGTCAGGGTTGGGTGACTTGCGTGTCTGCGCCACTGAAACCGGAGGAAAATCATTACTTGCAGACTCGAGAGATCCGTGTTCAGAAAGATTAGGAGCTGATGAAGAATGACTGATCCTACTCGTGCTTCCAGAAGCCCTCAATGAAACTAAAGAACTAGCAAATGATGAAGTAGCAACTGATGGCAGGCGAGTTTGAGCAGAAGTCGAATAACTAGATGAGACAGCTCCAAATTCTGCTAGGGGTCTGCTTTGACTAGAACTACATGCTGACCCAGACACAGCACTTATTGAAGGCCAAGCATGAGGACCAATTACTGGCTGTGCAGGTGTACGACTAGCTGCTGGCCAAGCAGGAGTTGAAATAGAGGTGTTCAAATTTCTGTTGCTCTGGCGGCGGAGACGTGCCGCCATAGTTTTCTTAGGAAGAACATCAGATTGGGAATTCTGTTGATTGCTTCCAGGAACAACTGGCAGAGGAGGAAAAGAAGATTCTCCCAGCGTTCCACTTCTTGAACTTTGAGACAAGGCTTGTAGATATCTTGAAGATGCCTCCGAGTCAGTCGTAGCTATAGATTCAAAAGGTGGAATAAGTGACTCAACCTCAGCAATTTCTTCATGATCAGTGATAGCCCGACTACTAGATGGTGCGGCACTTGCCGTCTCAAGACTTGCCTGGATGGCCAAAGAAAGATCACTATCTGAAGGATCCCGCCGAAATGTGCGGGCTCTTCCACGACGATTATCTTGTTCACTACTTCGTTTATATCGGAAACTGGTAGGTATCTACACAAATTACAGAACATATGAACATATTCGCATGCCATCATGGAAAAAGAACACACACACAGGGTGGATTTACACGATTTGGATCGACTCTAAATGAACATGAACAACCATAACCATCCCCTATTGTGAATTAATTCTATGGGTAAGAGCTAGAAAACATGCCTGAAGAGCAGCACTGCGCTTTGAACGAGACATACGCCCTCCATGCTCCAAAGCATTATGCCTCTGAAACATAAGCAATAAAATGATCAACCAGTAGAAAATAATATAAACAGAAAAAGTCAATTCTCAGCAAATGCACAAGTAGCCGACCTTCAATTCAGCTTCAGATTGGAACACAATGAACTTTTTGGCAAGACAACCCTCATCCTCACATAGGAAGTGATCCCGACGGAAGTGGATCTGGAAATGTTAAGTTATTTCAAATAATATGATAAATCAAATGTGGAACTTAATCAGGCCCAATGATGCTATACCTCTAAGTCATCATAATTCTTGTAATACTCATATTGTCCTGGATGCTGCCTGCACATATGGGATGACATCAGTCCCCATTCAATGTGTACCAGTGACTTCACTTTGTATTTTCAACTAAATTTTAAAAAGATTATGGATTACCTTTGACATATATGACAAGTATAATGTTCAGTAGACATATGTGTATAAAGCTCATTGTCCCCATAAAATGGTGTTCGGCAGAACTCACACATGGGATGCCCTGCGAAGCCACCTCTTTCACTTTCAGTTCCATCCACCTCTGAGTCACCCGTGTTTATATGCTGCGTCAGCTGTGATCTTGTATACAACTTTTGCTCACAAATGAAAACCTAAGAATTCAAGAGCATCTTGTAAGACCATTGCATCTGCTAGAAATCCTTATCAAGAAGAAGACCATGAGCAGTCACTGCTAGTTTTAGACAAAACCATCTATTTCGTTTTTGGATTATTAAATTCATACTGCATTTGCCAGCAGTGCAGGTAAAGAACCACTTTCAAAGATAACCTCATGCAACTTTTTTCTGTCCATGAAACAAAAAAGCAAGATTTAAAGTCGAAGATTCTGCAGACGTAGGATTGTGGGCATAAGTTCTACTGTTTTAGTGCTGAAAAGAACAATTTTTTAGGGATTTTTCAACGAAATCATTGTTACAGCAGTGTATCAATCAATCATGCAAACAACTGTATCCTAATTATCTGAGAGAGCAAGTTCCAAACTACTGACATGTTATCCATCAAAAGCGACTACATGAACCCAAAACATAGTTAGTAAAGGCAAGAGGCGAGAGGCAGACTAGAGGTACTTTTTTCAGGCAACCAAAAGGCAAATGGAGTGACAATTAAGGGGGAAAAAATTTAAAATATATATGTATAGTGCAACAAATTAAATTAAGTTAAATATATTAAATATTAACAGATTAAAAAATTAACATATTAAACATGTTTAGCATTGCATTAATGAATTAAATTAAAAATATTACGTATTAGTTTAAGTATATTAAAAAAACTGAAAAAAAAGAATATAAGTGTTGTGTGCTTGACAATGAACATAAAACAAAAACCAAAATAAGAAACGGAGAGAGAAGAAAAGAAGAGAATAAAAGACAGACAAGAGAGAAGAGAAAAAGTATTTAGAGAGAATTAGAGAAATAAGAACAATGGCGAAAGAGCATAGAGAATAGAGAAGAAACAAAAGAGCCAAAGAGATAAGAAGTAGAGAGAAGACAGAAGAGAAGACCTAGAGTTGAGGTCGCAGGAATCAAAGTGTTGGAGGGAATCCCTTAGTCGCAAAGAAAGGTTTTGGTGCTTCTTTGTTTTGGGTTATCATAGCCAAAAAGGAGTTTCTTATGGGATGCTCATTTATTATTATTTTTTTAAACAAAAGCCACCAAAACGACAACGGCAGTTGCCCTCATCTCGCCTTATGGTGGTCACTGATATCGAGAAGGAAGATGCCACATGATGCCATCTCAACTCGCCTGGTGCCTGAGGCGAGAGAGGCGAAGTTATGACCCAAAAATCATCAATAAAATGCATTTTCACTTCAGCAATAGAATGTGCATCTCAAAAGGAAATTAGTTGCAGATTCCCAAGCTACTTGTAAGGAACTGTTTCTTAGCATTATCCTGCATTGGCTGATATATTCTGCTATTTTAAATTGTTTCAGTGTCTGAAAGTTCAATATCAATCAGCATATTGCCCTCATTACACAGTGGTTACCATAATGTGTTTAAAATATGCAAATCTACATCGAAACCTTCTTCAAAGGCTTCTAAGCAGAACTATTCCCTATAAAAGATAAAATTAAGAAAACAGCTAAATTAATCACTTTCGGAAGATCAAAGAGAGGAATGACACACCTTTCTTCCTTCCAAGCACAAGCTGCACATGAGCAACCTATGCTTGTGGAATAAATGACCCTTTAGCTGCTCAATGTTCCTAAACTTTGTCCTTCTCCTGGAATTATCATCTGGCTGATCCTCCATGTTATCACACACGCTGCAAGAAAGCCTGCACATGGCTTTGATCATCTTGTAGTGATCCAAATCATCGAAAAATGCTTGCGTATCTTCATGATACCAGTACTGGCCCACTCTGCCCTCTTTTACTTCGGAGGGCAATAGAGAAAAGTTGCTGATCGTTTTGGTATAATCTCCTAAAGCCTGAGTGCAGCCAAGAAAATAGAAATTAATTCTGTCAACAGTGTCAATACACAATACCAAATTTGATTGTCAAACAAAAACGCTCGTTATAGTTTGTTCCAACAGCATTCAATTCCCAATCAAGTATTGCTTTTATTCTTCACTTTCCCCCCAACGAAAGATAACTAATCAAAGCACGTCCATGTCCAAAATTAACTACAAACCGAAATTCCAATTTACAAGATTTAATATAGTGAATCCAATTAACTAAATCTTCGGCACAGGAGTGCAAGATCAAACAGATAGAAATAATCAGGAGGTCTCAAGAAAAGAACCTTGGTAACGAAAACGATGTCGGATTCGGTCTTGCAAATACAGCAGCGACGATCATCACAGATGAATCGGAGGCGGGCAACGCAAGTGGAGCAAACGTCCTTGTGGCCGCACGCCCCGTACGCCACCCACTCCAAGCTTTCCGCACAAACCGCGCAGCTATCATCCATTGCCTCCGAATCCCGATTGAATGCGAATTCGCGGAGAAGAGAAGGGGACAAAACTAGGGTTCCTAGGTCCAAGAAAATTTATAAAAAAAACCGCAAAAAGAAAGGGTAGAATTTGGAAACCGAGACTGCTCTTTGACGCGCAGGCGGTGATAATTCGCAGATGGGTACACGGCAAGTTACTTGTATTCTGTACTTTTCTAGGGTTTGTGATCTAATGATTTGTGAATGCGAGAAAGAGAGAAAGAGGGGGGAGATTGGTGAGACGTGGAGAAATCCCTGGCTGAATGTCCAATGGCCTATTTTTTCTGTGGCAGATTCCCTTATTATATATTTTAATAAATAAACCAAATAAAACGATGGATTACTATTATCTACCATCAAAATTGAATTACACAAAATAAGATTGATTAATTAGTAAATGGGATTCTGGTTGTCGGGGGTCCGGGGTGGGGGGAAGGGCGAGGGGGAAAATCAAAGATGGTGGGGAAGGGAAGACTTGTGGATGAAGTAACTAGTAAGACTACATGAACAAGAAATATAAAGTGAAATAATAATTGATGCAAGTAAGGAATTTGACCCGAGTCCAATTTGGCAATGCTTAAAAAGGTATTGGCAGTGTTTGATTGTGTTTTTTTTATTTATTTTTATTATATATTTTGAGAAAATGAATTATTAAAAAATATAAATTTTTTTTATGTTTGTTTATATTTTAAATAAAATATTTTTTAATATAACAATCAAATCAATATTTTTTTTGTTGAATTTTTTAATCGAATGGAATGATTTTTTTAATATTAAAAAAATAATAAAATATATATAATATATGTATATATATATATATATTAAAGAATGTGCATTTAAAAAAAATTGAGATATATTTGGTTATATTTTCCCAAAATAATGTTGTTTTAGGAAAACATAACCAAATAAAGCCATCAATTTTCTAATGAATTATATAGATATTGATCATATAATTTGATAGACAAAATATACTGTTAGGGATTCTAGTAGAATTTGGTATATCAAGAGCCTATTTGTTTTCATTTTCAAGCCCTGATTTTATTTTTTGTGAAAAATAAAAATAAAAAATTATCATTTTTTTCCTATTTTCACAAATATTTTTATTCTTAAAATATTCTCTAAGATACGCTACTACATTCTCTCTCCATTTTCACTTTTCATTTTTTCCTATTCATATTTGCATGATTTTTAGTACAAAAATACTAAATTATCTAAATACAATTTATTTTCAACCCTATATAATCATTACGTTTTAAACAAAACCTCCAACTTTTATTTTCAAATATAATTGTTAAAAAAAGAGAGAATACAATACGAGAGTGATTCAAAATGAACAAACACATCATTCATGTTAAGACAAGCGCATAACAATTTGGCATACCAATCTCAAAACTATCATTTTACGAGTGTTTTCTTTTTATATCATATAATATATATATATAGAGAGAGAGAGAGAGAGAGAGAGAGAGAGACTAGGAGTCCTTTTTCTTTTTCTTTTTAATATTAAACTAGCTTTTTTTTACTTGATTTTTGCATGCAGATTTTTTTCTTTTTAAATGTTTGAATGATGCGATTCTACTAATATTTGAATGGAGGATGGAATTGGAGGGAGATGAAGGGTACGATCCTTGTAAATATTTGTGAGAGCTGTTAGGATGACACGATTTTTGTAGGTATTTAGTGGGTTATCAAATTTCATAAAAAAATAAAAATAAAAGAGAGTACCATTTAACCTATTATTAGAATGTTTTGAAGGAGAATCAAAGGATAAATTTGAAATATTAACAAAATTGGTATTCAAATTACTTTTATGTGTCTAATTCTCCAATTTACCCTTCAAATAAAATTGTCTATTTTAATCTATATTATATATGTATAAAAAAAGCCCTTTACACACTCAAAGTGATGGTTGTGCCATGCTACACCAAATTTTGCTTTGCCGATTATACCCTTAATTTTTAATTTAATTTTAAAAGTGAATTTATCATTTAATTTAATATTAAAAACACAAATGATATAGTAAAAACATAATAACAAAATTTATGGAATGTATAGGTAGATATATTTAATAATCTTAAACTTTTGATGTAGAAATAATTTGCTAAATATAAGTTTATATTAATACATAATTACTATTGTATATTATTGATGTAATTGTTATTAAAATTATGTTATTATTAATGTACACTACAAAAAATTAAGTATTTTATTTATTAATATAATTTAATATTAATAATATAATAAATTAATATGCACGCAGGAATAACGTGCCACGATGACTAGTTGTTAAAATAAAGTAAGTGAATTTTTAGTAAAAATTTAAAAATAATTTTTAATTTAAACACCAAAAACCATAATTATAGATGCATTCTTTTGGAGTGGACTTGGAACACCAATTTGGGCAATAATCACGCAGACAACCCAATCTTATCCTGCGTATAGTTTGGACCAAAGCTCAAAGTTGGTCCGGCCACTTGAACAACCCATCATTATCAATCACTATTCACTAGTCAAATTTGGATAACGCTGAAAACTGTCAATTTTCTTGCGAATTATGTGGACACAGCCTGATTGGCAACAGGAAAATACAACACCGATTAGAGTCCACAAAATGTTAATACACATACATAGCCACAATCCCATCGCTTCTCTCTCTCTCTCTCTCTCACCGATTATTCATTGAGAATATCATTTAGTAAAATGATAAATGGTAGAACAATCCATGATGCATTACCAAATAAGATAATATTTATGAGTAATCATAATTTCAAAAGTCACATTGGATCCACAAGGGTTCATCAAAATGGCCCTTCAATTTATCCCCTCCATTCAGCTGCTGCTCCTGATCTGTACCAGCTCCCGGCAAGATTTTTGGGTGCCATGCCGGAGTCCCATTCTCGTACCCGTTCCACGTCAGTCTCTGTAAACCACTTCCATCCAGCCTCACCATGTACAAGTCCCCGTATGGCTGGAATTGGTTTGGAAGCGCCACCGGCTCCGCCGTCACTCCGCCCAGATTTGAGGTGAACAGCAGCCACTCTCCATCCGCACTGAAGCACACATGGTTTAACCTCTCCCTTTCTTCTTCAAAACCCGCCACTCGAACTCTTCGAACATCTGTGCCATCTGGTCTGATCAAGTATATTCCAAATGCTTCCACATTGTCTGGGTTGTGCCTATTTGAAGAGAATGCGATTAATTTCCCATCAGGTGACCAGCTTGGCATTGTGTCAATCGATGGACCGTTAGTCAGTTGACGGATTCCACCCTCGAACTCCCCGTTATATGCATCAAGTATGTACAGATTTTTGTGCCCAGAACGGCCCGATCGAAACACGACAGACTTCCCATCAGGTGAGCAAGAAGGAAAGGCATTGTTACCCATGTCGTCCTTGGTGAGGATTTTGATATCCACGGGGATCTCAACGGAATCATCCGATAAATGTGCTGGATCAAACGTGACTCGAGCAATCTGCACAGTTGCTCTAGCAGACTCAAAGATAGGCCCAATAGATGTGAAGATGACATTGTTATCGGCTGGGCTCCACGAATTATAAAAGGTTGTTCGATTTTCAAACAATGTCCACCTTTTCGAACCGTCAGATTTGACAATTTTGAGGCCAGAATTCAGATCAAAATCGTGATTGAATGCAATAAGTTCACCGGAAGGTGAAAAGGCTGGGAAAGAACCATTGAGCCTGAGCATGCGAAGCCCTTGAATTGGACTAATTACTGGCTCAAGGTATGGGATTGTTGAGTCTCCTGGGGCTCCCTCCCCTCTGAATCGGTGATAACCAAGAAAAGTAGATTCTGGAGAAACAAAAGGATTGTAATGGTGGAAATTGGGATTGAGCATCTCGGTCACTGGATGGAACTTGTGAGACTCAACATCAAAAATCTCAATGTGGCGATAATCCTTGCCCTTTCGTCTAGTAGCGACAACGATTCTTTTGCTGTTGTGCATAGCTGCAGGCGTGAAGCAGTGCAGACCCGGAGGAGTGACACGAATTGGTGCAAGTGAAGCGTCAGAGGAAGCAAAATTATCTGGCAAATCAACTCTGAAAATGCTCCACCATCCATCATCTGCTTGGCGATGGAAATAAATGGTCGAGTCATCAGACCACGCAGGCCAACCGCCGTGCTGGCACACCAGCACACGCTTCGTTGGATCCGATTCTTGAAAAACAATAATATCCGTTTGGAGATCGTGAAATTCACCGCCCCAAGGTCGAGATCCATAGGAAGCCACGGCAATCAACTTCCCAGATTGTGATATGGCTGGGCTGTAATCAACAGAGCCATAAGGTGTTAACCGTACAGCCCGTTTCTCATAAAGCCCGGTCGAGTAAAGAGCCGACCAGCTCTTGAACAGCTTCTCCGGCCGTTCATGAGCCGATATGAAGTATAGGCGCTCATTCTTGATGACAGGACGATCGTGGAAGAGGCTTTCTGGTGGGGAATGGAGTTGTTGGGGCTTCGCGTTTCCAGACCGATTCAAGAAAATCCGAGCCGACCCTGTTCTCTCGGAGATATAAACAAGGCTCTTCCCCTCATCAACAAACTGGCCGTTAAAATTGATGGATACACCATCTGTGAGGCGGTGCTCGGTGGAATCCCAACCAGCCAAGGAGTCACCCAATTTGGATGGCAGCTGGACGGAGAAAATATCAAAGCCGTAATTGGTTCTGCCAACGGAGGTGAAGACTACAGTTCCAGTGGGTTCCATAGCGCGGCGAAACGCCAAATCTTGGAGCTCTGGTGGTGAGGTATTGAGAATTGAGAATCCGCAAAAGTGTCGAAGGTAGAAGGGTCTATCAATCAAGCGGACAGCAACTGGAGTCTTAAAGAAAAGTAACGGGTGACGAAGAGGCGGTGCCAGCCGGAGAGACGGGTCGCAGTGGAAGTCGTTAAAATATTTAGAGAGAGGAAGATAGAGATGAAGGATGCAGAAGAGCACAGAGTACTCTGAAGCAAGTGTAAATTTAAGGTGGATGGACCACATGCGTGTGCAATGATGTCAACTCTGGCCAGTTGCCACAGCAATCATACATTTTCGGTAATCGATTATTTAGCAATTATGTGATTTGAATTAAACGTTTTGAAAGAATAATTTTTGGAAATAAAATTGGGGAATATAAAATTTATATTGAGAAATATGATGTGTGTTTATTTATAATTTAAAAATAATAAAAAATTATTTTGTAAAAATTTGATATTTTTATTTAAATTTTAAAAAAATAAATTTTATTATAGCAATCAAATTAATATTTTTTGTTAGATTTTGATGGTATAAATGAATTTTAATAGTATTTTTTATTATATATAGTAATAAAATATTATAATATGTAAATATATATACGTGATTGGTGATGATTGTGATGCAAAGAATATGAGTATTTTTGGTTATTTGTCAATTAAATTGTAAAAACAATTTGGACATTTTGAAATACATTTTGAGAGAAAAAAAAATACACACTTTTAATTATATTCTCTTAAAATAATTTTATTTTGGAAGAATGTAACTAAATATAGCTTTTCCCTCTTTCTAATAGTTATAGTCTTATAGAGAGGACAACTTTGAAATTCAACCATATAATAAAGGGTGAATTTCTCCTTTTCTTTCTAACTGTACATATCTAAATATACAGATATAAATTTATTTCTTCAAACTAGAAAATTATTGTGGGAATTGCTAGTTATTTATTTATTTATTGTGATTTTATTATGTGTTTATTATGTATTTTGAGAAAATAAATTATTGAAAAATATAAAAATTATTTTTTGGTATATTTGTTTATATTTTTGAAGAGACATTGTTTTTTTAAATGTTTTTGTCAAATTATTTTCGGAAAGAGATAAATTCGAAAAATAAATTATGTTCTTATTTGGTTGATGAATCATCTTTGTTGCAAGATGGTTTCAAGAACCGCCAATCAATTAGTATGGTAGTGTTTGGTTATATTTTTTTGCTCGATTTTATTATGTGTTTTGAGAAAATAAATTATTAGTGAATGTGAAAATTATTTTTTGGCATGTTTGTTTATGTTTTGGAGGAAATATTTTTTACTATAACAGTTAAATCAATATTTTTTTATTGAGTTTTTGGATTGAAAATGGAATTGAGTGATTTTTTTAATATTAGAATAATAATAAAATATAAAATAATATATATATATATATAATATGTATGTATATATTGAATAATCTACATTTTGGAGGAAAAAGGAGATATGTTTGGTTATGTTTTTCCAAAACAATAGGCTTGTTTGGTAGCATTCTCCCAATCTATTTTCCAACTTTCAATTCATAAACAAACAAACAATCGTATTCCCTAAACCCACTTTCCAAAATACACAATTTATTCCAAAAAAATTCCTACTATTCCAACCCCACACTACTCCCAAGGCATTATATATTTTTTCATCATTACATACACATACTACCACTCACACAATCTATATATACACATATATAAATAATTTTGAAATATTTATTCACCCCACAAACCCAACAAAAAAGTCTTTCACGTTATACCTTGTCCTCCTCAAAATACAAACAAGCAAAAGGCTTTAATTGTTTTGGAAGAATGTAACCAAACATGTATATTCATTTTCTCCTAAAATAGGTTCCTAAAATTGTTAGAATATTCTTGTAATTTAACTGGCAAATGACTAAAAACCCCATATTCTTTACATCACAATAATTATCAATCACGTATACATATATTTACAAATCACAATATTTTATTACTATATTATAATAAAAAATACTACTAAAATCCATTTACACTTTTAAAATCAAACTAAAAGACATTGATTTGATTGTTACAATAAAATTTATTTCTTCCTAAAACATAAATAAACATATCAAAATTTCCAAAATATATAATTCAAAACACATAATTTGTAAACAAATATTACCAAATCATTTTCTCTCAATTTATTCTTCAAAATACAAACAAACAACCATTATATTCCTCAATTTCACTGCCCAAAATTGATTATCTCAAAATATTTTGAAAGAATGACCCAAAATGCTACCAAATAAGCCCAATATTTCCAAAAAAATATAACCAGACAAAGCTTTACTTCCTGTTTGTGTAGTGTCCTGCACACAAGATACTGTGTCCTACGTATAAGATATTCTGCAAATTTTAATCAATTTTCTAGAGATTCTCAAGACAGTTTACCTACTCATCCTTTGTTAGAATTTTTTACACAGAAAGCAAACATTCCATCTTTAATTAATTCTTTAATTCATAAACATTGAATTCAATCAGTCGCCAACAACAGTGTACTCGAACGTGGAGACGACGCTAATCCTTGAAATCAACACCCTGTCAATCAAATTCTACGTCAGCTTGCTTGGAGCCCAAGCTCAATAATAGTATAAACAAATCAAAATTGTGTCCTGCAATATTGGTAGTGTCCTGCATAAAATAAACAAATCAAAATTGTGATCTTTACACGTGATATTAGACAATCTTCACTTCTTAAATTAATTTTTAAAATTAAATTATTCAATATTATTGAACTATCTATTTTATGTTATTTCACGTTCTGAATATTAATTTTTGAATGTGCATGAAATGTGTTAGTATTTCATATTAATGAAATAATTAAATCGTAATTACTATATATGTTGTTTCACGTTCTAAATATTGATTTTTGGACGTGCGTAGAATGTGTTAGTATCCAATATTTATTTTTGTACGTACGTGGGCGTATTAATATCCCGTATCAATGAAATAATTCAATCGTAATTATTATATATAATTTTAAATAATTTTCATCTCTTGAATTGGCTTTTTGGAGTTGAGTTAAATCCAAAATTTATTATTTATCAAATATTAATATAGTATAATCTTGTAGAGGCGAAAAATGAGCAGATGGGGTTAAAAGGTACTGTTTGATGGCAAATCAATCTAACCAAAATTAAGCCATCATATTGCTGCCAAGAAAGAAGAATAAATCCACCAGTCAAAACAGATGACAGGGCATTCAAATAGCAATGCCATGTAGAAGTATGCAGATGGGGAAGACGGAAGAGCACCAAGGCTACATCAATATGTTCTACCTGGCAACCAATAGGTGGTTTTCAGGAGAAACACTAACAGGAACATACTTGACGAGCTCAGATTTTAGACCTTGTTCTCTGAGCCACATCAGCCTCCCAGCATCGATGATATCCTTACACATGTAGCCCAACACTGCTCGATCAATGGGCTGCATGTTCCTCACTATACATCCAACTCCGCATGATTCTGAGTCCGGCCACAACTCTTTCTCCTCACTCCTAGACCATGACAAAAAGAAAGCCATGCAATAAGCGTACACACAATGATATGGACGAATGAAAAGGATATACATTTGAAATTTCTTTACGAGAACATAAAGAACAGCAATGCTGATACATGCCCAATTATTGAACTGAATAGTCAATGGGATGGCCATCAGAACAAGCACTATAAGAATGCAAATGAGTAACATGCGTTACATGATCTCAAGTTGAGCCGAGCAATCTGCGGCAGAAAATTCTGAGCCATGATCTGCATCAACTGCCCAGCTGGTAAACCATGAAATGGCATGGAAATCTTCCTTGGTGAAACCCAACTCAGATATATATCTCTTATCTGCAGGGTGATAATAGTTTGTATGCCACCATTTATTAATACTGATAAAATTGTCTGTACCTATAGTATTCACTGATAAATTAAAATGATAGTTTCAGTATATTACTTATGTAATTTTTCCACTGGCAGAGATGATGGCAACATGTAGCAATGGCTAAGCCTCTCAGATAACAACTGGCTTGGGACTGAGATGCAGTATTGTCATATGATTGTTGGTGAATGCAGCATCTTAATGTCACATCTGGACCAAAATTGTATGATTTGTAGTAGCTCCGTCTAATGGAAATAAACACAGGATGCAATGCCAGTTGCAAATATTTCAATTACCTGTTGCAGGCCCACAGAGATGTTTGCCAATTGCCATGTAGCCTACTCCTCGTAGTGATTCCACAGCACTCAAATTTAGATCCTCAACTGCAATTGACGGATTTAATATATTCAAATTCAGAAACTTTTGGACACGAGGCCAAACTAACTTAACCTTAGCTTTAGCAGAAGATAACATACTAAAAAATCGGGGTTGCATGCTAAACACTTCTCACAATCAGTAGAAAACTGTATGACACACAAAGACATGATGAGTAATTTGTGATTTAATCTTGAATGCTCTGTATAGGTATTCAATTATCAGTTTCTAGTCTCACCAATATTTAACCACTTGCTATAAAGTAAGTTATTTGCCTGCCTGGAAGAATTAAAGTAAAGCCCAGAGAAAGAAATTTTTCTGTATCCCACAATAAATTTAATTAAGTCCGGTAACTACATTACCAGACAAATAAATAAAAGAACGTATTTAGTAGAATTGCAAGTCAGGTTGATTGAGTGACCCACTCGCACTCAGTGTAAAATATTTTGGTGAAAAATGCTGAGTGATATTCAAGTTCAAATGAAGCTCTTTCTGTAAATGCATTTCAGGAAGCTTACTATTCATCCATTTTTCAAGATACTCCAGGAAAGGCAAAAGTATCAAAAGTGAAAATTATAAACAAGAGACGGTTTCAAGCACTGGTAAAGATAAGGACTTGGAAATCTTACTGTCAATTCTCAACCTCTCTAATAGTAAGCTGTCTTTCTGTCTCAAACTCCGATCAGCCTAGATAGCAGTTAGTATGATAGACAAATTAGAACCATTCACCAGGCCTGAAAATGCTACTGAAGCTCACAGTCACAATCACAGATGAATTCATGATCATCACCACAAATTAGACGGTAGAAAGAGCAAAAGTTTGTTTCAGAAAAAGGAATGGACAAAATTGATTTAGAATAAACTGACTTTCAACTTATATGACTTCCGCTCCACCAATAACACCTTCTTGATTCCATAACAATCCGCAAGCATCTGTGTCAAGTACCCTCTTCCAGCTCCAAACTCAACCACTGCAGAAACATCAGTATCCCTCTCCAACCCTCCATTACAGTCAGAGTGCTCGCTTGTTGCATTAGGACTCAAACAAGATTTTTTTAACGCCCCAAACTCTTCCAAATTCCCAAGAATTGATGCCTGCTGTAGAACATGTTTTTCCTGATAGGGTAATTTTCTGAAATCAACGAATACTTAATTAACCTAAAGTTCAACTAATCCTGCTTATTTGCCAAAAATATATTAAGATGTAGAGTTCGTCAAATACTTGTCTACTTCTCTATTAGTCCAAACGCTACAAGCTTCCGGAATCTTGTAAGAATCTGGAATGCTATTGCAGATGGACGCATGAACGGACTTGATCTTAGCAATCAATTCAGAAAATTTGGGCATAGACATGGCATAGACTGCATTCCTTTTCATCTCTGAAGTAAAGGTAGAATCTTTGGGGGCAGTTTTATCTTCTTCTTCTTTTTCTTCTTCTTCTTCTTCTTCCTCATCGTCTTCTCTGCCAGCATTTATGCCCTTTTGGTAGAAAGGTTGGCGAGAGAGAGATTGTGCTTGTTTCAGCAATGGGCATCTATTTAAGTGACTTTCAAGATTTTCCTCAAGCACAGAGCTAATAGATAAGCATAATCATTATCATCACAGAAGAAATCAAGCTAGTAATTGCAGTAATCCAAGTAAAGTTAAAGTGACAAGAAGAAGGATTACTGACTGAGAAGGGTCGATTGGGCATGGAATCCACCGTGCATCAGACCTCTGTGTGTGGTTCCCGCAGAATCTAAACAGGCGAAATTAAGATATCATCAGAAATGGATACTCGAAGAGAAGATGAAGTTGTCCATATCAGTGAACCAAAAAGACAGAAGAGAGAGGGGTTACGGAGAATTCTGGAGAGCGGAGTTTGCACAAAATCTGTTCTTCTTGGGAAGCCAGAATTTGCAGTGACTTGCCATTTTTTTTTGCCTGCCTTGGCCTTAAACCCTACGTCAACCTGTGAACTGCTTGGATTAGTAGTTACAGCGCGATGGCCTGTCGGGCCCCAGTGATGGATCTTTTCTATTTCACAAGTGGACTAGTGGTTAAAACTTAAAACCCGAAACTTCAGATAGCTCATGGGCTGCATTCATGACTGTATTCCTCGGCCCAGTTTTTATTCAGTCAATTGGGTCCAGCTGAGAGCTGAGAGCTGAGAGCCCTATGCTCAACTATTTATTAAACTTCCCCCGACCAGGAATCCCTACTTTATTTAAATAGCGCAGCCTGCTCTCTCAAAGCTCATTTTATCCCAACCCAAAACCCTAGAGCCCTTGAGTTCCCTTCGCCGCGAAGATGCAGATCTTCGTCAAAACCCTCACGGGTAAGACCATTACCCTCGAGGTTGAATCCTCCGACACCATTGACAACGTCAAGGCCAAGATCCAGGACAAGGAAGGCATCCCTCCTGACCAGCAGCGTCTCATTTTCGCCGGGAAACAGCTTGAGGACGGCCGCACCCTCGCCGACTACAACATCCAGAAGGAGTCCACTCTCCACCTTGTCCTCCGCCTCCGTGGTGGCGCTAAGAAGAGAAAGAAGAAGACCTACACCAAACCAAAGAAAATCAAGCACAAGAAGAAGAAGGTTAAGCTCGCAGTTCTCCAGTTCTACAAGGTGGATGATTCGGGGAAGGTGCAGAGGCTAAGAAAAGAGTGCCCAAATGCCGAGTGCGGTGCGGGAACGTTCATGGCGAATCATTTTGACAGGCACTACTGTGGTAAGTGTGGGCTCACTTATGTCTACAATAAGGCCGGTGGCGATTGAGATTTGGAAGCTCAGTCTCATTAGAGATTTTATATGTTACGACGTTTTGTTGAACGATTTTTATTATGACTGTTGTCTAGGTTTTTGGAATTATGGATTTTGGTTTAAGTGCTGTTCTGAGATTGAAACTTAAATTTTAATTTATCTTACAGTCAATCCTGCTTCAGTTGGAATTTTATGTTCTTTTCTACATTCTCCAGAATTTTAATTGCGAAATTTGGTATGATTGTTTAAGATCTACTTGGTGGATGTGAATGATTCATGTGATTATATTCATTGGCTTATCTGATGTATTTTTCGTTACGCTATTCATGGAGGGAGTCTAAAATAATTTTCAGTTGAAAAATGTGGCTTAAAAATATTGGTTTTGTATGATAATTTCTCTGTATCCTAAACATTAATGCCTAATGTTCCTTTGCATAAGATACTTTGCTTAATATGCAAGATCATGTCTATAATAACATCTTAGTGCCTTTTTGCTTCAAATTAGTATTGGATGATTACATTTTACCAGTTCCTTCAGAAACTTATTTTCATGGGCAGAATGGTTCATGAATCGTGAGCCAAACCCAAACAGAAGCTCCAAACCAAACCAAACTAATTGCTTTTGTTGGATTCTAGAAATACTCCATATAGTTTCTCATTCATAAGCTTTAATTTGTTACGCTAAAGATGTGAAGTTGCTGGTGGTGGATATTTTCTATGCTGATAGCCTGTTCTGACTATATGGCATAGTATTATTCCCTAAACCCGTAGCACTTTTATCAATCTATTGAATAGCCTAACCAATATTACTAGCTGGCTATGTCTGCTACTGAGAAAAAATTATTTGGGCCGGCATGGAGGTCTTCTGTTTAACTTGATCAGTTAATATCTCTAATTGTTGAATTGTTTTCTTCATTCTACATTGAATGAGTTTCATGTTTGCCTGTGGTGAAGCGGAAGATGAATGCTTGTCTAAATTCCTCGGTAATCTTATTTTTAGCTGTTTTCCAATAATTGTACACAATAAGAATGGCCAAGTTTCTAATTTTCCAAAGAGAGTAATATTAATTTTTGTATTGCCTAGAAATTTAAAATATAAGTTTGTTGCTCTTCTTTTTGTTGTGTTTAAGATAAATTAAAAATGGAGAAATACTTATGGTACATGTCCACTTCCGGAAGAGGGTCTGGAAGAAAGAGAATGCACCATCTTTCCCGGGTGAATATAATCGCCGACTGTAGTTTATGACTTCTTTATGTCGAGGCCAGACATGGTCGCTTGGTGTTGCTTACGACATTGTTTATGATCCCACAGCCACCATCTTAGGTGGAGCTGATGTGTCCCTCACTCAAAACAGAAGTGAAGTGAGAGTTCCATGTTTTCCTAACACAACAAGAAAGCCAGTTCCCTTCCCATGTTAGTTAGTTTGAGGCTGGATGATAATGAACCCTCAATGATAATAGGTCGGTCGCATGTTATATTTGCTTTAACCTTGGTCACTTTTTAGCTGTCATTTTGATTGCAGCAACCTCAAAGAAGATAGCCAAATGGATAATATATGACAACTAATTTCAAGAAAAAGAGTTGGATGGATATTACGCTACATTACAGGCTCATATTTAGGACATCCTCAACTCTTGTACTCCAGGAAGGAGGGAACTAAAGCGGAGAGACCATAGCATAGGTTATTCTAGAAAGAGCATCTTCCTTTTTGCTGTTTCTGGCTATTCTTAAAACCTGTAAACCTTCATTTAGGTTGATTAATTTCTACAGGCAGCATTAGCACATAAAAATTGATTATTTACAGTAGGACTTGAAATATTAATTATCATCGGCTAATGAAATTGGAGCCTTCCAAGGGTATCTAGAAATCCCAAAGATGGCAGACGCTTAAACTTGTTTCTTCTCTGTTGAAACCCTGCCAAGCGAGAGGAGGTTGTCAGAGATTTCTCTTATTCCCCCACCTTTGATATTCTGCATCAAAATATTTATCTTACACGGCAATACATATTCCAAACTTCAGTAAATCTCTAACAGAGTGACTATTTGCACATTTGAAAATAAGGAAAAGTTCCAGCTTCTAAATTTGAAAATCTCTGAAACTAATTTTACCTTACAAATGTTCGGGGAAACATTCTTGAGAGCGCAGCATTTTTTGCTTTTATAAGCAATACAAACAATCCATAGCAGGGAATATGAACCAAAGCCAAAGCCAAATACCTGAAAATTTTAGAGGTTCATTACACAACATACATGTAATGAGTAGAGTAGTTTGATGGGGTGGGGATTGAATAGACAAATTTGTACCATAGAGGGGCCCATGGAGTTGAAAGATCAAGGAAAGGATATGGCCACCTGCACATTCAGTGAATTCAACTGAAAAGATGAGATGAAAACGAAAGCCAATCCGGTGCTCTCTTTGCTATCCTATACAAACTTATGAAAGATATTGCATGGGTTTCATTACCATGTAAAGCAACATGCATGAAGAACCCACTGAAAAACAACATAAGCACAGCTCCACAGCACAAAATAGATGAGACCAGACCAGGTAAACGGCTGAAATGTGGAGATATATTTCATTAGCTCGTAATATAAGTAATGTGGCTAATAAGAGCAAGTGGGCAACTTTGATTGCTTAAACCAAATCATCCTGCAGTAACATGCAGAGATGGATGCGGAAGTTTGAATCTTACCAAGCGATTGAGAGCAGACTCAAGGACAAGAAAAACAGCATTTACAGAATGCATGCATCCAATCAACTGCCGTAAATTGACATAAAAAGAAATGTTAGAATATGTACCAACAATTTGCGAGTACTTCATTATTCTTAAGAATTTAGATAGAGAGAATTGCATGGGTATTCTTTTACAAATGTAATATCTGCCGTGACTCTTCAATGAGATATATAGGGTCAGTGTCCTATTTATGTATATCAACTCGACACTTGGAGAAACAAACAGAGGCCGGAGTTAAGAGATGTAGAAAAGATAAATGCTCACCAGGGTAAGCTGAAAATTTTCCCCCGACATGAATGGGAGCAGAAGACCCCAAAAGACAATGTCCGTCAGCATAACTGCACCTGCACACGTCTGTTCAATAACAAATAGCCAGCATTAATCAAAATCTCAGGAATGCTATATAACCTGCATGGGAGCCACCTCAAAATTAAATTTAGCAGTTCAGCTTTCTGTATCATTGGCTCATCAGGAGGAGAGAACGACTAGGGAGTTCTAGATCTAGTTAGGATACAATACTTATAAACTGGAAGTAATGAAGTGAAGAGTTCAGGCAGCTTCATCACTCAAGTCATGCCAAACAACTTTTGTGTGGGCATCCTAAAGGCTATGCCTTAAAAGCATTATTGAAGGTGTTAAATTTTGTAGAAACCCATCTTTCCAAGAATTCTTTGACCTAATTCTGCTATATTGGAGGGTACAATGGATCGATGGGTGTTCATCACTTGTTCTTACACTCCAAGCCATAATATCTCTTTTGAACAGGAAAGTATAACATCAATAAGCATGCGCAGTGTGGCATGAAAGAAGCAAAACTGTGGAGATTGAATGAATTACCAGATAGACTATTTGCAAAAGATTTTCCAGAAACCCAAGCTGCTCATTAGATGTTGAGTTGTGCTGAAATTCTAACTTGATAAAACCTTTGGTTTTTTCCTCTTTGGCAGTTGAAGTTGCTCCATAGTTAATCTCTTCTGAATCATTTTTGAGAAATTTATCTCTCTCCCCAGTCGGAGAAAGGGGTTTCCTTGCGTGAATCCTACATCCCCGGATAGATACAATAGCAGCTATCTACACTTGAACAAGTTGAGATTGAGAGAAATCATACCCCAAGACAAATGTCAAGAACAAAACTTTACATTGCTGATGCCTAAATCAGATCATTAACAGTTTTGACAATTAAAAAGGGAAGATTAATGTTGTACATACTGCAAAGTAGACCACAACCAATGCAAAAGTCCACCTGGAAAGCAAGTTAGAGAAAATCAGATGGTGTAGGTGGATACATGTTATTGAACAAGCGAATACTTCCAACCAACAAAGAGGAAGGAATGTATTATACATGAATGGTAAAATGAGCATAGTTCCCCTACCACCTCTTACATCTGCCTAGGCCTATATTATAACCATTTCCTAATAATCTTGTCTTCATTTTCTTTTGATTCAAAAATGCTTTCCTAAACGATGTCTCAACATATTCTTATTGAAGGACGACCTCATTGATCTTTTGTAACTTGGCAGTCATGAAGAGAACTGCGGCGAGCTTATATTTACCACTTCCACCTCAGTCAAAATTGAAATTCACATATAGTTTCAGGTTCTTTGACATCCTGGCTGCATCCTGTTTCCCACAGATGTTTGCCACTGGACATTATCGTTGTTGGAATTGGGATTATCATCATTCGCCGAAACGCTAATATGTTACTAAAGCCCTGATAAATTCCCTCTTTATTTAATTAAAATTATGTTGGCAATAAGGTGTATAATATGGAGGAAGTTGCTAACTGGCTTGTGAACCTAAATTGCACTTTGCTGTTCTATACTACAAGATTCAAATTTGATGAGGAAATCATTCGGAATTGATTTTAAAACATAATCGAGAAGCGTCAAGAAGCTCCAAATCTACACTGGTGCTTCAGACGGACTTTCTTCATACTAAATGGCAATTGGGTGAGAGAGAGGGAGAGAGTAACTTACTGGGTGTAAAAAAAGAAGACAAAGAATCCGAAGGCAGCAACTATCTGATAAAGCAAGAAAGCCATAGCAAGAAAGGCGAAAGCACGGTAGAAGAGAAGCCATCGAGGATGGAGGTTCCTCCAGCATGGGGTCCACAAATCGGCGGACTTCAGTGCGTCCCTTCCAATACTAGGCCTCTTCCGGAGGAGAATGATTGCAGTCGCCGCCGGGAGGATGAAGATGAGTGCACTGACCAGTACTTGCCACTGCAACCAGTATTCCAATCCCACGGCTGCTTCATTTGTGTTGGAATTCACCATTTTCTTCCGCTTCTTGGTTGCGTCTGCCCGGTGTCTGATGGGACTTGGGAGTGAATTCAACGGGGAGAAAGACAGATGGTATTTGTAATTGGTACCTACCAATGAAATAGATAGCAGGTGGAATAAGGATAAAATATCAAATACTGAATTTCCACGCGGAAATCTGGAAGGTGACAGACGAGATTGCTATTGGCTATTTGGCTTTGGTAGGTGGGTGTAATTTTTTCTAAAAATAATCAGTCAAGTTTGAGGTGAATAATGCAAATAGTGCATTAATTTGGGGTCAAAATATAACTAATTATCAGTTTGGCTCATAATGGGCCAAAGGCGAACGTCACAGAAGTATGATCAACCCTTCTTGGACCCAAAAATGTCGATGGTTTTTTGATTGTTTGTTTTTTGTAGCAGTAAAGATTGGCTGGCCTGGGGCTCTCTTAGTGGGTGTAATTATGGGCCAATGTACTGTAAATTGTTATAGTACTAGAAAGTAAAACAGACGAGGGTACAGGTTCTTAGTTGTACAGTAATATAGAGAAAGAAAATAACTTTTGGTACAATATGCATATGCATTTCCCTGGTTGGATTGTACAATTTAAACAATTTACTATTCTCTAAGTCGTAAAATATAGACAAAGAAAATGACTTTTTGGTAAAATATGCAATAACCGAGGTAAAAGTTCATTTGCAAAGATAATGAAGTCCCATAATACTGTTGTTCAAGAAGCAACGGGCGCCCTATATGTGATTGTGTAAGAAGGGGGACAGTGGTTCTTGAAATTGTTTTATCATTAGCATAAAATGTTTTAGTAATATAGCTAATTAATGGTTCTTGAAACATCACACGACAATGACAAAATATATTAGAAAAAAATGCATGGGCTCGAGAAGTTGACCATCAGTTCAATGAATTGGAGCTCCATTAGTTAAACAAAAGTGTAACAAGAAAATCAGAAACATGCGTGTAACTAGGAAAAGGCACATGGGAACTGCCCATTCACGAGGGTTGACTCCACCACTTACAATTCCCTTCTCGTAAAACAAAACCCAAAAAAAAAATGAAAATAAATTTAAAACACACAAAAATCTTCCTCATAACTCAGAAGTAAGAGTAACTGTGGCTAACCACCGTAAACCCGCCGTCAACCGCCAAGTTCTGTCCACTGACATAAGCCGACTCATCCGAAGCCAAAAACAGCGCCGCCTCTGCAACGTGCTTAGTCGTCAAAACAACTCCCTTCAAGTTGGCCACCGCGCTGCTGTTGGCTTCGACTTCGCTCGGCGTCAGGCCATACGCATTGCACGCCAGCGGCGTCGCCACCCCGAACGGAGAAATACAGTTGACTCTGATCCCATGTGTCCCGAGCTCGCTGCAGGCCGTCTTGACCAACCCCACCACAGCATGTTTTGAAGCCGAATAAGCATGTGGGCCAGCTCCGCCGATGCACGCCGCCACGCTGGCGGTGCAAATGATGGATCCCTTTACCTTTCTATCCACCATGACGCGGGCGGCGTGCTTTATCGTGGCGGCGACTCCACGTACGTTTGTAGCCATGGCGTTGTCCAGTCCTTCCATGTCGAGATCCAATATGCTTGTGATCGGTCCGATAATTCCTGCATTGCTGAACAAGATGTCCAGGCTCCCGTATTTTTCCACAGTGTAACCAACGGCGGCTGCAACCTGTTTTTCATCTCTTACATCGCAGTGATGATAACTCACCTTTCCCGAGTTAATTGAAGCTACCACCTGACGGGCCAATTCATCTTGTATGTCAGCCACCACCACGGCGGCCCCATGCGCAACAAATAATCTTGCCGCCGCCTCACCAATGCCGCTGGCGGCGCCGGTGATGAGTGCCACTTTACCCTCCAGCCTTATGATCAGATGATGAAATTGAAAGAAAAGAGCATTACTTGCATGTAATTAGGCACAGTCAACATTAATTTCAGTAACATTAAGGAGAAGAGAAAGTGATTAAGATTTGCTTACCTTTGCTTTGACATTTTGAAGAAGTCAGCTACGTGCAAACTTAAGGTTTGTGGGATTTGGTCGATTAATCTCGCTGGATATAAGGGTTCTTGGATCTGCTGCTGCCCTTTTAATTAATAGTTAGATGAATGAAATTATTACCACTATTTACGTCCTCAAGTAGGATTAAGAGCTGATGAATGAATTATTACCACTACTTAGCTCCTCAAGTAGGATTCAAAGCTCGAGGTACTGACGTGTATCAAAATGCATCCATAATGCTTGTGCATATAAAGATCGTGCATTTTGTTTGCCAAATTCCATTATTGACCAAGTGGGTTATGTTTATTGCCTAGTAACTATGTCTTAGTTAAACAAAATTTACTTGTTTAACTTTTTTCTTCCCCTTATTTACATAGACACATTACATGAAAGATTCAATAAGAATTCGAATTTCAAGCCATATATAAAAAATTCAATAAAAATTTGATTTTCTAGCCATATATATATATATATATGCTAGAATAATATTACTTATTAATTGACTACTCGATATTGTTTGTTTGTTTAATTTTGATATCAGATAGCCCAGTAGGCTCAACCTAATAAGTTATCAACTCCAGAGAGGGTTTTCAGACCCACTTAACATTCGAAGCCTAACTGCACTTCCAGATCTAGCTGGGCTGGGTCATTTGACTACAACCTTCAAGTCGAGCAAATAGTTTTTGACCCTATCCGACGAGAAGCTTCAAGTTGCCTAGTGTGTTCAGCCATCTCTCTAGTTGACCAGCTTGTCTAGTTGATCTCCCCCGACCAGAGTGCTCACTTCGGTGCCAAATCATATTCTCGCCACATTTAATGCTATAATAGGCAACATGCCTCCCGCATTAATGGCACGTGCCACCCTAGTATTGCGTTTGCCACCAACTCTGTTAGAAGATGCACCTCCAGAGTACTATTCATCCTAGAAGCCACCTAGAATAATACCGGAATTAAAAATGACCAATAACTCCCAAGTAAGGACAAGAGCCTTCTACACTCGATAAGGGCATTTTAGACATATCATTCACCTGAAAAAAGCTATAAATACCTCATCGCCAGCCAAGATCCAAGTATGTCATATACACTATACGCTCTTACTATGTTGTTCGATTATCTCACTCAATTAGTACTAACTTAAACGTTGGAGTGCCTTAACAGAGAGCACCTTGGCTAGACTGACGTTTGCTATTTGTTGCAGATCTCAACCCAAGAAGATCATATTGTTGAATCATTCGACCTTTCTGGTCGAATTAGCCCAAACACCACCCAATTCACTAAAAACAACTTTCAACATTATCAAACTTATAAAATTGAAACATGAAAAAATTATTTTATTATTTAAAATATGAAATATTTTTTTATTGATAATTGTATATCAATTAATAATCTATAAAAATACAGTGCAAACCACTTGAACGTCTTAATTCAGTAATCAAGAAGTCAATGTCTTCATAATTTGGAAGATGCACTTAATCACTTTGAATTTTTTATTTCATTTTGTGTTTCATATTTTATTTTAATATAATATATATTAAGTATATTTGATTTTTAATTAATTATTTTTATAAAAAAATATTTAATATAAATATTATATATTCATACAATAAAATAGGAGATAAAATATATATTGTAATAGAGAATCTAATCTGTTAACTTAACCTGCTATATATCAAAAGGAGTGCCATTAATTAGAAAGTAGAGAATAACAACTAAGGAGTCTACTCTCTTTTATTTTAGTAATGAGCTTTTAAGAACTTGATATATAGTTCTGTCCGTAGACTCAATCTGAGTGAAGAAATTAGTCGATTTATTAACTTTGAGATGTTATTTAGGATTGTCTGTAGGTTGTATTTGGATCAAATTATTCATATTTAAATTTCGCTATTAAAATTTATATTTGAATTTGATTCAATATTGTATAGAATCTTTGTTAATTAATACTATATTTGAATTCGATAAAAAAATCCAACAAGATTTAATATTTTTTCCTCTTTTGAATTGTATAAAAAAATTGTATTTGTAAAGTAAATTTATGTCATATATGAATTTTTAACAACTTTTTATTATATATCTGTCTGATGCTGCAAAGAGCTTATC
>JACGDI010004607.1:212874-223719 GCA_014898725.1 Jacaranda copaia
GGGTCGATTCATGTCGACCAGGCTTAGCTGATGAGTTTGGAAGAGGCCCTTAGATCGATACGGGTCGACCATGGGGCTTAGCATACGAGGTCGATACTAGTCGACCAATCTGACTTCGCCTCTGGGCTATCAGCATAAGACCTTGGAAGAGGTCCTCAGGTCGATACGGGTCGACCATGGGGCTTAGCGTATGGGGTTGATACTAGTCGACCAGGCTGACTTGCCTCTGGGCTTAGTGGGCTGAATCTTCTAAATTTGGCCCTGTTGGGCCTATTAGATTATACCATATCACGCTGGGCCTCGTGGGCTGTCTTATTTACAGAAAGGTCCATTGGATCTGTTGGACTATCCCATATCACTGTCCAAAAGTTAAATATTTGAATACTAACTCCGATTTCACATTATATACATATATATATATATATTAATGTATACTGTGAATTATTATGTATTATTATATTTGACATTTTATTAGTATCCTTATTATTTTTTGGGCTAAAGACTCAATATTAATAGCAAATATAGATGTTAATATAATATATATATTTTATTTTAAAATATTTATTAATATTATATATAAGAGTATAATTCTAATAAAAACTTATTAAAGTTTGGATTCAAATATTTAACAGATCAGATTACTTGATTCTGTATCTGATCTATTTATTTCGAATTATGAATATTTATAATTAAATTTGGTTCAATCAAATATTTTAATCGAATATAAATTTTAAAATTTGGATTAAAATTCGATCCATCGACGGCCATATTTATTATCTTATTGACTTATTGTCAAAGCAGACTAATTTCTTCAATTTTTGGGCTTACACGTTAACACCCAAGGGCTTAGTCTATTGGACCTATACAAAAACCCAAACCCTGCAGCATTATCGCAATGGGGCTATCATTGCAGCCCATCCTTGTTGGGCTGCAAAATGAATCAGCTGCAACGTTAGCCAGCCCATTGTCGACGAAAACTGATGCTTGTTATTTTCGTCTCCACTGTGTGGAAGAGGTTCCAAGACTGAAACCCATTTTCAGTTGCCGAGTGTTTAGATTGGTAGAAGTGGAGCAGCAGCGGCCGTGGGCGGCAGAGGCGGGGACGGCAGCGGCCATTGTTTTTTAACTTATTTCAATTCAAAAGCAGCAGGGGGTATTCTTGTTTTTTTATTACCTGGTACCCTTCCTGTACATACATACTTGGTTTTGTTTTGAGCTCTAGATAAATAAATGATATTCTTGCACGCTAGCAGAGGAGCTGCTTCTTTTGCCCGGCGCTTGCACAACCAAAGTTCCCATCTTTTCACTTCTCTATGTACAGTGAGTTCCCTTCTATTGCTTGTGTGTATGTGGCTGGGTGGGGTTCGTTCAATACTTTGAGAATTACTGGTAATTACTAATGTTGTGGATGTTGCCCTGTTTCTAAATTCTTGGAATTTGTATATCGGTCTCCCAATGCTTGCCTTTTTATTTTCCCCGATCTTTTAGTTGTGGGCTTCTCGTTCGTTATTGCTCTTATGTGTTATCTTTGATATATTCATATTTGTTTACTACTGGGCTCGTCAACTCTGGTGAATGTTAATTCTAGTTTCAAGGTAAAATAAAAAACTACTTTAAGGAATAGTCTCCCGTCTGCATATGGGACTAATGAGTTTGTTCATAAAATCTTTATTTCTGCTATAATATTAATAGTTTACAATTATATGAGGCATGAAATCCATTACTTGTCTAAAACTAGAATCTTGCTTCTAGCTTTTGAATCAGTAAAATGTTGTTACCCAAATGAGTGATCTGCAGCTATGAGGATGCGGATTTATTGTAACAAAAAGGAACGAGGAAGAAATTTCCACTAAACAGAAAGAGAAGGAAGAAGAACAGAAGAAAATGATGATTTTATTGTCTATTTGTACTTGTAAGGATTGCCATCAGAAGTATGTCACATAGAACTCAAAAATCAACTTGCTTGATACTGTCAGACTCCCAATGGACTGAGACATTGCTTGCTTGCTAGAAATTTCTCATCTTTCTGATTGGTTGCAAAAGTTCATTGTAATTTGCTTCAACTGTGGATGTATGAGATCTTTCATGCAATGTGAAGAAGAATGATCTTTCTTTCGATCATCAAAATTAAACAAAAGTGAAGTTACAGAAGCATTTAAACCAATGACTATTTGTAAACCAATTGTTTTGCTCCTTAGAACAGACATCTGATCTAATGAATTGCTTGGTACCCAATTTGTTTTACTCTTAGAACGCTAGTATCTGAACTAAAGGCTTGTTTGGCTACCAATTCTCTTACTCAGACTCTTAATTCCTGGTGTGGTGCTTTATGAAACCATTAGTCAATTTTGCCCTCTTTTACTACTAATAGTTGTACAAAATAGTCGGGGTTGAGCCTGTTAAAAATTTAGTTACTCGATTTCGGCCACTTCTTTTGTGTTGTCTTCATTGGCTTTTATGTTCTCCTCACTGTTATTGCAGTCACGGTAGCATTTGTGCCAATGATGTGACTCGTTCTTTATTGCTTTGAAAGTAGTTTACAAATAAAGATTTTTTTTTTTCGATTTCAGGGCCTTAATGAGCTTCAGAGAACTGATGATATTGCCTCTCGTAATTTTAAGCTACTCCCCTTCAGTTCATTTCCGTACATTGTAAAACCTAGTCTTTTCTATACGACAGCTTGTGATTCTGTTGAAAGTCTACACGAGGAGATAGAATTAGCAGGTGTCAGCAACAAAACTAAAGACTCAGCTGACATTTTCAGAGAATGGGGCTGTAGTGAGAGTGATATATCCAAGATTTTTGAGCGGCGTTCATCTTTACGAAAAGCGGACATTCAGATCCTTCAGTCCAAGCTTGAAATACTTTCTCAATTAGGCATTAAATCCAGTGACCTTGTAAAAATGATACACTGTCGTCCCCGCTTTCTCAACTGCAAAATCAATGTATTGCTGAATGAGCGCCTTGAATATCTCGAGACCGTGTTTGGCTCAAGGGAGGTCTTAGTGAAGGCTATTGTGCGCAATCCTTCTCTACTTACCTATGACTTCCACAATAAAATCAAACCTGTCATTGCCATATATGAGTCGTTGGGCCTTAGCAAAAGAGACTTGATTGCTGTGCTTCTGTCTCGCCCCACCTTGATTCCACGAACTTCCCTGGATGACGAGAAGATTGATTACATCCGTAAAACTGGAGTCTCAGAGGAATCAAAAATGTACAAACATGTGGTTTCCCTCTTTGCCATATCGCGCATGGAGACCATTCGTGAAAAGGTGATGAATATGGAGAAATATGGGCTTTTGGAGGATGAGATCTTTGGTCTTATTGGACGATCTCCACTTGTGTTGACACTATCCACTGATAAAGTTCAGAGACACATGACTTTTATACTGGGCACAATGAGGCTTCCAGCCACTGTGGTACTTCGTAACCCTTTCCTGCTCTACTTCAATTTGGAGACTGTCTTAAAACCACGTTTTCAGCTAGCATGTAAAATAGAAGATATGGGACTTGTTCCTCAAATTAAGGGACCTATGTTGTTGACAGCATTGCGGATGTCAGACAAGCGGTTCATCTCCGCGTTTATTACTTGTCACCCACGGACCGTGGCTGAAGAATTGATCACAGCCTATAAAAATGCAAAATGCGTTAGACGATTAGCAGAGTCCTCCAAGAAGTGCTTGAATAAAGGATTTCCATTCTGATCATATTTTTGGTATTCTGGAGTTGATTAATTGAAAGTTTAGCTGATTCTTATTTCTTCAAAGTCATACTTGTATTCTTTCAGTAAGTCCAGGATTTTGCCGTTTCTGGAATTAGTTTACGACTTGTCGTTCCGGCTTTGGATGCTCCAAACAGCAAAGTTGTTTTGCTGCTGTAGGAAGGCCATAAAGAGGACAAATATGAGCTGTATATTGGTGTACTAATTTTACATTTTAGTTATCTATCTCCGCTCTCTTTAAATGTTCTAAATGAGCCAAGTTTTAAGGCATACTGAATTTACATCATGTGGTTTGTTAACGATGATTTTCCCGTCAGAAACGGATTCTCACTTGTTTCTACTTCTGCACTGAATCTAGATTTTATATAACTTGTGAAAACCGAAAGAGTTTCCAAGACTTTGTTTGGATATGTTCTCCTTGTTTTAGGAGAACATTCTCAACATCCCAATTCATTTTTTTTTATTTTTTACTACAGTAAATATTATAAAAATTCTTTATTCTTTTCATTATTTACCAAATTCCACTTTAATTTTACATTCTCCCACCCCCCATCTACCCTGCCCCACCCCCCCACCCTTGCCCCACACCACATGCCCATATCACTTTAATAATAATATAAAAAGAATAATAAAGATAATTAATAATAATAATATTAATAAAAATAATAATAATAATAAAATTAATAATAATACAAATAATAATAATAATTATTATTATAATAGTATTAATTATATTTATAATGTAAGTAGCATTAATAATAAATAAAATGATAATAATACTTATACTAGTAATGATAATAATATTTGTAATTATAATAATAACCATAATATAATAATCATAACAATACTACTATCACTACTACTAATAATAATAATAATAATAATAATAAAATTTTTATTATTATTGAGGTAATTATATGCGGGCTGACCGTTTAGGCCCGCAGCAACCCGACCCAACTGTAGCTTAATCCACAAATTTAACAAGAAAATCTCAAAAGCGCGACAGTGAAAATTGATAGGCTGTCTGAAAATCTTCGAAAACATCTGATCGGCGGCTCTCCCTTTCTTCCCGCAAATGTCTGTAGCTGCAGCAACCGCAGTGGTAGCACTAGTCAACCACACAACATTCAGCGCAGAAAAGTCCAGGCTTCGATCGTTCTCTTCCCATCTATTGACCAAGAAGCTCCCACGCTCCAGCAGCAGATATTATGCGCCCCAAAAGTGGACTTCTCTTCATTACCTTACCGCCAACAAATTCCAACGACCCTTTTCTCCTGTCATGGAATGGCAAGATTGCACGTAATCGAATTCCCTCCTCTTTTTTCCCTTGAATGCGAAAGAAATTGTTGTTTATTTTCTGGCGGTTGCATTTTGTTATTTTGATGCATTCAATTTTAATGGAATTTGTTAATCTGGTGATGTGAAGAGCAGCCACCGTCTATAAGTAATCAAGATTATTATTTTGTTTTAGAAGTAGGGTCTCATTTCGTATTGCAGGGTTAAAATGGAAATAGATGTGCCCATTTCAGTTGCTTATAAATGTTACTCTGATCGTGAAGCCATTCCTCGGTGGATGCCCTTCATTTCATCTGTAAAGGTAAGGAATTGTAGATTTTTTCACCTTGTTAATCTTTTAGCTGCATTTATGCTCATTGTGAACTTTGTCCTTCTGTCATTTCTAATTTCAATGAATACCCACTAATTTTCATTTCTCTGCGTTGAGATATTCTGTCTTGGGTTGTTCTGGATGTAATCAGAATAAAGTGTGACCTAAGCATAAGGTTAAGAAAATATAAATTTCCTTCACTTAGTTTCTCAATTCTTGTTGCCATTAATAAATCTTTCTAACAGTTACTTCATCGCACCTTGAGTTTTCTGAAGCTGGGAAGTTAATGCAAATTCTGGTTTTAGATTCTAGAGGATAAACCTGACCTGTCACGATGGTCACTGAAGTATAAAGCATTTGGGCGCGATATAGAATTCTCTTGGCTTGCTCGAAATATGCAGGTAACTGCTAAGTGAGAGAGGCAAGGTTAATTGCACTAGTTCTTTCACTGTCTTTGAAGCAGTTTGGTTGTTTACTAAGTATTATGGTGGCTACTTTGTTGCAGCCTATACGAAACCAGAAAATCCACTGGAGATCTCTGGAGGGTCTTCCTAATAGGTAACGGAACTTTTATGACGGACACATCTTGTGTGGAAATCACCAAGCTGATTTCATAAGTTTTGAGATATGATTTCCAGTATATATGCATGGTGTCAATGCCAGAGCTGGATTTCGTTAATGTGGTTGTTAGAGGTTTAATATATTCTTTTATACCTCTGCGAACCAAGAAACTTGGCATTTTGAGACTTTACCCATAAAAAGTTTGTTGTCATTCAATCAAGACTTGCTAGAAAGTAGAAAATATGGAATGCAATATGGCATTCCTATGAATAGGAGATGAAGGAATAAGAATTCAATGAATATTTATCTTTACACCGAATAGTAAGCAGAATAAGATGTCTTCCATTAAGTTATGCTTGGCCCTAATTTTTGCATGCCCATGTTGCAGGGGAGCTGTGAGATTTTACCCCAAGGGTGCTGCTTCTTGTATGGTAGAAGTATGGCTTCTTCAAAAACGATCCACTTTATCTTTCTAGTTGATGTATTTTATATTACTTTCTCTAAATCATATCCCATCACTTCAGATAGTACATCCTTATTTTGAAATTGGTGACCTGTTAGCAGCAAAGCTAAAAACATTTTTAGGTCCTAATAAAAAGATCCAATGTATTCCAAGAACCTGTCCATTTATAACAAAGGCCGATATATAGAGTTCTCCTTGTTGAATTCCAGCAAGAATGAGAAAAATGTAGGGAAAAAATTCTACCAAAACTATAACTAATTTCCATGTGCCCTCACATTGGCTTTTCTTGTATTTCAGCTTACTGTCTCCTATGAAGTTCCTCAACTGCTTACTCCAGTGGCATCTGTAAGTGTTCTTGGTTTATTGGATATGCCATTGTGTAGAATTTTATCCCAAGTACATACGTGAAGCAAGGAATAATTCCTATGATCTGTAAACTGAATTGGCCACCATTGCTGTATGAGTTTGGAATTTAGCATCTCAGCATCTCTTTGATATGAATTATTTGTTGTAGATTGTACTACAATTTTCTGCAGTCCAACTAATCTCAGTATGTTCTGCTCATTTAGGCACTGCAACCTTTGCTTGAAAACTTGCTGCTACGCGGTTTGGAACGGTTTGCAAAGTTTGCTAAAAGCTACTCAGCTGAACCAACCACATAATATCCGAGTGATTAACTCCCGTTGTTTTTCTTTCTGATTCCTTACATATGCAATATGAAAAGTTAATGTAAGAATTGTGACACACATCTGCAGAACTTGTGAAGTTGCATTCTTTATCAAATTTTATAATAGACATTTCATTTTTTTCTCCACGGACAGCACATATGCATTGCATTGTTTTCAGCAGTTAAAAGTAATTGGCACTCGTCTTTCACATCCCTGGTGTTCTGCAAGGACTGGAGAAGTAGAGAGAGCTGGCCATCTCTGTTCTATTCTGGTTTTATGATCTTATTACCGGCAATCCATTAATATGTTCTGAACATTCTGACTTTGGCTTACAAGTTGGTTGCTTTATTATTCCATAATCTTTTACCAGACAACACGATAATTTAGATGTTTCAATTTGCCCGTAGACGAGAATACTCCTGACTGCTTTTCTCCCTTACATCGTCAAGTTCCAAAAAAGTTGTTGCCCTGCATGGTTTGATAATCTGTCGATAGCGTAACAAAATTCCTTCCGTGTTGGTTTAAAATACTCGAAGTTCTTTACTCTGTAGGGGAAGATGGATGGCAGAAGTGTTTGCTGTTGACTGGCAAATGGATAATTAAATTAAGAAAAGGATACAAGAAATAATAGAAAATAATTTTATTTACGCGGCAAGGATCACATATGCGGGTACAGGTCAAGATGAAGGATATATATCCTTCACCGTTTGGCTCTAATAATAGCACATCTTTACACCCCCTACCCTACCTACCAACCAATTGTCATATACATCCACCCAAGAACAGATTCCACCGCACCAGACCAGTTAACAATTAGGAAATAACAGAGAAAATAATCTCTAAACAAAACTGCTACCGGTTGTTTATACTTCTCACCTGAAGCTGCCATAAACAGCCTCATCCCTCAAATAAATGGGCATTTTTACATGGAGAAAAACACAAAAATACAGTCAGCGGTAGCTACTTCCGTCCAAGAAACTCCGCAAGCTGCACAAAGCCTCCGCAGAGAGGCTGCAACATCTTTAATCTTTTTGGGCGTGTGGATGATGGCTCCACGTGCTCCACGGAAGTCAAACAAACAATTATGACTGTGAGATTGTCAGAAGTGTTGAGCCGAAGTGCCTCCATCACAAGGTCCTTAGCGCATTGCTCAGGGTCGTCGTGCCGTCTGAGCCCATGACGCACGAGACTAACTGCTTGCTGGCTAGACATAACATCCCAGATCCCATCACATCCAATTATGAGGAATTCATCATCCTCTGTCAAAATAGTTTGTCGAAATTCTGGCTCTGCGATGAGAGGTGACGAAGAACCTCGGGGCAGCTTCATGTCCCAGTCTCCTAGAGCCCGAGTGACCGAGAGAGCACCATTGAGATAAGTTAGATAACCATCATCAATGAGTCCACCCAGTTCCTCAACACGCCGTCTCTCTGATGCATAATTAGGCCTATGATCTTGAGACATATCAATTGCCTCGCCTTTCCGGCATAGAACTGCTCGGCAATCTCCCACATTGGCCACCATCAGAAGCCTGAAATCAAGTAAAAGATCTCTTAATGATAGGAACAAGTACCAAAAATTAAAGCAATCAAATCTCATCCACACCTTAAGGTCTTGAAACTCTGCAATTACATCAAACTGTTAATCAGATCCAACTAATGAAGACAGAACTTAGAACAAAAATGTACCTTCCAATAACAAGAGCTGTCAAAGCGGTGGTTCCAGAAGAATTGCTCACACTGCTCTCATCAGCCAAAACCATGTCTGCTAGAAGAAATCCTTTCCTTAAACAGTTCTCAACCTCTACTAGAAATGCATCATTAACTTCAGAAGTTCGCGGGAAATTAGCATCTTCAAAGAAGAATCTGATTGCATTCTTTTTAACATAGGCTGCTGCCTCAGATCCTCCATGGCCATCAAATAACTATAAAACATATATATAAACCAATCAGATGATGATGCAGAGAAGACCTCAATAGAGGACCAAACAAAAAGAGGGCAATAATCACTCACCCCATAGAAGGCACTTGGTTCAGGAACACTAATGAGTGATCCCAAGTGTGCAGACAGATCATCTATCCTTATGTGCTCATCTTCCATGTAGCGTCGTGGACCAATATCAGCAAAACTACCAGAACGGATGCTTGGAACAAATTGTAGCACAGGGGTCTCCGGAGATTTAACATCCTGACATATAAATCATACAAACTCATATTGTATGTAAACATAATAAGATAAAAGATAAATCTACTTAAATAAATAAATAGATTATAGATTGTTGTAAATTGAGTACTATGAGAAACAATACAGGTAAAAATGCCTAGAATCATGATTCACAGTATGTAATAATGCTGAATTGATGCTTTTTCTAGTCAGCCATAGCAATATTGCCAAACCTCACATGTCAGTTCATCCATGATAATTGATTGAGCTTATATTATCAGGCAAATAATCAAGAAACTACTGAGGTCAAAACACCCAGAAATTCTTTTTTGCTTTCTCGACCATTCTGAGTTCATCCAGAACTACTAGGTAGGCCTGGAAAACAATTGGAATTAGAGATTGTAATGATCTGAGTTAGAGATCACTATCATTACTTTCGGTGGAAAGGTAAGGATTTAGAGAAAGTTGCTTGGAAGCATAGATTCTGCCCTAAAGAATCTACCGACTAGCCACTCGATAAGGTGAATACTTGATTCCCTTATTTGCTAAATCGGCAATTCAGTAGAGATTGTTGAAAATGTTGATTTGGAAATATTAGAAAGCGAATCAAGTATACTGAGATGTCTTGCCTACTCAAATATTTTACACAGAGATAATCTTACTAGAAAGAAAAGAGAATTAAAGACCTAAGATTATTTCCGTACTGTGAATCACAGCAAATGGACAAAAACAATCACCGGCTTTGTTTTCTTCCAATTTATTACTTTTGTCTGCCTCTAAAATCAAGAGTCTCCTAGAGATTTTTCCATCCACCCAACTATTTGAAAGTGGACACTCTGATTAGGATTCCACCCACCCACCCACCCAACTTTTTTCTTTCCTTTTTGCTGTTCTAAATCATGGTCCAAGAAGCTAAACCAACTCATCGGCAAATCCAAGAGTCATAAAAGCCAAATTATCAGACATCAGAATAAATATTCCACCTTTCAAGAATTAAGCCCACAATCTGAAGGATGCATATGCAGGAACAAAGCTGAGAACTATTTAGCTTAATTTGTACAAAAATCAAGAAACTCATAAGACCAAGGCCAGATACTCCAAAAGAAAGCATAAACGAGGAGTGAGTTGAAAAGCTTACAACTTCAGAAGAGGGCACATCCAGCACAGGAATGCTCTTCTGGACAACCACCTCAGCTTCAGCTCCCATCCTCTTCCGATCACATACAAAAGAAAACCAGCTTCTCCTCTGTCAGATGATTTTCTTGGTAGAATCGAAATCTTTGCTTCGATTCCTTTAAATTTGTTAAAAGTTTTTCAGGTGATGAATAATTGAGGTAAAATGACTTTCTTGGGATTTCTGTCCGTGTGGAGAGGTGACCAAAACTGAAGAAAGGTGGGCTTGAATTATTATTTATAACTGGGCTGCAGAAGAGTTGAAAGCAGGCTGGGAACGGCTCTACCAGTGGAAGTCATCGTGGTTATCGACAGGTGCCCGTTGCCGCACCGAAAATTAATGATCTCTGAAGTTGGTGAAAGGCACACGCAAGTGCAACGTTGAAGGGTTGGTAAAACCTCGATGATGGACACGTGGAGGTTCCGAGTTTCTTGAAACAGGAACCGGACGCGTGACTTATATAGACGCGCGAAAGCTGTTTCTTTT
>JACGDI010004607.1:223750-238235 GCA_014898725.1 Jacaranda copaia
GACTTTAAAAAAATGATTGCATTTTTAGTTTTTCTTTAATAAAAAAGGAAATAGAAGTGAATTTTCTAGAAAGTCAACGATAGTTTTGCACAGGAGTTATATTAATATTTGACTGAAAATATAGATAATAGTTGAAATTTAAATAAAAAATTAATATTAATTAAATAATTTATTAATTTATTTGATATTGAAAATTATTTTTACAATTAGTTGTCACTAAAATCTATCCTAATCTCTAATGCATATTTGATATGTAAGATTAATTCGAAAAATAACACGACTGCTCTTGAATAAAACCCCATTCCGTTGTTGACCTTTACGAAAAATAGAAAAAAACAATTAAAGAAGCAAAATTATAACAAAAAAATGATATTACATAATTGCACCCTTCTACCCATTATTTAAATAGCACCTAATTACATGAAAAATGTCGGGCTTTGGATTAATTACAGGCCGACCCATATTTTCATTTTGCCTCTCAAACAACACATTATGTTATATTATAAAACTATACTAGAACTAATAATCCATATAAAATGTGCCATTTATATTATTGTTTCTTTTAAATGTTACGCAATCATAGCATTAATATCATGAATCATTTAATATTAAAAAAAAAAAACAAAAACAATGAAACATGTTAAAGTATCAATGTGTATAATGCATAATTAATTCATCACTCTTTTTTTCTTCGATATACTTTTTTATATACAAAAATTGTTGTACAAACTCTATCAATGTTAACTTCGTTGACATATTTCCTAGTGATTGATATTTTCTATAGCTAAGTAGCTTCCCCAAGTCAAATATTATTACGATTCGCGGCTATCATTCATTGCCAATGGTCCTATCTTTTGTCCTACTCCAAAGTTCTACAACCTAATTTTCCACTCAAAAATCTCGTTGCTATTGTTTGATTAATGTCCTACCCCTCTTGGCCGACACCACACATTTACACCTTTGGGCCACTACAACAATGTGTTCACACAACTTTTCGTCCGAGCAGGTCCGGTGAGCTTTGCTCACATAAGGGATTTTAAACATTGTGGTGGTCTTGATGTCATCATCCTCCTTTCATCAATACAAGTTGGATATTAAACTTTCAGACACATTCTACTTTGGATTTGGAAGGTTTTGAATACAGTGGAGTTCAAAATATTGCACACATTTAGAGAAGGGATCCAATCATTGATTTTTATTTTTTTTTTTGGTCAATTATTATATGCATGCTCCAAAGTCCAATCCATTTTTGCAAATTTTCAAGGACATTGGCTTCAGCCTTCAAGCACACGTATTGGGCCTTCTACACACACACACACTTATCTTTCTTTACTTCCTTGAACTTGATGTGATATTCTTTTAACTTTCTTTACTTTTTTGAATTTGATGTAATATTTAATGTTGCAAGAAAATGACAATCAATATATTCGTCGATGGTCGACTAAAGATGAGAGCTCGTACGAGTGTTTTCTGAATCATTAGGTTGAGTTTGGTTCCAAAATATAGATCGTTAGGAAGGAAATTTTAGTATAAAAGCAGGTGTTTGATCTCACTAATTGATTCTCAAAGTAATAAATGAGAGGGTATTTATAATGGAGGGTTTAGTTATATTGATACTGTAGAGTTTAGCTGTCTAGTTATTCAAGCGTACAGGTGGACATCTTTGAGGGCTGAGATCTTCCGGATGCATGGGTCCGGATCGGGTGATCGATTTGACACGTATAAAAGACGCGGATCCTAAGGTTGTTTAGAGATTTTGGTCAATATTGAGGTTATTTTGATCTTTTAATAATTCTTCTTCAATATTCTTTCAATATTTATGTGTAGGTAGAGATAGTCAAATCCATATACATCTAGGCATAAGTATTTATAGAAAAGAAAAAAAAACGTATACATTTTCATGAATCTTTCTATTATAAATAATATTTATTCAAAATCTGATGAACTGGTGAAGTATAAATACATAGAAAATAGATTATATGTTTTATTATTTTTAATACAGCAATGCTGATGGGGAATGAGAAGGAAACATATCGATATTATTACGAAACAAATTTATTAATTAATTAGACAATTTTATATTTATTAAGTTTTTCAATTTAAGTTGATATAACTTTTACACCGAATTTTATTTTCGTTACAACATATAATTTATAAGGACTAAAGTCTCTCATTATGGAACTTTTGATATGTGAATTTGAATTGAATATTGACATTTTCCTTGAGTAAAAATTATAATAAAATTGCAATCATAAGTATAGATACGAGTCCCACGTCATCATTCAAGCCCTACATAACAAATGTACGTAGATTGCACATTTTAATTACCCAACTAATGAGTAACCTAACACCAAATTAAGTACGTTAATTATTTGGTTGATGCTAACTTTCCAGCCCAACTGCCACACCGATGGCATTCTTTTCATTAATAAAACCCCAATAAAGCAAGTTAAAAAAATTTATTATTATTATTTTGCTTGGTTTAAGACCCAAAACTTTTTTAAGCTCAATTGACAAATGTGTTTTCCGTGTCACAACTCACAACACCCAATTCTTTACTTGCATTGATTGCCCGAAAATGTAGATATAAAAATGTGTTCCCCGAAAAGCGCCAAACCATATTGGTGGCTTTTGTCAGAGCGCCACACATCAGATTCCACATTGCTGAATTTCATTGCCCAGACGCAACTTATCACTAATGTTTTGGTTAAATACAGTTTGCCTCTTTGATTCCTGAATATGTCGTATTCACCCCTGTAAACTAACAAATGTGACGGTTGCCGCCCCACATTTATGGTTCGTGGATGAAAAAGCCTATGCCAGTTAGCGTCGCCATCAAATTACATAGTTGCCCATAAATTTATCACACCCTTATTACGCAAAAAGTGCCTTTTATATGAATCCCCGAATCCTTGAACTTTCTTGTACAGAAAGAAAGGCTTCTATATAAACCTTTAGTAAAATGCTCGTCCATCACTTAGTAGATAAAATACATTACATAATTCATGGATTGACGACTTATTCATTCAGTGATTTTGGCACTAGGCATTTTCAAAACGAGTACTGTAAAATCAGGTCAATTTAATAATAGACATTTGTTGGTATTCCACTCTTCCTTCTCCTTCTAGGGCCTATTTTAAAGGAGATCTAGGACTCCTTGGTTTTGAATATTTGAACTGACTATTCATGGTTCAAGAATTCTTGTTTGGACAGTTTGTACCACCAATACATAGTATTTTGATCTAAAATTTTAATTCTTCCGTGTTTCAGCAATATCATTTTGTTCCACGCAAAGTTGTGATTACATTGTGCTATATTAAATTTTAAATTATTAATTACATTGTTGATTTTTTATTTTAATTTGAAAAATGCATTTATCACTCGATATAAATTACAAAATATGGTCAAACATAATAAAAGTTTATTGAACATGCAAATATATACATATCACACTTTTAAACTTTTGATGTAGGCATTATTTGCTATGAATGAGTTTATATTAGTTGATAATTAATAGTATATGTTATTCAATGACGTTATTATTAAAATTATAATATTATTTATCTACATTATATTAAAAAAATTAAATTTTTTATTATTTATTAACATAATTAACATTAATAATATAATTAATTAAATTTATGCGCATACAAAAATGTGTGCCTTGACAACTAGTTAGTACAAAAAGAAAGTGCAGCTTAGGCAAATTAAGAAATATCCCACACTTTATTGAAAGAAAGCAATTTGAGTTAGCAATGACGAGGGCACAATGGATATTTTAAAATTCTTTAAATCAAACTACCTCAAAATGAAAAAATATATTTCATTACAAACTAAAATAATACAAAAAGAAAAAATAAAAAAAAAAGAAAAAGAAGAAGAAGAAGAAGAAGAAGAAGAAGAAGAAGCTAATTGCCAAAGGCACATGAATGGTAAAACAAAACTCTTGGCTCCTTACAATGCATACACACACCCATTACCAGTAGGGCACGTTTGGTTTGTTGGATATATCTTAATAGATAATTTTATTAAGGATCATTAAGTATTTGATTGGAATGAGAAAAGTTCAAAATTAAATCATAGTCTGTTATTTAATTCCTAATTCAATTAATAGTTAATCTAACCAATTGAGCCAAGATTATACAATCTACAAAGAGAGTGAGAGTAAGAAATTAGTGAATTGACAATTATATCCATGCAAATTCAATTGACAAATTTAATTTGTCTTATCTTAATAGGTATTTTAGTAAATTTATTAGCTAAGTTATTTAATCCTTATATTTAAATAAAGAATTAATAAATTAATACATATCTAAACTGTATAATTTTAATCATTAAATATAATATTATATTATTTTTAATAATATAATTTTATTATATTATTAATCATATCTATAAAATCAAAAGGATCCGTAGAATATGTTCCAAGATTAGGTGAAATATTCTACCATCAATAATTACACGCCAATTATTTCGGCTTCGGAAGTTGCATCTTTATTACTTTAATTATTTCTTTCTTATGGGAAAAAGTGCCTCTTATCTGCTCACAAAAAATAATTACCAATAATGCTGACCATAAATAAATAAATAGTAGGTCCGATGTTTATCCAACAACGTAAGTTGATAAATAAAAAATAAAAAATAAAAAAGGAAAGGGAAAGGTGTGTGGCTAAGGTTGTCGACAAGACCTTAATCATGGTATGAACTTGATTTAAATTCGTTGGCATTAGGATCTATTATACTTGTTTTGCCAAAGAAAGATAGAATACAATGTTTCAATTATAAATAAATTGTAATTCAATTAAATTTTATTATATATACATATATGATAATCATTATTAATCTCTTTATAAATTATAATTATGACTAAAAATTAAACTTTTATGGAATTTGTAACCGATAAAAAATACTAAAAACTCAAATTCTGAATAGAATAAAAATTTTGAATAGTTGGATTTGAGCTAAAACACTCAAATTCAATGGGATTAGGGGTATAAGATAAGTCAAGTCAGTTTGTATCAACTTATGAACTTCGTGAGTTGGGTCAATTATAACTAACTTCAACTCGAGCTTTATAATGAATATAACTCGAGCCTTGATTTAGTTATTCAAAAGCTTGCGAGTCGGTTCATGAGTTTTTTCTATTTTTAAATATTTTTTTATATTAATAATTAAATTTTTTTAAAATTGAGCTCAAACTCAAAATACTGAATTCAAACTCAAACTCGAGCTTTTCAGATGAGGTTCATCAATCTCAAACTCCAACCTATAATTTTTTGTGAATTTAATTTATTTACACCCTTAAATGAAATTAATTGATATTGTTGAGCAAATGCATGAAAAAGACAATTAGTTTGACAAATGTTTTCTCTCGAGGTTTCAAATTTGGCAAAAACAATCCACGTTTTACTGCTAAACTATGACCATGTAATAGTACATAATTGAACGGATAAGTTTGTTGACCGAGCAGTATAGTTTTTACCTTTTCTAACATGCAAGCACGCTTTGGGCTTGTTTGGTAGCATTTTGGGCCACTCTCTCAAAACATTTTGAAAGAATGAATTTTGAGCAATGAGATTGAAAAATATGACAATTATTTATTTATATTTTGAGAGAAAATTATTTATTTATTCGTATTTTGAGGGAATAAGGTGTCGGATTAATAATTTTTTTTATTGAATTTGTAGGGTGAACTGAGTATTTTAAAATTGTTTATATGTGTACATATAAATTATGTGAGTGGTAGCATATATATATTTGTGATAATGAAAGAATATACAGTGTCTTGAGAATAGTGTGGAATTGGAATAGTAGGAAATTTTCAAAAATAAATTATGTATTTTGGGGAGTAAGGTTGGAAAATATAATTATTTATTTGTTTATGGATCGGGAGTTGAAAAATAAATTCGAAGAATGCTACCAAACAAGCCCTTCACTTTTCTCGCCCACCATGCCTTGTTTAATTCTTACATCCCCTTAGCTGGAACAATTACGCTGAATCCAATAATCTCGAAACTCGTAATAAATATGTACGCATTCATTAATATCCGCAAGGCTTATATCTATACAGCCAGGACCAGGGAGGTGGACAACCCATGGCCATGGGTTCAAAAGAAGCTGAAACGACCACATCTTAGTTTGTGAAAATCAAGGCTTTAGTTGTCGCTGCCGGGCAAACGCTCACAAGTCACATTCGCGAATAAAAATGTGCCTTGGGAAAACTAATAATTTCTCAGTAAAATAGCAAAGGTGGTTATAATATTTTGATCTTTTAATTTTTAATAATTCTCACTGTTTGATATTTTAAATAGATGGAATTATAAAAAATAATTCTTCACTGCCATATTTGAAATGCATGATATAATTTTTTTTTGTTTAATTCATAAATATTATTTGATACGAGAGTGCTCCTAGTCCAATACATGCTGTGATGCATCGGACCAACCACATGCCGGCCTCTTAATCCCTGTCTACAAGAAAAATAGTTGTTCTATAAAATTCTAACATTCATCGAATTATGTATTAAATAAGTACCATGTATTTAGAAATCTAATACATTGTTTGAAGCAGCAAATAGCTGTATATGAAGCAATTTTCAAATTATCGAGAAGTAGTATATTAAAAAGGCACATCTTAAAAAAACATAAGATATTTGAAAAGAAATTTGAATGTATCGAAAAGGGAACATGTCAAGAATAAGGGGTTATGATCAAGTTAGAGAGAATTTTATCCAAATAAATATTTTTCATTCTTTATTTTGAAGTATATCTTGATATTTTTAACTAATAATTTCATATTATAATTTCACTTTATACCTCCGTTACGAATAAGAGAGATAAAGTGAGTCGGCATATTAATTCCTTCCTCATTTATAAATTAGCCTTTTTATAAATTATTCTCTCAACGAATAAAGAATTGTAAAGTAAAATCTTAATTTGATAACTCAATAAATTTTTGCGAACATAATAGATTTTACTTCGTATTATGTAATATAGGTAGCAAAATAAGTACTTGGACTTTAGTTATTACAAGATCACATCCCTTCGTCTAGTGTGATCATCTCATAATGAGAAAAATTAATTTCATCTTCATCGTTAAATCACTCCCTTATTCGAGTAATAATTATTAGTTAACTTCTTCAAATCACGTGGAATTCAATATACAAGCTAATAACTTGATCAAACGTCTTATTATTAATATGGGAACACAATACAAATCGAGATTTAGACACTGTAAATAGAAAAAAAAATATTGTATATACTAAACTAATTGAAATGATTACAAAATATGTTAAAATTGAAATAACTATTTTTCCTATATACTAATAATAATTTAAGAATCAAATTCAATAACACTTATTAAGCAGAGACATCATTAATGTAAGTTTTGACAATTGTGAGTTGGTAGGAGACACAAAAATGTCAAGAGTATTAATTTTTTTGATTGAAAATGCAAGATTAGTTGGCCTAAAACTTAATTGGCACCTTGGACGAAGGTGGTTTCCCTTTCATTTGGGTTGTCAAGGACAAATCTCTTCAATCAACAAAGTTTGTTGCATATTTTGACACTTTTATTACATAAGTAATTAATCTTAAAAGTTTGATCACCAATTTTTTATGACCTATTGAGTGGTAAATGATTTAATATATCACTTTTATACTTATACGCATGATATTTAAAATTCAAATTCGAACGCCAGATATACATTTATGTATAAATAAAAAAGATTATTTGATCTTTTTGGATTGGAACATAGAATGTTACTCTAGAAGCACATGCGGAAAGGGCAAAAAATAAAAAATAAAGAAATAATTATTCCCACCTCCCGGTCCAAACGGCGCCGTGGGATTTGATTTTCATTGACCAGTGCTTTTGGCGAATTAGGGTTTTTGCGAATTGAAGCGTATAATAAATTGTGGATGAGACGGGCGACACAGACAAAAGAAAATTTTGAAAAAGCAAAAGGGTTTGAACGGTCAAAAGGAAAGAAAAGTAGTACCTGCAGCAGTAGCAGTAGCAGTAAAAGGAATTTCATTATATTTCCCCATTAATATATTGCAATTCTTTATATGCTTTTCGGGGGGCGGAGTCCTTTTCTCATTGACCGCCTCCCATCAAATAGCCATCCGTTCAACATTACCCAATAAACAATAGAGGCAAAAGAGGAGGTTAACCTGTCCCGCATTTTTTCTTTGCAGAACAACAATTAGCTGTAAAAGAATTTGCTCAAGGAGAATACGAGATTTGGCGATTGATTTATACGATGTTTTCGCAAATCGCGGAGATTGGATTTTTGTGATGCGTCAGTTGCGAAGTTTAACCAGCTGAAGCAGTCTGTTTTCTTAAAATTATCCATCTTATTGGTAAATTTTCGTTTCTTTAACTCTTTTGTTCTTTAAATTTTGTTTGAGTTTGATGTTTGTTCGGAGACTTGGGTGAATTTTCAGCTGATTTTTTGAGTTATAATAGTTGATGCTTTTTTCCCCTTACAAAGAAAAGGTTAGTTCTAGGGTTTGCTTCTCTGGTTCTTTCTCTTTTTCGTTGATGTATGCGGGATTTCACGAATTATTTGGGCTATATTTACTGGGTTACATTTTGTTTTGGAAGGTTTCTTTCTCGATGGACTTTTTTTTTGATTTCTTAAATACGGTCTTTGTGAACTAGATGAAAATCGTTTTTACCTCCCAGATCTCGTTGTCTAATGGTGTCAGTTATTCATTTAACTTTCCTTTTGTTTCTCATATTCTTAATTCGACTGTGGGGAACTTTGTGCGCTGGAATCTTACATTTTGCTTTTCAATTTTGGACACCTTAGTTTCCCTGTTGTTTGAGGGTAGATTATTAAGTTTTTACCGTGTCTTTGCTGTCATATTTGAACTTAACTCATTCAGGGAATTGCCTGCTTAAACTGATTCATATTTTGAAACTGATACTTTAAATTTTTAATTTCTTGGTAAACTTCAACTTCACCTGAATTATGCCCTCTGATAAACGAGTTTGAGCGTATCTACACCAAGCATGTACAAGAAAATAGAAAATTACTTCAGTACTTGGTCAATTTTGTTATACATATGCTTGCACAATTAAAACACTAGAATCTAAGACAATTACATCGACTTGGCAATGGATTTCTTAGTGGATTGCTTTTCTGTCTGATCTAATTATCATAAGGACTTGTACTAATTTGAGATTATGCATTTTGGGGGAGTTATTGCAGTTTGTGCTTTTACAAATGCATCTTTGTTGTAACTGTAACTTGTTATTTATTGCAATAGGTTTTGAACTTCTTCTTTACTGGTATAACTGGTGAGAAAACCTGCATTGTTTTGTACGATAAGAAACGAATGGCCTCTATAAGTGTCGCTCCTGGATCTGGTATTAGAAATCCTAGTGGAAAAACTGGTGGTTTGGATGGGCTGCCAGATCAGATGAATGAGATGAAGCTCAGAGATGATAAGGTATGAGACCTTATCTTTATTCTCATTCAATATTCGGGTGAATGTTTACTGTAGTCCAGCGCTACGTGGATGTGATAACTGTTATCATACTTCATAGGATATGGAGCCAGCTGTTGTGGATGGTAATGGAACAGAAACTGGTCATATAATTGTGACAACAATTGGTGGCAGGAATGGCCAGCCAAAACAGGTGAAATTTGGTCCTTAGATTTTGCATTATGCTAAGCAGCTAATCTAATCTGTTAATAGATTTTTATCTTTTCCTTTATCAGACAATTAGCTATATGGCTGAGCGTATTGTGGGGCAGGGATCTTTTGGAGTAGTGTTTCAGGTAAGGTGTATGTTGTTGTCATGCCTGTTTTTCCTGGTGAAAGAAAAGCAATAGCTTCTCTGAGTTAATTTCTTCAAATCTTCGATAATATTCTTGTGCAGGCAAAATGTCTAGAAACTGGTGAAACAGTTGCTATAAAAAAGGTTCTTCAAGATAAGAGGTACAAGAACCGTGAGCTGCAAACCATGCGTCTCCTAGATCATCCTAATGTTGTGTCTTTAAAGCACTGCTTCTTTTCAACTACCGAGAAGGACGAGCTTTTCCTTAACTTGGTATTGGAGTATGTTCCTGAGACTGTTCATAGGGTGATTAGACATTATAACAAGATGAGCCAGAGGATGCCAATGATATATGTGAAACTTTATGCTTATCAGGTATGCTTTTGACTTGTATTGTCCTGTTGACATTATACACAAAGCTTTATAATTTAATTCAATGTTTAAAGCAGTTAAACTTGTTTTAACCAGCCAAATCTTTTTTCTGACAAAGTTTTGTTCCTTGCAGATTTTCAGAGCACTGGCTTATATCCATGGTAGTATCGGAGTATGCCACAGGGACATCAAACCTCAAAATTTACTGGTAATTTTATGATGCAGCCATGTTTCGTGTGGTTAAGAATAAGGGACTCATTGGTTGCCATGGTTTTTACAGGTCAATCCACATACTCACCAGGTGAAATTATGTGATTTTGGAAGTGCTAAAGTACTGGTTCGTATCATAATTTTCTCTCTGACCAACATATTTCTTCCCACTTCTAAGCTTTGTTACGTTATTTATATTCTTATTTGGTTATTGGCTATTATAGGTCAAAGGAGAGCCAAATATTTCATACATATGCTCAAGGTACTATCGCGCTCCGGAACTGATTTTTGGTGCGACAGAGTATACTACTGCCATTGACATCTGGTCAGCAGGATGTGTTTTGGCTGAATTATTGCTTGGACAGGTGGGTGGATCTGTTGTCTTTTTCTTCAATTACTTTGAGCATGGAGTTGGTAATTTTATTGCTGAGAGAAGTCTGTGTGGTAATTTCAGCCCCTTTTTCCTGGTGAGAGTGGAGTGGATCAGCTCGTTGAAATCATTAAGGTAATTTTGAGGCAGTCCTATCCTTTAATAAATAATACATTTTAAATGGTTAATTAGTATAAGCAAATGGATAGTCACTTGAAGACCTGTTTGTTCACGTGTAGGTACTGGGCACTCCAACAAGGGAGGAGATTAAATGTATGAATCCCAATTACACTGAGTTTAAATTCCCCCAGATAAAAGCTCACCCATGGCACAAGGTAATGGAATAGTAGTAGTACTTCTGCCGCCTTTAATCCGATCATTTTTCTGTATTGTGTCTTATTTGATACATTCTTCATCTCCAGATATTTCATAAGCGCATGCCACCAGAAGCTGTGGATCTTGTTTCAAGGTTACTGCAGTATTCTCCGAATCTTCGTTGCACTGCAGTGAGTATTAACTATATTTTTCTGCCATGTATAAAAGAACCATTGCTCTTTATTTTTGTGGTGGTCAGGAATTATATCCAAATCTTTAGAGTTTAGATATATTAAGTTGCTCATGAGTAGGTCTAGGAACTTTTTTTGTTTGACTGATCTGGATTTTGCAATCTTAATGATTATTGCTATAGCTTGAATAGAAAGGGATGCAATAGGGTATTATAGCATTTTGGGTTCTCTTTCTTTTATTTTTTCTGTAATTTAATCATGGCTCTCTCTTTTATGCAAGGCATTTTGGTTAATCTGTTCCCACGTAACTGTGCCATTGACATAGAACTCAAATCTCATGATTATTGGTTGTGGTTGTGTATCTGTGATGCAGCTGGAGGCAATGATCCATCCATTCTTTGATGAGTTGCGTGATCCAAGTGTCCGGCTACCAAATGGACGGTTCGTTCCACCTTTGTTCAACTTTAAGGCACATGGTAAGTTCTCCTTGTCAGATGCCTTGATTGTGCTATCCAGTTTTTCTTTTCAAATTTGACGTGCCATAAATATCATTTTCTGAATTGTTTCGACCCACTTCATTTGATTAGAGCTCAAGGGCTTGCAACCGGAGATGCTGGAGGCACTGATCCCAGAGCATGCTAGAAAGCAATGTGCATTCCTTGGACATTGATGTACTTTATGGTGTCTATGAATACCAGCAGAGATTTGCCACTGAGGAAGTAAAATATGTTTGTAACCTTGTTCAATACAATCTTCTTTCTTTATCTTGGCTTCCAGGTTTGTTGTATTTATCAAATTTGATTGTAGCAGCAGAACAAGGAGAAGGTTTCACTTAAGTTGTCTCGCAACTGACCGTTTTTCTTTCTTTTCTTAATGATGACAAAACCGTAATTGTTGTTGAATGGAAGCTCTACTTGTATTGGCTTGTTACTTTGGGGTAATCTCCCTTTACTGTTGTAATTGTAAATATAAAGAGATGGGTTGGCTTATGGTGTAAGTATGTTCATCACTAGTGCAACCATGCTTGGTTCCAGGACTTCTACGTCGTACCTTACAGTTGTATTTAAAGTTTGTACGACTTATTGGCAACGCCATCACAGGAAAAGCATCTGGCTGGTAGGTTTATTGTTAGGTGCTGATGTGAGCCCGGGAATTTTCCTTGGTAGGACTTAGTTTTGGGTTTGGGTTTAGTTTTTTTTATGGTCGGTAATTTTCAATACGATATGATAACTCCTGTATTTTTTTTGGTAGGACTTAGTTTTGGGTTTAGGTTTAGTTTTTTTATGGGCGGTAATATTTAACAAGATATGATAACATGACATGAGTTAAATACAAAAAAATTGGGTTTGGGTTGATTTATTTTGGGTTTGAATCTATTAAGGTTGACACAAATAAGAATTTGAAGAAAATAAGTTGTGTAGGGTTGGATTGAATTTTAGGTTACACGAAGAATTTCAAATTTAATTTTTGATCACACGAAAATTTGAACCCACCTAACCCAATTTGAATTAAACGAATAAAATTTAAACTTTTTAGAAGTAAAAATATAAAATAATAAAATAAAACTTGAAATTTTGAACTTTAGTAATATTAAAATTACTACTTTGGTATTTTTCGGTTTTATTTATTTTTGCAAATATATAGGATGGATGATTATAATTTTATACTATTTCTAATTGTTATTTTTTGGTATCCAAATGGACATAAAAGTTTTTCTACAAAGAGTTAACAAAACACTGTTTTAACTATTGAATTGTACTACAAATTTTTCTTAGAACTTATGCAATGCAAGATTTTGCATATATAAATAAAAAGAAATTCTTTCTATTGAAGGGTTATATAAAATTCAAAAAACTCAAGCAAGTTTTTATGATAAATTATGTGTCCAATTAAAATACTTGTTCACTTGTTTGGTTGATGGTATATTTTTATTGATTTATGTGTTACTTAATTGAATCACGGTCAAGTAAAGAAATAATGCAATTTTAAGAAGTTAAAAGAGAAAATTTGATTAATACAAAAAATACAAAAATTAAAAAGAGTGGGTGAATAAAACTTGAAAAAGTATGTTATTTTTAAAAATAAGTTATTTTGTGATTTCAATATTTTTACAATGCAAATAGATACTACCAAATGAAAGGAACAAAAAGTACTAAAATCAATATATTATATGGTTTAGTTAAATTTTTTTTAGAAAGCTACAATCAAGAATTTATGATAAGAATTCTTTACTCTTTATTTTAATTTATTAATACTTAAGAAGAGATAAAATTAAAAAATAAAAATTCCCAAAAAATTCTCAAAATTAAAACAAATATTTGAAATAATTGTTTTAAATCAAATTGGCAGATTGAATTGGGTGGATTTAAGTTGGCAAATTAATCAAATAAAAATTAAGTCGACCCGAATTTGACCTGATATGATTCAAGATAGATTAAAATTGACAAAACTAATATCATATTCCTATTTCAATCCAACTCAAACCCACATGATCTACCCAACTTCCCACCCTACAGTTTTCTTGATTCTGAACTTGAAATTACAACTGGGTTGTACTTGTTGGGATTTCAATGAAAACGTTCCAACGAGTTCGACTGCTTACAAATTCATCTTCTCAACCCAGAAAATGAAAATTAAGAAAAAGGGAAAGGATTGATTATATTACCAATATGCTGCATTATTTAATAACAAGGCATTCTATAGTTTTGTGCTTGTACGGTTTATTCTTCCACTTTAGGAAAAATAAAAATGAAACATAGAAAGATAGAGACTCAGAAAAGCCAACCAGCACTAGCTGGATAAGAAGGAAAAAGAAAAATGGATTGCTTGAGGTGCTGCCGCGAGCCACATAGTTGATGGTCCACTTTGTAGGCAAGATTGGGGGGTTGTAGGTGAGGACGGTGAACCCACACCTCATGTCTTAAGACAATTTTCAAAAGTCACGCGCACAGGAAACCTCGGCCGAAAGATGCCTGTCTCAATTCCTCTTTATGTGTTCTTTATTTTGCTTTCTCAAGTTAAAAAGGTAAAAATGAAATAATTGGCTGGAAGTGGTAGCTTAACGGGAGGACAATGTCCAATGCTGATGTAGCACACTGCAATGCATTTACTGAAAGTGAAAGGTAAAACAGAAAACTGAGAAAATCTGTTTCCTTTGCTTTGCACAAATAGAATTGTTCTCAGGTTTCTGATTCAACCAAACATAAAAATGGGAGAAAAGAAAAAAGAAGAAACAATG
>JACGDI010004607.1:243021-259503 GCA_014898725.1 Jacaranda copaia
TGATGATTAAAAATTATTTTGAATATGCAATTTTTTGAAACATGAATTTATTTTCTTGAAATTTAATGAAATGGTAATTATATGTGAATGTTTATATTTAATTTATTATTTTATTTTATTTAATCTCTATGAAATTATATCAAACATTTAGCATAGAGGAATTTATTTTTACTTAAGTTGAAGTATGAAACGAATGATTACTTAAATTAATGTAAAATATTATTTTTTATTTATTTATAATGACTAATTTTTAAACCTTGTTATTTTCTAAAAAATATATTTAAAAATAAGTAAGTTAATTTTTTTTAAATAATATTCTTTCTATATTAATTGAAAGTTTTATTTTTTAGTAATATTAAAATATGATATATATTTATAAAATTAAATATAATTATCATGTTATTATAACATTATATCAATTTTGATTGAATCAATAATCAGTAAGGTCGTCAATTTATTTTTCAATCTGATTTTGAAAATATTGTTTTCATCTTTTCAGCCTTCCGCCGGGGCATCCCAATCTAGTGGCAGTGGATTCTTAATAGATACAGGGAAAAACTGACGTCATCAAGCTCCGTATAAGGCCAACAATTACGGTGATTCCAAACAAACCTTTGGTTTATGTTAAGCCGCCGGGATCTGAAAGAGGAAAAAGAAATGTTGACCGAATAATATTAAACCATATATATATATTCTGATTGAATTTTATTGGTCAACAAAAGCTTGCAATAGACAATAATACCACGTTCGTTTTGAAAATGCGATCCTTCTGTTTTATTTTGACGCGAGCACTACGACTACTAATAGAAATTCTAGATCATTCATTCTTCGTCATGGATTTGCATATTGGACTGACGTCAACACTTAAAAAGTTCATTTATTTATTCTGATATTGCGTGGTATATATATATAATTAAATTTAATTTTAATATTCGACTTATTTTTAAAAGTTTTTAATACAGCTAGGCCTGACATATATTTAAGGCCAAATCTAACTTGTGTATCAAAATCTTGAGGTGTGATATGTTTTTCAACATAAATTGAAAATAAATTATAGTTTAGCAAATAGAATAATCACGCAAAGTAAACAAATAAAATTGGATATTAAGTTATTTAAAATATGTAAACAAATATTAAATACGATACACTATAATCCTCTATTTATCCTAATCTGCGTATCATGTCTAATCCAAATACTCCAAACAAACAAACTCATAGTATATAATTAAATCATCTTACGAAAGTTGTTATTGGTAGCATGTGTTAAGTAATAATATTTATATTTAATTTGTCAAAAAATAATTTAATTAATAGTGTAAAAAACTAGTATTTGAATATCATTATTGACAATTATTCATATATACAAAGCAAAATAATAATAATTTGCAATAAAATTTGTTTTCACACTGTATTAATTGTTAATAATGATAAATTGAATATAATTAATAAATTTATAAAGATTAACTAAATAATTTTTTTTGTCATGTAATATAAATAATTCATGAAAATTATTCAATTACTACTCATGATATTATCACTATTTCTTTTTCTTTTTTTTTTGTGTCGTCAACTCTGTCAGGACAATTGATCGATCAAAATAACTTTAAATACCGACATAGAGTCGTGAATGGCGTTTCGAGACAAAATTTGTTTGAAAGGTATAATTGGCTGCGTCATTGACCATACGGCGCCCTTTGGTCTACGACACGAAACTCTCGTGTCAGGTACTGACAATGAAAACACGACTTTGCTGCTAATAATTAATGTCGTGGTATTCTAGAATTAGTCTCACGCGATCGGAGAGCATTGCCATTACGTAGGCTCTCCCAACGTAAGCCGAGTGACATAAGACGCCTCGCTCACAATTCAGACGTTTGTGCTGACCCATAAGTGCGACTCACCTCACATTTCAAACCCGAAACCGAATTCCTTTCACGCGATAAATACCTGACCTAAAGCATCTGAATTTACACCACATCTCTTAATTCCTTCTTTCTGACTATTGTCGTTACATAGAATTCCATTTTTGAAAGGAAAATGGAGAGCGAGAACAGCAAGGAGAGGAGCGATGATTCTAAATACAGAGAAGATGAGAATGACGAGAAGATGGAGAACTTCTTCGCGTTGATTCGTAATTTCAGGAATCAAATGCACCGACTGCAGGAAAACAGAAACAAGAGAAAGAGGATGACGCCAGGCTGCGGCGGCCGCGGAGGTTGGGTTCCGACTTTCGAATGGGAAGATTTTACATCGGAGATCAACTTCAAAAAACACGTTCCGATATTTCCAAATCCAGGTGGTAATGATGGAAACAAAGACGGCAGACAATCGGTTGAGCCGACTAAATCTGATTTGAACCTAAAATTAACTCTTTAGAATGTATGGATTAGAGATCGATAATTTCGCATTGGATCAGCGGATATGTACGCTATCAGAAAAAAAAAAAAAATGCTCATATGATCTCAAATTGCAGCAATCGCGAGCATTTCTAGGGTTCCTGCTGTGTTGTGTTGTTTTCTTTGCGGAGAAGTGAGCCCATGCACTTCTTAAATGTTTTATTTAATTATATAGTTGCGCGATTTGTAAAAGCATTTTCATCAAGCACCTCTAGGCTCTAAGACGTTTGTTTGAACTTAATAAAGAATTAGAAAAATAAATATGATTGAGGGTTTTTGTTTTGGTTCAATAAAAAACTTTATATTGTATGTATATAATTATTATTCGTAAAATTTACGTTAATTAATTTATCGAATTTTGTATTATTAAAGTATTACAAACTTCATTATTTGACATCATTAGCATTGGGAACATTGCATTGATCTCACTTGAAGTGATGCATACATTTTACGTTATTTAAAAATAAAATAAAACAATTTTTTTCAAAAAAATATTCGAAATTTACATTTTCAGGGTCAACAAAAACCGAGTCAATGTTTTCCGCATCTTCTTCTAGGCCTTCTTTAAAAGAATTTTGAGAAGAGTGCTTGTTTCTTTACATTTCAAACTAAATATTTTCAATTTTCCATAAATTCTAAAATTGAAAAAATCATACTTGATTTCTATGTAAAAAATAAAAATACATTTTTATTAGTTTTATAAAAATGCTGAGTATGGTAGATCGTATAGATAAAAATTCATTTATTTTATAATTTATCTTGTGTTAAAATATATTTTTAAAGTATGTTAATATATTAGTAACTAGAGTGATTTTTGGATATCTTATGTCAAATTGAGTTTGATTTGATGAATATGATAAAGAGGATGGTGGGGCATATATGTTTCCAAAATAGGGATGCAAATAAGTTGAGTTGATTAATGAGCTTCACGAGTCGAGCTTGAACTATCTCGAAATAGTTCGAACTTGAGCTCTAATTCCAGCTAATTTCGAGTTGGCTCATGAGCCAGTATATAATTATGTATTGTTTTTTATTTTATTAATATATGTATTATTTTACTATTTTAATTTTATATTTCAAGTTCAATCTCTCAAACTCGAGCTCGAGTTTGCATTTTTTTGCAATTCACTTATCAATTTGAGCTTTGTTGAGTCGAGTTGAGCCAAGCTTGAATTTTTGCTGAGCTGGGCAAAAGCTTAAAATTTTAAACTCGTCAAACTCGAACTTGAAAATTTAGTCCAAATTTGGCTTAGCTAAGCTTGATTGCACCCTTACTCTAAAGACTTTCAAAATAGTTTGGTTGCAAATTATTAATTCATTTTTCAACTCTGAAAATATAAACAAACCAATCATTTGTATTCTCCAATCCCACTCCCAAAAACACACTCAAAAAGGCCCAAACTACCTTCACAATTCATTTTCTACCCATTCCTCAATGTCTAGCTTAGGAATGCAAACGAGTCGAGTCAAGCCAAGCTTTGCCTATTTTTTCAAGCTTGTGCTTGAGCTCGACGAGCTCATGAAATTGAGGTCAAGCTCAGTTTGACTCATTAGGTTCAAACTCATAATCAATGTATAGGCTCGAGTTTGGCACGAGCTCGAACTCGAATTCAAAAAATTAAATTATTTTATAAAAAATTTTAAAATTAGTGTATTTTGTTAAATTTTAAAAACTCATAATTCAATGTATAGGCTTGTAAGCCGGCTCACGAGCGAACTCGGTTCATTTGCATCCCTAATCTAGCTCTCTTATGTTTGTCCCTCCTACCCAATCTATATAGATAGATATATAATTTTAAAATATCAAATTTATCCTATCAACCAAAAAAAAAAAATATTAATGTAACACGTTGTCTCGTCTCAAGGCACAACCAAACAATTAATTTTCTTTTAAAATATTCTCCACCTACCACCTAAAATACAAACAAGCAATCATCATATTCCCGAACTCCACTTTCTGAAAACTATTTTATCAAAATGCTCAAATTTACAACCAAACATAATCTAATATGCTTCTGAATTCTAAATAATAGAAAACTTAAAAAAACAAAAAAGCATCATTATTACTGTTGTTCCATGGGCTGGACAGCTGTCTTAGTTTCCCACTTGAGGGTCTGGGTCATGATTGTTCCACTGGCTCAGCCCTCATGCGTCCAAAGTCGAGCTGCAATGTGTTGTGTGTGGGTGGGTTCATAATTGGTAGTCATAATTAGTTAATGACTTTATGGGCCAATCTGATACCATGCCCACAACATTAAAGTAGTCCCTATGCCCGTGGGCCAGTGAAATACTTTTGGCCCAAAATTTTCTTAGTTAAAAGTTCTCAAGTTATGGGCCACTTTGATCCACTTTGTGTGATGACCACATGGGCCGAACTATGCCTAGACAGCCCAGAGAGAAACTGCACCAAACTAAGGGCTTGTTTGGTTTCATTTTCAAAACTCATTTTTACATTTTTTATTATTTCAAAAATAGAACATTTCATTTTTTAACTCATTTTCACCCAAAATTATTTTCATTTTCAAAACACATTCTTCAATACTTACATATTTTTTCTTTTTATTTTATTATGTATATCTCTGTCTACTTACAACCTATTAAAATCAATATAATAATTATTTTTTCAACAATTTATCCAAATACAAATTCATTTTCAACTCACTTTCACTGACTAACTTTTCAAATTTTAAAAATGATGGAAATAAAAATTGAAAATGAAAATAAAACCAAATGGGCCCTAAGCTACTCCATTGGCCATTGGAAGAAGAGATGACTACTTAAACAAACAAGAAAAAAAAAATGGAATAACAGTTAAAGAGTATTGAAAGGTAACAACTAAGTAGGTATATTATGAAGGTTTCAGTTTTCAAAGATTAGATGTTCTTTTTTCTTACTTTGCTAAATTTTTCATGATCCAATCTTTTCTTCTACAGCCAGTTTTTCTAATCTAAGCTTTAAAATCTCAATGTTTCTAACTAATTTAATTTGGCATACGATTTGACATGGCGGATGTGAAGTTGAGGTGCACGTCCGCATCATCATCAATAAATTATTGCACACATTCAGACCATAATATCATCAATTTGGCAATAGCCTGCCAGAAAGTTGTGCAGCAGACATGGAATTTCAGGAAAGTTTTATCAGAATCAGATTAGAGGCTGTAAATTGTAATAAGCCAAGCGTGCAAGAAAAAGAAAGTGCGTCACTACAAGCCAAGCCATCAGCATTGCAATGTCCCATGATTACAGTTTGTTTGCACTGACAGAAAGAAAGCAGCCATACACATCCATGATTTTCTTCTTTATAAAGTCTTGGGAATTGCTCGGCCAAATGCCCATATCTAAAAAGTGTTTCAACTTTGATTTTATTTTCTGTAATAATTATATAAAGTTTTCTACATACATCGAATTTCTCCAACCTTCAGTTTCATGTCACCTCGTTTTGAAGTTGTTCATATTGACATCATGTCATATTGACACCAGCTTCTTAAAGTCTTTTGGATTCATTCACCAGAAAGAAGATGAGTAATACTAAACAGGAACAAAGATTCTGTAATAATGATGTAAGGGACCTGAATGCTCCCCACTCTCACCAAGTCAATGCTAGCAAACCACAACATTCTCTTTTTAACCAACAATAATTCCTCTGCCCAATCAACAACGTAGGACCCTTTTTTTCTTTTTTTATCTGGAATGTTACTTCACATGCCTTCTGAGAAGTAATGAATTCTGACCGCTCCTTTTGTTTGTGGATCAACTGTTTGTAAAGCAACATCTTTCCCTTTCGAATACAAATGTTGCTGACCGGAACTAGTTAGTTCTTCATTCATGTTTTTGCTGTCGACCTCTGCTGCAAAGAGAATGAACAGAGATTTGCACCTAGTAAACCGGGACTTGTCTTTGTCCAACAAATCTTCTCTGTGATCAGCTAAAGTGAAGAGGAACGAATCAAAGCATTAATTGTTAAAGAAATCTGTGAGTATTGTCATCTTCAGTCGCCCACATACATGTCAGAAAGTTGAGGCTCCACTCAAAGTTCTTTTTTTTAATTATAAATTAAAGGGGTTAAGGCACTATCCATTGAAACAAAACTAAAAGTTACTTCTGCTACTGTTGTAAAGTCAGCTCATTAACCAGGACTCAATTAAGTGCCCAAGAAAATCGGATTATACAAAATGATAATATTTTTTAATATTGTTTATTTAAATCACGTTTGTCATGTCTTGTCAGCATAATATAAATACTATTATTTTCACGTTTAATGCATTTATATTTCCTTTCTTCCTTTGAATTTCATTGTGCAATTTGCTTAAAGTTATCTTGCAGTAACTTTAGTAAAGAGGAAGACTCAACTTCCAGATATGTAATTTTTTTCTTGTTTAGAGAATTGCACTCCATTTTTCTTGCTGATATAACGTTTACAGTTGATATAGATAGGCAGTGCCGCCACAATGCCCTGAAAAGGGTGAGACAAATGAAAACAAGGATACCCCCATACAATAATTTATATGCAGCACAAGAAAATCAGTGGTCGCAGGAAATTCTCAGATTTATGTCATATGAAATATTGTACATCTTACACAAAAAAAAAAAGAAGAGAAAGAAAGAGAAACAGAAAAGTGTCCGCCTTGCGATTTAGAGAGGACTATTCACAGAAGCGGTACAAAAGAGACAAACTCACTTACTATTGTTACCACTCAAGGAATCAATATAAAGTTAATTATACAAGGATCCCCTGAAAGAGGAGCTGGACAACATTTTACAACAACACAACCAAAACAAAGCACTAGAAAACATATGGATTACTATCTCAAACTTGCCACAGATAAAAGGAGTTGATTTTTCTCATTGGTCTGTAGTGGAGTTACGAGGACTTATCCCCAAATTAGATGGCCCTACTTCTCCAGTCCTTGGACTGTGAGGTCCTCTTCCACCAGTGCGAGGAGTTGTCTCTCCTCTTAGTTCACTAACCCTCGGACTGTGTGCTTTCTCTGAGAAGTGGGGGCTCTGGAGTTTGAGATCTTTTGCAGGGGTTGCAGATGAGCTTGTCACCTTTGGACTGCACAGGTGCTTGATCTCACCACGACTTCTTGTAATAATTCCATCTAAAATCTCTCCTCCCTCAGCAAAAGAAAGTCTAGCTCCCAGTTCTCCCTCCTGCATACATGCATTTAAAACATAAGCAATGCAGAATTTTGAAATATCTATCAAACAAACTCCAAAAATCCTGGAGGGCATCATAGTAGGTTATTGGTGAACATGAAAGTAGAAAATGATGTACCGCTGGAATGTTGAATGGCACTGCTGGTGCCTCTTCATAGTCTGCTGCATCCAAATCTTGAAGATGAGCCCCTTTGAAGAACTTTGGCAACACGTATTGTCTTACAGGGACCAAAAGCATAATGAGCAGAGGGAAAAGGACTCCTGCAATTGGAACCCATGTAATGCCGAAACAAAGAAGCAAATATGTTGTTTGGAATATTGTAAACATCGCAATTGTCTTGAAAGGCACAGTTTCCACAAAGGTGGCATGATAGTCTTCCAAAACCCTGCCCAGTTACACAGACAAAAAGTTTCAGAAAAAAATTAGCACATAATTTGGTAATATCAAAAAGATTCTAAAGTATTTGAAAAGCGCACTTATATCGTCTGCTTGGCGCAGTGAAGAGCAGTAATATCCTCTCCCAGAACTGGTTGCCCGGTAAGCTTTCAATGGCCATGAAAGCAAAATATCCCCAGAGGACAGAGGTTGGAATCATTCTCAAGGCGGGCATTGCAGCAACACATCCTCCAACCATAATGGCTTGCAGCAAGTTGCTGAGACGCTGTTCTTTCACCTCAACGGGAAGTAAATCATCAATCTCTTTGTCGACATCAAAAACTGTTTCATCGACTGGGGCATCAAAGCTTCCCTTGCTTGAGGCTAACTGAATGGTTGATTCTTTCAACTCCTTCAGACCCTGATCAGTAGTTTTATGTTGTTTATGTCAGTAAGTCTATTGAAACAGTTGGAAATTTAAAAGATACTTGGAGGGCATTAGGATTCATATGGTGAAAAAACACAAATCAATGAAACCGTGACTTTCTATCTCATGGGAAACAAGAAAGTATGCTGCATACTCTATGTGATGGCTCCTGGTAGATGAGAGGAGTTTGCATTTGGCGATATGCTTCTTGCATGTTTCCATACAATTGTCCTAAGCTTGCGTTCTTCTGAATACTCTGGCGTGCTGTAACTACGAGCCGGTTCCTGAGTAACTGTATAATCAACAAATAAATTTTAGAGGGTTGGTTACAAGGAAATATTTCTGGAAGCAATAGCAAGAAGATGTAGATTCTTTGTAGTCTCACTGCAACTAAAATAAAGGCATTACAAAATCTGCAAGAAAGGTCCCAGTCACGCTATTTATATAAGCAAGTGAAGTGGGGAAGGCGTTTTACGGAAGAAAATCACCTGATGTTTGAGAGTAGCCAGACTCTTTGTATGCATTGGGGACTGTGGTATTACACCATTTGACGGAGGAATGCCAATAAGACCACACATTAATGTCTGCCAACAAAGACAAAGAAAACTTTTATATGTCAGAATATGAATCCTAATATGCCATGTGAGAAAAGATCACGCAACAAAATGATTTGTACATACCAGAAATCCAAGAAGCAGCAAATCAGAGTGAAATGAAGGAGGTTTTCTCAAATTGAATTCTTTCTGCTGAGCCAACTGAGATGCAACACTGTGGTCAAAATAGTAAAGTACTGCAATCATTGTTGCAGGAATAAAAGCTCCAAGTATGTAGAGAATGGGCACGTTTAACATATCCTGCAAAATTCACCATGAATTATCAACTTCTCACGTTGTATAAGAAAAAACCAGTTAATAAATTTAAGCAACATGCTTGCCTTTATAACTGTCCAGTTTTCATAGGCACCAGGTGACCAAGGATTTGGGCTCAAGAGACGCCTTGGAATCCCTTCTGGTACACTTCCAGAAGGTATATAGGATACTGCTGACCACACCAGCACCATTAGTGGCACCCCATAATCGGCTATAAGGCTCCTGAGCCAACCTGTATGGCAACCTTAGACGTTCATATCCTTACTCCAACTCTACTAATTATGATCAAGGGTACAAGATACTTTTTTTTAAGATTCTACCATGAACTTGTTTGTAAGGTAATACTCACCAGATCCATAGCGCCATGACCTAGCTTTTCGGCTTCTCAATGCAGTTAACAATAGGCCAAATGAAAGAACCAGAGCAAACAAGCCATTAGCAAATCTCCATGAAGGCATAAACTCCATTAGACTAGCATCTTCCCTTTTTGGTATGCGGAACTCTTCCACAAGTCCCTATCATGAATCATCAAAAAAGCCAAGTTCAAAGATTATAGGCTGAAATCACTTATAAGTGGCCAGTACTTAGAAACTGAAATTAAAAAATATCAACATGGTGCAAGCTGAACATTTTTACCGCGCTAGATTTAGAAAATTCCGATGCTTGCATTCATGACATGAATAGAGGTAGTGAGACAAACAAAACCATGCAGTTTCCTTACTTTGATTGCCTGCTGCATGAAGAGCATTGCAATAAGCATTCCAAACAATTCTCCAGCCAGACGGGTGAACCTATTGATAATAGAGCAAGCTCCTAAAATAGCCAGCAAGAACAACAATGCTGCAGTCCAAACACATACCCTGCAATTTTTTGTAAAATAAGACACATATCGGGATGATAAGTACCGGTTCACAGATGAGATATAAACACGAACAAGAACGTAACATCAAAAACTAAAGATTAAGCTCACCATCCAGTCCATGCAAGAAACAATTCACGACCCAAATCCGGTCTTTGTTTAGCAAAATTGAACATGAAGGTGTACATTATAACAGTAGGTTCAGCAACTCCCAAGATTAGTAATGGTTGGCCTCCAATGATTGAGTGTATAATTCCACAAACTGCAGTGGATGCTAAAGTCTGAACGGCAGTTAAAACTCCCTCTGCAATTTTTGGGTATAAATTCAAGTAACATCAAACAAGTGAAGTTCTTACACCTTGCAGGGATCTCTTATTCATATATCATCATGTACTATTTTCTTTCAGTTGACTAGGTAGAGCAATTCCTATATAATTGTCAATTGCAATGCTGATCAGGAACAAATTCCATGACCTTGTATGCAATCTAAAAGCAGCTAAACAGCAAAAATGTCAAAACGTTTTCTAACCTGTATTTCTCTCCAGTTGTTCGCCAAATGAAATCACTGGAATAGCCGATGCAAAAAATATATAGGTGGTAGGTGCCAAAATCCTGAAATTAATTGGGAGACTATTACACCAAGGAATTCTGTTAAAAAAATGGACCTTATCTCTAACTCAGCCCCAAAGCTAATTCAAGATATGAGTATTGTTAAAAACCATATATAAAGACCACAATTGATTTATTTCACCAACGTGGGATACTAACACACCCCAGCACACCTAGAAATGAACATATGGAACGTGAAATAATATGAAATAGATGACTCAATAACACTGGATAACACAACATTGGAAGCGATGACTTCAATACCGTGTTAAAAAATAGACTTTGGGCCTATCTCAACTCCAAAAGCTAACTGAAGAAGTGAAGATTACTTAAAATCGTATAAAAACTACAATTTATTTATTTCATTGATGTTTCACTTATACGAGATATTAACAAATTTTGCTGTCCAAGATTGAAATGAACTTTCACAATATGCAGATCACACTTGCTAAACACAAACTAAATGACCTGTACAAGTATCCCAAACCAAGTGCAATTTGAATAGATGAAATGATTGACACATGTAATTAAATCATTGGTTGGAGCACAAGAAACTGAGTGCAAACCTGAAACCAGCCTTGAATCCACCAGTCCAGTCTTGCTTGTAACAGAGCAGCCTCCCTTGTATGTCATTCTTAATCCCACGAAAGGGCACAAACGTTTCTTCCATTCAGACAGCTCAGAAATATTAACTTCCTCAAAGATGGCTTATTAAGAATTGGAATGGGTTCAACTCCGAAATGTCTCTTGAAAGATAGTCCGCTAGCTAGCGAAGTCCTTGGGCTATTACACTGAGAAACTGCATTGCCATTGAATGCTCAAATACGATAAAAGCAGTTTGCCCAAGAATTTACATGAATTTGGAACTTCTGCTAAATATAACTTCCACCCAAGATAATCAAATCTTGGAATTTCCAATTCCAAACAAGAAATATGAATAATAAAAAAGTGAACTTTGGAAGTCTTTTTTTACCAAGATTTGAGGAGAAAGCAGACTACAACAGTACCCACTGAACTACAAGAAGAAAAGCACAGTACTACAACACAAGAGGAGTTCACATTCAAAGATCCCGATAACCCAAAACTTTTATGTTATGCAATCAAAGTTTTTAACACAGAAAAAAACAATGTGAGCTCGCGAAGAAGACAGAGTAGAAGAGCCAAATATATAGAGCTTTTTTCCTTCAGAAAGAGTTGAAAAAGATTCACTGTAGAAGAGAGAGCTATGCGGGTCAACAGGGACCGAAAGGGATCTATAGTGCTGTTGCACAATGTATCATACAACTACAACTAGTATTAAATAATTGCAAAATGTGCGGCTGACCAGTGAATATAATTAAAAAAAGCGTTATCGGAAAGGAAGCGGATACAGTTCAAGACTAGCTGGCTGGCTTTGCATTTTGCGGTGAATAACTGCTACCAGTTCTATGCAGGCTCTCATCTAAGGCCTAAGAGTTGTAGGTCACTCCATTTTTGCATTCTTCGATTGTCGGAATTCTAACAAATTCCGTTAAATGTCCATGTTTGGGTAAACATTTTAACTGAAAAAATGCCTTAATGGTCACTTGCCAAATGCCGAAAAACTAAAGAACTTAATTGACCCAAAATTAGTTGTCCAGACTCACGACATTTATAGAATACTTCCACTTCAACTTGATCACAGTCTTATATAGTGTTTTTGTGCTGTTAAATCTATGAAGAAATAAAATTACACGTTTGTGAACAATTCATTTGATCCCAACAATGTCAAATTACCAAAATGAGCAAAAATGAAAGATTACAAGAACCCAAATTGATATAATTTTATTTAATGATGAATCCTTCTATAATGCATTGATTATAATTCAAGTATTGGACAACAAATAATCATTTTCATTATTTGTCATCTTAATTTAATAATACTAAATTGATATGGGTAAATCCGACTTCATCCAATACTCTAGCACCTAACCGAACGTTATTAGGTTCTTGATTGCAGAGGTTGAGGGAGGCATAAGGACGATCAACTAGAAGACAAGTACAGTCAATGTGAGAGAGCTTCTTGTAGGCCGGCAAGTTCGTCCTTCTCAACCCTATCCCGGCGGTCGACCATGACATAACCCTAGCGGATGCATTAAATGTGTTATTTGGTACCAATTACTTCCGCATTAAATGTAATCGAACCATCATCATCCCTGCATTAAATGTTCAATCAATCAATCACTTTTACATTAATTAGAGCAAATGCACCCAAATATGACAATTAGCCAATCCTAAAAAGACCTCCAAAGCCCCTACATATGGAAAAGGAGCCTCGTTAGGAAATAGGAAGAAGACTTCCTTTTCAATCCTCCCTCCATTCAAACATGTACTATAAATACTCTCATTAAACGACATTGGAGGTACATTCTCATATTTATTGGACTGCTTTATCCTCTGATCAAGTATATACTAACTTAAATATCAAAAAATTTTAGTTGAGGACCACTTCACCAGCCTTATATGTGTTCATTGATTGTAAGGTTCAACCCGCACATTTGCTATACCTTGATTCGTCATCCGTTAGGTCTATTCGTACAATCTTCCGGTACTTTCTGCATCATTAATAGATCATACCGTCATTATAAATGAATTTAATACATTAAATTTGGTCTATCTTGAAAAAACCTTTTCTTATCTTTTTCCAAAAAAATTAAAAAATTTATTATGTCACCAGACAGATGGATTATTAAATATGAAAACACCATGCTATCATCAATTGGTAGCAAACCATTTTGGACAACGGATTGTTTTTTTAAACAAAAAGAAAATAGTAAGTTTGAATTAGTGAAGCATATATATCCAAATTAATTAAACTACTTACAAGCATAACATGCGATAATTACGTCATTACCAAGGAAATTAGATGCCTCGGATAATTTAAACTAAAACCGCATTATGAATTTGTATCATTAATATTTTGAAAGTCAAACAGTGGAAAATGAGAAATACGTAGCATGACAGCAAAACCTTTCATGTGAATGCCAATAGAGAACGCTATTATAATATATAGAAATTAAGGATAAAGAAGAATCAAGCAAACGCGTACATGCAATGACTACCCACTATTTAAATCAATAATGTTTCTGGTGCAGTCTCTTACCAACAGCCTCTTTTTTTCTTGTGTTCTGTCCAGATCAATGATCACGCTCGACCCCCATCTTGCAGTAAGGTTGACTTTTATTAATTTGCTATATATGCATGCCCAGTCCCTCAACTCTTTAAGGTTTTAGGTATATTATGTTTCATAGACATATGGGACGATTTTATTATGAATCGGGCGCAATATATTCGATCTACTCGTAATTGTTAAATTGTATAAGAGTGAATGAATATCACTACTCATCTCTATGCAATTCAACGATTCAGAATGGACTGAGTGCACATAGGTTCGTTATATCTTTTTTTCTTTTATTTATATATGCACACATTCTTTAAAATTTCAACCATGCATACAAGAGAACGATGATATTAAACCAATTAATAAGTCAAAACGTTATCAACTATATTTCATATTTATCGAACTACCTACAGTCTGGAAAAGAATTCTAAATAGTATTATAGGACAATAATTAGTACATTCTCATAATATATAAGTTGATGTGATCTTAAAAAAGTTGGACACAACTATCAATTCTTTTTTAAAGATAAAATAGGTGATCGCAATAATAATCAAGTCATCAGGGAAGTAAGAAGTTTTTCAACAAAAATCTTCATGCACTCGAGTCATTGGAGATATTAGAATCATTGAAGAAACAACCGAATGTGTAGCTAGGAGTAATAGTGGAATTATCCTTACTTTACGTCAAAAAAATTGAATATCTTCTCTGAATTTTTTTTTATGGTTATAGTTACAAATTTTTTCATAGCAAATATAATTTTTATAATATAACAAAAATAAGAAATTATTAACTATCAATTTGTGTTGTAAGCAAAATAAATTAATTATATCTAATGAGGTTGAAAGTCGTTTATAGTGAAAATAGCGGTATTTAGGCAAATTCGACCACAAAGATCAAATGATCAAAGTGCTATTTTTTTCGAGGTCTGAAATCTGCAATAGCAACACATGTTAAACTAGTCGAGGTGTCCCTGGCGAATGCACTCTGATACTTAAATTAGTTTTAGTCAAGAGATGATAATCAAATAAAATATTGAGATCTTATAGTGTATTTGGCATTACTTGGAGCATGGTTGGTTATGAGGTATTTATAGCCTTCTCCTAATGTGTGATTTGTTGAAGGTGCCCCTATCAAGTGTAGTTGGCTTTAGTCCTTGCCGGAGATTAATGATCATTTCAGATCTCGGTGCTGTTTCAGGTGGTACCATATTCTATTTTTCAAGATGAACAGTACCTTGGGTAGACGTCTCCCTATCAAAGGTGGTGGCAGAGACTATACTGGCTGTTACGCACCATTAATGCGGAGGCATGCTGCCTATCAGAACAATAAATGCGGCGAGAATATGAGTCAATGCCAGAGTAAGCCACCTGGTTAATAATAGTTGAACAGACGGGACTGGTCCATTAGAGAAATGGTTGAATAAGCTAAATGGATTGAAGCCTCCCATCGAACGTGGTCGATAATAATATGCTCAACTAGATGGTTGTTGTCGAGTGATCTAGCCTAGAATTGATGTTGAATCTATTGGGCTAAGTGGGCCTATTAGGCTATCCCATATCAATATCCTTAGAAAATTTATAGTATATATATAATCATTTGCTATAAATTAATCATAGTGAGGATTAGTTTTGAAAATCTACTTCAAATTCAATTAGGTTAATTTTATGTAATTAACTTTACAATCCCTGATTTTTACAGCGTGAGTTTTACTACATTTAAAGTGTAAGTATTTCTTAGATCCAACCAAAAATGCTTGATTATTCTTCTTGGGTTATTATCCTTATTTATTATTTATAATTATTAAGCCAAGTAAATTATCCTTTTACCCTTAAAGGACAAATTTGAAGGCATCACTGGGGGAAAACAAAGAAAGAAGTCTAAGCAAGTTAAGGATGTTGAATCATCAAATCAAAACCCAATATTTCAGCATCAGAGTGTCCCTACGGTGTGAAAAATACTGTAGATATTTTTCCACAACCTCTCATGCTAAAATTTCTTTTCAAGGTATGTTTGGCAGGAAGGATTGGAGATGGACAAACGTCTATCCCTTTGTTTGATTCGGAGATTTCTCTCAAAATATAGCCCAAAGCATTTATTTTTTTTTGTAAAAACCTGCATTGAAACATGAATACATCATTTTCAAGCTTATCGTCTTAATTGAAAGGTAAGGAAGTGGCAAATTTTGAGAACAACATGAATTGTTGGAAATGCAAATTTTGAGAACAACATGAATTGTTGGAAATTTCATTTGCCGTGTTTTGTTTTATGAGCTCATTTTTGGCTATGCATAACAAGGACTTTCACGTTTAATTTTAATTCTCCACTCCCATTCGGAAAATTTTGAGACGTGTCAAAGAAGATAGATGATGAAAGATAGTTCATTTAAGTGAAAGCAATAATATGTCTTGAAAACATTTGGAAAAAAGAATAAGATACGTCTGATTCAAAAACAACTATTAAAATATGTCGAAATTGTTCAAAAAAAGAGAAAAGAAAAACTCCAATTTTATTTGAATTTAAGTAATTACATTAAACTAAGATCATATTTGTATAGCCCACAAAATTAAACATGAAAGAAAAAATTTTATTTAAATTTCTACAATCAATGATATATATTTAAAGGGGGGTGTGGGGGGGGGGGGGG